>JAVJAQ010000473.1:0-118346 GCA_032362365.1 Zygogramma bicolorata | reverse complement strand
TGACGACTGCACTGGCAATATATATACAGGGTGGCCCACCACATTCGCCTCGGTATTTCTACGAGAAATGAAGAGAGTTAGGGAAAAAATTTCAGCACAGTCATATGTGGGTTTATGGGGAGCATATTCCAAAATTATTTTGAATTATATAGGGTGACCCACAAAATGAATACATACCAAAGTTATATTTTTTCTTATGGAACACCCTATATTTTTTCATATTTTTCTATACTATAGACAAAATAAAGGTGAGTTCCTATTATATTTCCTATACCTAAAACTAACCGATTCTGAGAAATTTGAAAATACAGACCATAATTTAAAGATTGTTTTCACCCTGTAACGTGTAACAAGATGCTCGTGATTAAATGTACTGCTTAGCTCAAAGGTTAAAGTTAACGACTACATGCAATTTTCAATGCAATATTATACAGACTGGTGAAAAAAATTGCCTCGAAATTTGGACACACATTTAATTAAATAACTTCTTAAAGTTGAATGGAACACCCCGTATTTAGTGGCGTAATTTGACGCATAATTAGATTCCCTTCAAAACTATATTAGGGTTCCCTATACCTATCTCTTTTCATTTTTACACAAAAGGCGTTTTTGTATTTTACTTATGAGTAATTTTTTCATCTAGAAAATTAAACACACTGTATTATAATAAAAAGCTTAGAATGCGTTTAATAAACATTTTTATTAAGGAATACGTAGATTCGCTAAAAGCACAAGTTTAAATTTTCGAAAATAAGGTGTGTCTGAAGTAAAATGCAGGCAAATGTAAAAACTCAAATGAATTGCCATTTCTGAAATATTACAGCATTCTTTAAAATAAGATGCGTCTCAATTATTGAGGCGAAATATGTTGAATTCGCTTGTTTCTTAGCAAATATATTAGACTTCATATTGAAATAAATTAAAAAATTACAATATGGGGTAAATAAAATAGTAGTTTGTACAACAAGAGTGGATATGGTGGCCATATCGCAGGAGGACGAAGTTTGGGCACGATGCCATAGGCGAGTACCCTAGCAACAAGTATTTTGTTCTCTGTACTTGTGGAATTCATTTTCCAATCAGTGTGGATATGAACTCATATCCGTACAGTTGACTGGAATTGCCAACTCATCCGTTTAGTAAACTATCAAGAAATCAGCATATTTACGGGTGGGAGTAAAAGAACATACATTTACGATTTTCTATAAAACCTATTATACTATATTTTCGATAAAAGTAGGCTCTGGCCTAGATGACGTTAATTATCATTATGAAACAAAAAATATTTGACAGCGACAACTTGTTAATCAAACCATTATCATTGTCTTAAACTAGTTCAAAATTGTCTTTTTGAAATATCATAAAATGAGAACTTATCCCCAGCAAGAACGAATTGATATGATTTCAATAATCGGTGAGGGTGAAGAAAACTGTTTATTGGCGTCAAGAGTATATGCCCAAAGGTATCCTCACAGGAATCATCCTAACAAGCGTTCATTGGAAAAATTGTTGCAGCTTTTCCAAAGAGCAGGCAGTGTATCTTATAATATGCAAGAACGGCATAATCCAGTTACTGGAAATGAGGAAAATGAATATTTAGTGATGTTATCTCTAGTTGAACAGCCTCACACAAGTCAGCGAAAAATATGCGAAACAACTGGATTAAGCAGACAAGTATCCAAAGAATAATTGAAAAGTACAAATTCCACCCGTATCGCATTGAACTACATCAACAGCTTTTTGAAGAAGATTATGATCGACAACTGAATTTTTGTTTATGGGTTTTAGACAAGTTTGGTGATGAAGAACATTTTCTTTATTATGTGCTTTTTTCCGATGAGTCAACTTTTCATAACAACGGATTAGTTAACAGAAATAACTTTCACTATTACAGTGACGAAAACCCTAATATTTTCAGAACCCTTGATCACCAGCACAGATGATCTGTTAATGTGTGGGGTGGAATAATTGGAACGCAAATAGTAGGTCCTTACTTTTTTGATGGTCACTTAAACGGCGTCATGTTTCTCGGTCTCGGATTCATTAGGGATAATTTGCCTGTGCTGTTGGAAAGTATGCCTATTAATATTCGTCAACGGATGTGGATGCAGCTAGATGGTGCTCCTGCACACTTTGATAGACGTGTTAGAAACGAGCTAGATCGACCATATCCAAATAGATGGATAGGACGAGGAGGTCCACAGAACTGGCCAGCCAGGTCTCCGGACCTTACAAGTCCCGACTATTTTTTATGGGGATATATCAAAAGTATTGTTTACGATACAGAGCCAACGACACCTCAGGATATGAAAGTACGAAGAAGAACAGCGTTCGGTTCAATACCGCAATATATGTTATCCACAGTTCAGCACTCATTTCAAGAAAGAGTTCGCCTAAGCATCGGGAATAATGGACACCATTTTGAACATTTATTAAAATAATAAACTGATTAAGATTCTTAATTTTTCGATAAAATGCTTTTTCGCTTTTCATTACAATACAGTGTGTTTCATTTTTAGATAAAAAATTACTCATGAGTAAAATATTAAAACGCCTTTTGTGTGAAAATCAAAAGAGATAGGTATAGGGAACCCTAATATAGTTTTGAAGGGAATCTAATTATGCGTCAAATTACGCCACTAAATATGGGGTGTTCCATTCAACTTTAAGAGGTTATTTAATTAAATGTGTGTCCAAATTTCGAGGCAATTTTTTTCACCAGTCTGTATAATATTGCATTGAAAATTGCATGTAGTCGTTCACTTTAACCTTTGAGCTAAGCAGTACATTTAATCACGAGCATCTTGTTACACGTTACAGGGTGAAAACAATTTTCATATTATGATCTGTATTTTTGAATTTCACGAAATTTCTCAGAAACAGTTAGTTTCAGGTATAGGAAATATAATAGGAACTAACCTTTATTTTGTCTATAGTATCGAAAAATAAAAAATAATATAGGGTGTTCCATAAGAAAAAATATAACTTTGGTAAGTAATTTTTTTGTGGGTCACCCTATATATTTCAAAATAATTTTGAAATATGCTCCTCAGGAACCCACATATGACTGTGCTAAAATTTTTTCCCTAACTCTCTTCATTTCTCGTAGAAATACCGAGGCGAATGTGGTGGGCCACCCTGTATATAATTATTTTTACTGAACAATTTGGTTTTTACAGCTTCGAGGGCCAATTTATACATCTATATATTAATCTTAGCCCTTATTTCAGTCGAGAACAAACTTGATTTTGGACCTCTATACAGGAGCATTTGGAATCTATATCTGTTTCAGTCTTCCCTTCGATCCTAGTGGGGTAGTATATGATCAATAAACACCTAATTCCTTGAAGTAGAATGTGGACCTAACGGCCATTCAAGTACTTGGGACTGAAACAGAGATGTATAAAATGTGAAATAGCAAAAGCTAGTTTTTTGATAATCCGTTTCAGCACTAATTCACATGCATACACTCGTTAAAAAAAAATTAAACCCGTCTAAGTGCTCGATGCAATATTGAACGAGGAAAAAATAGTCAGGCATCCATTCCATAGGCCAACACTCGGGCCAACACCTGTCGGTCAACATGGAAAGTTGTGAATACTGAACGTGCGCTTCCTTGTTGATTGATTTTTTTCCACGTGTAAAATTGCATCAAGCACCCATACGTTGTTTTCGGATTATGTAAATGAGTTGAACATCATTAGTTTTCTTACATGTTCCAGGCTCGACCGACCATTTCCGTTCTAGCTCTTAGTTGACTATAATAATAATATGTACCCCAGTAATGCAATCGGCTATCAAAAAACTAGCTCTTGACCTTTCATTTTTGATCCGACCTCTAAGACTGATGGTCGTCCGTTTCTGGGTCTGCTTGAAAACTCGCAGATGAACAACCAATTAATGAATTCGAAACGAAACTAGACCCGTCCGTCCATATTCGGGCTCTCGAACATCGTCATCAATCGGCATCTAGTTGTTTTTTCGCTCATCCCGATACGGTACTTCGCCTTCGTAGTCTCATCCACAGACGCAGAACGTCCGTTTCCCGTTACGGCTGCTAATCATTGGCTGAAGCTAGAACAATTTTGCGCAAATACTCACGTTTCGTCGGTTTTCTGTCAGAAGAAACAAATTGTTCAAGGAATGCGGGCGAGGCGAAGATGAACCGGGGTTTGATGAACTATTTTTTATTTATTATTTATTTTTTTATTCATGGACCTTTTCTGCCTTTTTTGAAATTGAATCAAACAGAGAGTTTTTGTATTTTTTTTTACTTATTTCATAGAAGTTTTGTACTTCCAATTTTTTTAATTCGGATATGAAAAGAGTGAAAAATAGTTTCTCAAACTCCATATATCTCTATAAGAATACTCAAAATGCATCAACTCAGTTCGGGAAACATTGAAGTGGGAGAAACTGTGAAGGAAATATTGTTGGTTGGCATATGACTGACTTCTCTATTATGCTTGTTTCCATGCGCACCGGAATATACGAAGTGTTCAGACCTCCGGTAATGCCCAAAACAGTACCACCCGATAAAATGTTTCGAATCCGATATTACTCAAATAGTTGAAGATGAATAAACTGAAACCGAATAGGTACAACGTTTCTCCTTCGAAAAATTCTTCAAATTCGTCGACTTTTTCATGCGGGAAATGAGACGTCAACGGTGTATTAGTAATTTTGCCAACCACTGCATTGCATTTCTTTTCAGGTCAAAAATCGATTCTCCCTCTCTCTCTTAGACTTGGAAAAATAGGAAATTGTTGGGTGGATGACGGTCTAAAAGGGTAGACGCTCAAGGATATCGGTGCGTTGAAAAACGTGTATTCCAGAGTGAAATTTTCAGTATCGTTTCATGATGAACTACATAAAACCGAAAATATTGAGGAAATATCCACTCGTTTTTAACCCGTGAAACTGATTTAATGAGAATAATGATGGAATTAACGAATATTTTTACGAACAGATCGCTCCAAGAAGTTTTAATTCAGGTTTGATATTTGGGACGTGGTTACAAGACAATATTTTTCCTCAGGTTTGTTATTTAAAAGTAAAAATATCTTTTCAATTTTGATATATAAAGTGGAACTTTTCAGAATATACGTAAATGTCAAAACACCCTAATTTTCATAACCAGTTATAAAATGGATTAATTGTTGTCAATCGGTTACGAAAAAAGAAATGAAAGTATCCAGTCATCCAATGATATCAAGCTTGGAGCCCCTTATATATTTGTTGAAGTAAATAATAACTTATATGGTATTTTCGTGACATTGAAGAATCAAAATAGTTGTTTGATACAAATGTCACAATCGTAACAAAAGCATTTTAATGATTATGAACACACGTACTCTTCCGTATTAGTAAATGTATGATATGTTGCCGAATCTATACCGTATACGCATACGAATACCTAGGTATTCGCAAAATTAAGAGTTTGGTATTCTGCTAGTCGGATGTCATGTTAAGTGTCGAAATATTTGGTATTTGGTGGTATTTTTTTTATGGAAATTATGAAAGAACATTGTAATGCTTTTGCCAAAGAAGATCAAGACATAGAGGAAGCGATATTATTTTACCGTATCAATCGTAGGGAAAGTTGGCGAAGAAATATCCATGAACGAATCAATTTACAGTTAATATGAATTTAATCAAATTTTCAAGTTGAAGGGAACACGTTATCTTCTTAGCAGAAAGTCTTACACCCCGTTTCGACGATGCAATTTGTCACTGCAATTTCTCGCGGCGACTTGTCGCTGTCAGTTTGCATTGCCAATATTAAAAAATAGCACTGAATGTTACCAAGGTGAACGTCAACATTATCACAACTGATATATAATTTCACTCATTTCTAATAATTGATATTGTGATTACATCACCTTATTACTCAACTTGATTCCTCAAGTCTTGCAAAATAATTGAAATGTTCAAAATCAATATTCTTCTCAATGATGCTACCACATATTTGTGGTTTGCGGCAACAAACTCACCATAGAAATAACTAAGTCGCTGCAACTTATCGCAACTAAAAAGATTCATGCAACTCGAAAAACTTGCATGAACACATGCAATTTTCTGGAGTTGCGGCGACAAACTTGCATCGTCGAAACAGGCTATTAGGTGACCATAGCTGTAATTAGAACAACAAGGATAAACTGACTTTCACCTAATAAAAGTAATAAATCGTTGAAAGCAAATCTAACTCGTTTTAAAAATTTTCATAATGAATTAATTTTTTTGAATATTCGCACATTCAATTTCAAGAAAATTTACAACTGAATTATTTTTCATATATAGCACGTTTTCTGCTTCTGAGTTTCTATGTCGATTCTCATCACGAAACAATCATACCAATCATAGAAGACCAAATATTTGAATATATAAGGTATAGGGTATAAGGTTCTCCTTATTCCTTAGCTATAGCGTACGTCGTTATACCTTAACAAATTTGGTTTACTATTGCGCATGCGCACATGTCCCTGTAAGGTGTAAGGCATACCGTATTCTTCAGGTGATGTGCAATAACTCTCTAATATCTTGATGTTTTTCAATGGCCTACTCTGAAAACTAATGCATCCTAAAAATTTTCGAATTTCAAAATGTTGCATAAGAACCTCTTGGTTCCACCTTGTCACTCGATTGTAATCTTGAAACGGAGACTTATATTTCTTCCCATTGTCTTTATTCCACGAAGGGTAAAATAAACAGGGTAATTTTTTATCTAACTGCAGAAAATTATTCCGCTGCCGTTTCTCACATTCTGCGATTCAATCATAAGAACCTATTTCAGTTGCCGTTTCCATTTGGGGTTTTCATTTCCCATCAAGTTCCGACAAATCCAAAATGGCATTAGTTGGAAAATTGAAATTTAAATGCGGAAATGACTATGATTGCTCATTCCATCCTCCGCCTTTCTCAATGAACGTTTCACGCCTGACGAATATAATTTCACAGAATAACATTTCCGCTATGATTTAAAAAAGTTGGAGTTATTTGAGAAAGGCATCTGAGGGCTACTAGAAATACAGACAAGACTTAATATTGATATCACAGGTAAAAGTAGATGTCTCATGTAATAGAAAAGTTTCAATAGGGGTTCAATTCGAAAGCTAAACAACTATAACTTTTTTTTTTGGATTGAGGTGGCCTTTACTTGATGGAAATCCATAGTTATTACGCTATAAGGTAGAACACGATTAAATTTCCACAAAATTTATTGTCTTCGCGACATGTTTCGATACACTGTATCTTTATCAAGCGAATGTATTTAAACACTAAATTATTCTTTGTTAAAAGCTTCTTAAATACATCAGGGCCTACTATAATTATCCCTTGTTGTGATTCGAAAGAACAGCTACCCGCTATACCCAAATCACCTGGTTCTTCACTGGATACAATTATTCAAACACTGGACTTACTGAATTGTATATAATGAAGTGATAAAATATAAATTCGGGTGAAACAGAAGTGACAAACTATTCTGACTTTATTTCTCAGATCTAACTATCAAAGTGACAGTTTTTGTAAACATTTCAAAATACAAGGTATATTTCCAACATTCTCCCACCTGAGTAACGAACGTTCATCAAGTGAGTAACTCAAATAAAGAACATATGAAATAATGTCAAATCAATCTTCGATATGAGCAACAACAACTCAGTAAAACCTATCAGGAGCTTTATACCGACGACCACTTCTAGAACACTTTTCGGATACTCTGCTTTTGACGTCGATGTTGACATCTTTCACTCCCGCACTATCACATTCCGCGGATGATACCTTGCTATCAACTGCTGGGCTGCTCAGCTCGCTGGATCTGCTATCAGCCTGGCGATAGTTCACATCTTGACTTTGAAGTTCTGCGTCTGATTCATATCTGCTAGATGGTCCGATATTTCCTGGTCGATCTTCACATTCCAAGGGATAAATTCTCTGGACAGGTCGCATCAAAGTACCATGTGAAGTAGAGAGCCGAACTAGACGAATTTTTTTGTCTTTGCCAGGGATGAGTTCTGTGACACGCCCTAGTGGCCAGTCCAAACGTTTGTGTTTATCGTCACCGATGAGAACAACCTCTCCAAGAACAACTTGTCGGCATGGTCTCTTTTTCCGCATTGCACATAGTTGGCCCAAATACTCATTACGGAACCTGCGCCTGAGAACCGCTCTAAGATTATGTTTATATTTCATAATGCGACTTAGGGAATTTTCATCTACAATATCACAGTCGGGTAGGGCAGAACCATCTTGATCACGTAAGAACATGGCTGGGGTAATTGCAACCAAGTCACCTGGATCGTTGGAGATGTATGTAAGTGGTCTCGAATTCACCACAGCTTCGCAGTCGCAAATAACTGTCAGAAGATCTTCATAACATAGTGAACTTTGTCCTAGTATTTTTCGCAGCAACTGTTTCACAACACCAATGAGCCGTTCCCAGAACCCTCCCCACCATGGAGCTGTTGGAGGGTTGAAATGCCAGTTTATGCGTTGAACAGAAGCGTAATTTGAAATGACGTCCCAATCTACACGATTGAACGCGTTTTCGGTTCCAACAAAGTTCGTGCCGTTATCACTGTACACAGTTTTTGGTCTTCCGCGTCTCGCCACGAACCTGCGAAGTGCTTGCATGAAACTATGCGCGGATAAAGAGGTTGAGAGTTCCAGATGTACCGCACGATACACCGCACACGTAAAAAGACAAACCCATACTTTCTCATTGTTTTTCAAGAACAATGGTCCAGCAAAGTCAATACCAACCACTTCGAATGCTACGGCTTCGCGAACTCGATCCAATGGAAGTGGAGGAGAGTCTACTTCAAATGGTTTGGAATTATATCTTCTACAAATGACACACTTCGAAATTATAGATTTTATTGTACGACGACCACCGAGAATCCAATATTTTTCCCTAAGTAGACTCAAGAGGCCTTGTGTACCAACATGGCAAGAATTGACATGGAATTCAAAAATCAGTCGACCGACAACTATATGTTTCGCTGGTAATACAATTGGAAAACGAAAGTCTGTATTATCTTTTCGACTCGATATAGGAGTTTTCAGTCTGATCAAGCCGTATTCATCCTTGAATGGATTGAGAGTAGCTAAATTCTTGTCATCGCTGAAACTTTCTTGTTGAATAATTCGAAACATCAGTCTCTCCGCTTCTTCAATCTCTTGAGCGATGAGAACGCCTTTACGTTTGAGCTTGGAGTTTTTCAAATTATGAACAAACCTCAAAATCCAAGACATCATTCTTACGATTCTTCCATACTTAGAAAAGTAAGTCAAATGCCAAACATCAGAATCACAATTCAACATGGTAGTTACTAAAGTTCTCTTCTCCTCCTTACAAATTTCCTGTTCATCGGATTGGACACTATCTTGAGGCCATCGTTCCGGATTCTCATAGAGCCATTTTGGACCCTCCCACCATCTAGTTTTCAACAAATATCGTGCTGAACAACCACGAGAGGGAAGATCGGCTGGGTTGATCGAACCAGGTACATTTCTCCATGAATCTATTTGGGTTAGTGAACGGATTTCATTCACTCTATTCCGAACGAATGTGGCCCATTCCTCTTTTCGACGAATCCAAGACAGAACAGTCGTTGAGTCGCTCCAGAAAAAACTTTCTAATTTCTCCTCAAAATTGTCTTGTACAGAAGTAAACAATCTGGCTCCAATAGTAGCAGCTAGCAATTCGAGTCGTGGAATTGTCAGCTTTTTTAAAGGGGAAACTCTTGATTTGGCTGCCAAAAGTTGGACAGATATCTGTTCAATTGTTTGAACCCTCAAGAAAACTACTGCTGCATAAGCATCTGCACTGGAATCAACGAATGTATGAATACTCATATGTTCAATACCTGTGGATTTATAGCCGATCCATCTGGGAATTTCAATACTCATTAAACTTGGTAACTCATTCACCCAAGCACAAAACATATTTTTCATATCATCATTCACTGGGGTATCCCAATTCAATTGGCTCTCCCAAGTGCTCTGCAGTAACAACTTAGGGCAGAGCGAAACTGGACAAGTGAATCCGATAGGGTCAAATATGCGTTGTGCTAGCGAAAGAATGAGTCTTTTAGTGACAAGTTCATGATTGAGTTCCTGTATATTCTCCTTATTTATAGTAGGAACATCCTTCTGAGTATTCCAAGTCAAACCTAGCACGGGTACCAACGTAGTAACATCACCACCGAGTTGGGTGCACTCCCACCCTCTCAAATCAAATTTCGACTCGGCCATTATTGAACTCGCTTCTTTCATAAAATTTCGAAGAGAATCTTCATCAGAAACACTCGTTACGCAGTTGTCTACATAAAAACTTCTTGACAACTTTGTAACGGTATCTTTTGAATAGACACAATTAGATTCAGTACATTTTCTCAAACTTTGGGAAAGATGATATTCAATTGTTGCTCCTAGGAGAAAAGGACTGCAACTTATTCCAAATACCACTCTCCTATGGCGATAAATCTTTTCGTTTCCCTGAGCATCACGCCATAAAAAACGAAGGAAATCCCTATCAGTTGCATGCAAACTTATCTGTAAAAATGCCTTGCGGGTATCTGATACGACACCAAATCTTTCCTTTCGAAACTTTTGCAAAATAGACGGTATCACCTCAATTAAATTTGGCCCCTTTTCCAAGCAATGATTCAACGATGGCCTGTCTTTTTCTCTCGCTGATGCATCAAAAACTGGTCTTATCTTGGTGGTCAAACTATTTTCTTTGATGACCGGTCTATGAGGTAAATAATGAACATTACCTGCTAGGTCTAAGTTAGTAACTTCTTCAATTATACCTTCAAATAACCACTCGCTAAAAACTTGATTGTATGACTCATAGAGCTGTTCATGTTCCAAACGCTTCAATGTTGATGATAATCTATTTTTAGCAAGTGTATAATTGTTTGGTAAAGAAGAGTGTCCTTGTATCCATGGCAACTTCACCTCATACCGACCTTCATCATTGATGGTGATGGTCTGTAGGAAAAGTTCTTTAGCTGCACGTTCCAATTCTTTCCTAGATTTCGTTTCTGTTGGTTCGCTTATGCCTAAGATATCCAGTTCCCACAGCTTAGCTAAATTGTCAGTTTTAACCAAGAGCGATAGAGCTGTTAATCCCATGTTTGAGTCATGCTCAACGACTGGTACCTTTCCCATTATAGTCCAACCTAAAAGTGTCTCTACAGCCACGAGACCACACCTCAGAATTTGTCTACGCCCAGTATACAATTTGCCTGCGATATCTGCTCCAATGAGTACTTCAATTTGTGATGAATCATGTACATCACCCAACTGAATTTTGCTAATTTTGAGTTCTTCCATCCAGCAACCATAGAAAATAGACGTTATACCTGTACAAATTGTGGGCTGGTCGAGAGCTTCAAAAGAACAGCTATAGTTATCAGCACCCAATCTGATATAATAACAATTGTGAAGTTGTTCTGATGTACTCGCTCCTCCGAATAATGAATGGATTATTCGTTCTTGGCTTTTCGGCGTGTATCCCATTTTTTCTGCAGTACTCTTGAGAATATATGATCTCTGAGAACCACTGTCAATTATTGTTCGAATCATACAAAATCCATGATCGCTGATCAATTTTACTCTCAAAGTTTGCAGAAAAACATGAGTCCCGGTGTAATTTGCCAACGATTGGTCAACAGCGGAAATTTCACTTTTGCCCTGATCAGATTTAGTGAATTCCTGACTAGGCAAATTCTTGTGGTTTGGTAGTTCTGGACACATCAAAGGAACGTGTGGTTTACAACATAAAACACATCGCAGACGCTCACGGCACCTTTTGGATTGATGTCCAGTTTTCAGACATTTAAAACAAGCCTTTTTCTCAGTTGATAAGGTTTTCTTTTGTTCAAGTGAAAACCTATGAGCTTTAAAACATGTCTGACTTTCGTGAGTACCATCACAGAAAATGCACCTGTTAACATCGCAATTTATGAGCCCCGTAGCTGTGGGTACCACACAATTGTTCGAGTTAACTTTCAATGATTTTCTACCACGATTATCCCCTGAATTGAGACCAAAACTCTCCGCAGCTAAAGAAATACGTTCCTCGTTTTCGACTTCAGACTTTAAAAATTGCATAAGACAATCTAAGCGAATATTGATCGAGGAATCGTCCGGATCTGCTTCAATATTTACCTCTGAAAGTTGACAACTAGATCTGACAGAAAAATTTGGGGATCGTTGCCAAACTCGCAGTAGATCTTCGGGTAAGCATGACTCGATTAACGGAAATAGCATGGCAGAACAATTATCATTTTTGATACCGAGTGTTTCAAGGGCTCGTAATTGTGTTTCGAGCTTATCGTATAGTGAGGAAAGCTTCACTTTGTTGTTTGACATAGCATTTCCTAAAACTAGTTTGGGAAGTTCTCTGATATAAACTTCGATTTGCAAATCTTTCCTCCCGAAACGTGATTTGAAGCTCTCAATCACTTTTTCGTAATTTTCTGCTGAATGTGGAAAACTATCAACGAGTTGTCTGGCTCTACTGTTGGGTATGGTGGCTTGATTCAAATACTGAAACTTGTCAGCAGGATCTATGTTAGGATCATCATCGATTTTCTTAAACTGGGCCCAAAAGGGGAGCCAGTCTCGAATATCGCCTCCAAATTTTTTAAATTCAATAGTGGGTAATTTGAATTTTCTCATACCTGTAGCAGCTGCAGTTGTACTCACGTCAGAACGTAAACCATCTTCTTCTTGGGTAATAGATCCATTGGCTCGACGATACTTTTCGTAAGCAATTCTCAGCTCTATGAATTTTTTGGAATATCCATCACACGAATCCATTTCCACCATCAAATCCTCTTCACTTACGTCATTTTGTAAAAGAGCTTCGTAGATTCCTCCATTGGCTACTGAAATCGCTTCATGTTTCTGAGACAAAATTTCCCACGCGACTTGAATCGAATCCAATGTGGCTCGGCCAGACAAAAGTTTATCAAGTTCATTCGCACTTTTCGTGAACGCAGCGCGGAAGACCTTTCTGCTTTTCTTTAGTGATTCCATCATGCACGATAATAACTCGGTTCAAAACCTGTCGAATAAGATATTAGCGACGAAAAGTTCTATCTGCACGATCGAACGCTTCTTGTCACCCGTCCTGTCACGGTCGCCAAAAATGTTGTGATTCGAAAGAACAGCTACCCGCTATACCCAAATCACCTGGTTCTTCACTGGATACAATTATTCAAACACTGGACTTACTGAATTGTATATAATGAAGTGATAAAATATAAATTCGGGTGAAACAGAAGTGACAAACTATTCTGACTTTATTTCTCAGATCTAACTATCAAAGTGACAGTTTTTGTAAACATTTCAAAATACAAGGTATATTTCCAACATCCCTGATTCCTAGAAATACAACTGATACTGATGATGATTCCTAAACTTATGAAATGATGCTGATTCCTGAAATTATACAATGATACTGATTCCTAGAATTACAACTGATGATGATTATGATATCTGAACATAGTTACTACTTATTAATTGAATAAGTTCAACAAAGGGGAACTATTGAGATCCAATTGATCATTTAGCAAACAATTTGAATTTTTCAGTTTATTGATTTCCAAAAATTCTAAATAATTAAGTCTAATGCCTTTATTTTCAACATGCAGAATTTCGAAACTTTCATCGAAGTCATGGCCTTCCTCCAAAATGTGATTGGCATATGATGAATTAGTTGTTTTTTTTTCATAATTCATACAATGTTCACGTATGCGGCTTTTGAATGGTCTACCTGTCTGGCCAATATATACTTTGGAGCAAGATCCACAATTCAAATTATAAACTCCCGATTTTTCATCTTTTATTGTTTTATCTTTGTTATTCTTGAAAAAATTCAAATTGTTTGCTCAATGATCAATTGGATCTCAATAGTTCCCCTTTGTTGAACTTATTCAATTAATAAGTAGTAACTATGTTCAGATATCATAATCATCATCAGTTGTATTTCTAGGAATCAAAATCATTGTATAATTTCAGGAATCAGCATCATTTCATAAGTTTAGGAATCATCGTCAGTATCAGTTGTATTTCTAGGAATCAGGGATAATTATAGTAGGCCCTGATGTATTTAAGGAGCTTTTAACAAAGAATAATTTAGTGTTTAAATACATTCGCTTGATAAAGATACAGTGTATTGAAACATGTCGCGAAGACAATAAATTTTGTGGAAATTCAATCGTGTTCTACCTTATAGCGTAATAACTATACCTCTCTTGACATTTGTGTGGTGGTTTGAGTTATAATGTAGATATCCGTTGGTATGTGTCTTCTTGCAATATACACTTGTGTACATGAAGTGTTGATTTCTTCATTATAATAATAATAGTAATTCCAATATAAACCTTATTTTCGATTTTGTTTTGTAATGTGTTTCAATACAATCTCAAGTTCATTTGGACCATGACGCCGTATATCAAAAACATCATCAACATATCTCCACCATACTTTCGGACAATTTGAATAACTGTCTATGAAAGAAAACTCTATATTCGTAGAAAGTTATACAAATGGTTCAAAATTATGGAGAAATAAGAGAAATAAAGAATAACGATGAACTTCTTTTTCTAGATGTAATAATGATGAAATCAACGCTTCACGTAGATCCAAGTTTATATCGAAAGAAAACACATACCAGCAGACATCCATAGTATAACTCAAACCACTACACAAGGGTCAAGAATAGTGAAATGTCTTTATGATATAAAAAGAAAAGTATGCAATTTATTGGTAAAAATAGATGAAGATATTAATTTCATATAATCAGTATTGAAAGAAAATAGATATCAAGAGAATTTAACAGAAACACATTGAAGGAACATGTAAATCGTAACACACCGCTCAGTGGAGGTATACATCCTACACGAACTACACAGCCTGTAACACACATTATACGTTATGTCCTTCTATTCACGTATAATGTTAGAACAACTTTCAAAACAATAAATACTTTACGTTCAATACTGACACATACTGAACCAATGAACATAACAGAAAACCCAAAGAATTGTATTAATCGAATTCCCTGTTGAATTGAAGCTATACTCATTTAGTATATGTAATTCACTCTCTAGATGATTATCTCTTGACAAATCCAATGACTTTCTTTCAATTCGTTGTGATGATGTATTTGTGATACATATGAGTTCGTTATTATTGAAGTCTGTACTGCAGTGTACATATATCTACCTTCTGGTAAACATTGATGATTATGATACAATGTATATTGTCTTGCAGAAATAAAGCGATTTCGATTTGATAGTGGATAGTCTACCTCTAGATCTAGATGATTGAAAATACCAATGCTCGAAATACACCCTGTATGTCGTGCACATCGTTTCGATGTTTTAACTGCTGTTCGTCGTTTTTTCTGATATCTTATACTCGTATCAGGAATCTGGTGAATATTTTGAAAACTCATCCCAATACGGACTTGGATATTCTTGAGAATGAAATCCAAAATGGAAGACTAGTCTCCACATTAATGATTAAACTTTTCATACTTCATGCCAATCCCTTTCTTCCTTTTACCGTTGTCATAACTTCCCATAAAAAAAAACACTTCACTCGCCGCCTTTCTTGGTAAAATTTTCATCTTCTTAATAAGTTGTGGGAAATACGTGAGCGGAATTGTCAACTACTACGTCCTCTACATTTAATAAGATATCGTATCTTAAATAGGCAACATTTGCTCGTTAACTTCGTTTTTTCTTCAGAGAGACATCCGTCCTGGTGTCAAGATGCAGTGATCGAGATTTGTGATCCGATGTGTATAAGGTGTTGGAAGGAGTTCAGTCTTGCATCCCCGGAACCAAATCAGTGTCGTCCTTTGTCTAACGAAAATCACTATGAAAAGCAGAAATCGTAAATTTTTTTATATCTGCGTTTCTGAATGATCCACATCGCTCAGCAAATACTAAACTTGTAGAGGGTTTCCTGATCTTTCACGTGTCAAACTTATGAAAATTTTACCATTACAGACGGATTGGCTCCTGTCACAATATTTTCCTACGCCATTCTAATAATGTGTTTGCTTTCACCAAAGTGAGTTTTGTAAGGGTCTACAATATTATTGAGCGCCTTAAAAAAATAAAAAAACAGATGCCACCCAGATGAACCTTGAGATATATAACTCGCTATGAGTTTTTTAATATTGATTCCGTCATCAAAGCTCATGAAAAGATGCATTGAGAATATTATTTCTCCCCACAATATGTAAAAAATTTCGAAACATGATCCAATATACAAAAATTGTTCAACAATCGAACCATCTAATTTCTGCCCCATATCAAGTATTAATATTCTAATTTCTTACCCAAAGAATAATATTGTTACGATAATTCCTTGGCTTGGTTAAATAAAACTTCAAACAACACCAAACTACTTTTATTACAACTCTTTATCACAACACAATACAATACAATCGCTTTAATTGCTCCGCTAACTTTCCAACGCTCGGTACTTACACTCTCTGTAATAGAAATTTTCTACACTTCGACTTCTGCACTCAGCAATACCAAAACTCTCACCACTAAGCTAGAAACTCTGATAACTATCTCCGAATAAACTCTGCTCTGCGATGAAATGTCTCTAGTATATATACCCGTCACACCCATGGATAATCCTCCAGAGAAATCCCGATAATCGAATATTCCACGCGTGACGAGAGTTCCTGGAAAAATGAAGTTCGCTCTTCGACCCTTCATATTATTCTGCGTTTATGAGCGACAGGGCCGGCGCTAGGACATTTCGTAACAATATAAAAAATATTTTGAATCAAATTCGATTGGGATTCAGAGCCAAACGATCTACTATTGTTGTATCAATATGATTTTTATTTATCAAACACATCTCAATATGTTCTCTTCAATAATGAGAGATCTACCCTCAGGACTATAGTTACTGCAGTTCCTCAAGGCTCGGCCTCTGCGCCCAATTTTTTCTTATTTTTATAAATGACTTGTCTTGAGCTATTCCCTTCATTAGATTCCGTACTCTATGCCGATAACGCTACTATTGCCCAGTTCATGAATTATATAAATTGATAATAGAAATAGAAAATTAACTGAGGAATGTTTTGTGTATTTTTATACTCCAAAGCCATAGAGAAAACTCACCGGCATATACAAAGTTCCTTGGGGTTTATGTGTATAGAAAGATATCTTGGCAACATCACAGTGAGAAATGAAACTGTATAAAAATATCAAAGTGTGATATACACCTAGATTGTGATCTTATCGCTTTATCAATATCTGTAATGAAAAAGACAGGTCCGTATTAAAAAAAAAAGTTGATGGTGGCCTTGTTGACACGAAACGTTTTTACAAAGATTTACCATTACATCGTCATAGTACATTTTTGATATTTTCCATGAAATTAAAACATGTTACTGACCTTGTACTGCTATTTTATGAAAATATCAACTAAGTCGTGTTCTTCCATTTCATGGAATTTCCGTAAAAGGTCTACGTAGCAATAAGTAGGTGAATTAGTACGTCCTCCGCTGACCGTTTGATGCGAACAGATCACGGGCGGCAAACAAAAAGGTAATGAGATATGTTTAACGCCGTATAAGGACCGTCGTGTGCGTTTCATACCCGACTTTCTATTCGAGGTTTAAAGTTTTCCGAGTCGCAAAGATCGGCCCGCGCCGGCCAAGAGACGCGTTATTTATTGGACAATCGAGGTTGAAAAGTAACGCAAAATGACCAGTGCCAACAATGGAAACAATTTTTCGATGCACCTACATCTCACATTACAAATGTAAGTGGATGCTCACAACCACCTGCAATCCGATGATAAATATAAAATAGCTCATAATTACTTTTTACACAATCAATCTCCTGATGAAGCAGCACAATCATTGCAGACGACATCCAAAACTGCACTGCACAAACGGCCTTCTCTTTGCAGCTCCATATAACCAATGGCATCATCCCCGTATGCCTCACAAGTAGCCCTGTAAAAGATATTATTTTGGATATGAGAAATGAGAACATGATTTTCCAAATTATAATTCGATTGTAACCCAACAGTAGCATAACCTCTCAATGTGATAATATAAAAACTAATTCAAAAACTATCAACCATTGACCTAATTTTGAAGAAATATTAGGAGTAGTTCCAACATAGAAACCGAAGTTTTTGAATACTCACGCTGTTGCTTTGAATTTCGAAATTCAACTGAATTGAAACGATTGTCATCTTTAATGAATTCCACAAACCCGTCCGAAGCTAATTATAATAGCCATTATTGTCTATGAAATCCTCATGAACAAATAATCAAACTACGAGAAATAAAAATGTATGCTTACTTGGATACATACAGACTTATTCTAAGTATAACATGATAAGTTCTTGTTCTAACTTGCTTCATTTTGAGTGATAGTGTTGAAGTTTCAACAGCAAAATTATTTTCGCCGATCATGATGAAACTTGCTATAGTCAACAGCACTGATGAAATATTTATAATAAAAAAATATTTTCTGAAATAATCCCAAGTGAATGCACATTAGAACAAGATATATATATTCTCAAATTCAATCAATTCACTGTTCGGAAGAAGTGTTTTATCGAAAGTAATACCACGAGATTTCGTCTTTCTGACGACTATTTTTTTTCTTTTGTAATAAGGACCTCATTACAAGATTTTTTTAGTGGGCCTTGTTACTCACTCCGTACTCATACCTCAAAAGCAGCATGGTTATTCGCGGACCCGTCAACCATGAAACTTGGCAGAATCATCCCCCAATACCATAGAGACATTCTCGAAAGAAACTTGTCTGCCTTGTTGGGGGACTCCCTTTTCAAGTTTCACATTATTCTCAATGATTCACAAACGATATCTAATTGCTCAAATATCAATTCCACAAATTGAACTATTTCTGGTACTAACTCAAATTTATTAATAAGAAGTGGATTTGATCAGTGCAGTTATAACTAAGTAACATGACTAAGACTTTTGAACAATGGTAATCCATCATTAAAATCTATCGTGCCTTGAAATGAGACCGCAGAGCGTAGACACGTCTCATATTGTGCCTTCTTCTGAATTGTTAGTATTTATATGAATAAATTTCTATTATTATTTCTATTTCTATAAGTTCTAAATACCATTTGTAAATTTTTGATATTTACGGTAAAGATTGAATTTAAGATGCCTGGAAACCCTGGTGTGTTTACTTATACCTGTAGAAGTTTGAGATAAAAGTGGCGAAATCTGGATTGCTTGATTTTTGGTGGATAATTGAACTTCTGGAGGTTTCCGTACAATATGTACAGATGTCGCCAACACGCTCTTGTCAGTCTTGTCTGAAGCTAAATTTGCACTAAGTGAAAATGTGCAGTCGGGTTTTTCCACTTTTATTTGATTGGCTAGCGAGAAGAGATCGCAACCTAAAGGATAATGGGTGGACAATGAGATACCAGTAATAACGTTTCGATATTTAAAAGCAATGAAATCAACAACTAAACACGATAAAAACATCGTACACATCAAAATTTCAAAGTGACATGACAATATGACAATGAACTTGACACTTGTCATCAAATTTGAAGAATGGGAACATAACGCCCTCTGCCGAAAAAATGGGGAAACCTTCAAAAGCGTCGATTGTTTTTTTCGCCACAAAAATCTAAACAAAATCTAATCAGTTGAATCACCAGGATTTCTAGGCATCTTAATTGAATTGAAGGATTGGTGCTATCATGTGAATCAGTGTATTTAGTCGATTCGTTTTTCATTTCTGTCTGTTGTGCCTATATTTCAACTCTTCAGTTTTTGCCATTGAAGGAAAAATAATTGGTTTGATTCTATGTTTTGGTTGCCTAGGTTTCAAACTTTTCCGTTAGTTTTTCGCATGAAAGAAATAATCGCTTTAACACTGTGTTTTGGTTGCCTAGACTTCAAAACTTTTTCTCCATTATATCGCATTGAGGAACCAATTGATACATTTTCATAAAAACTTTTGTGAGAATAATGTCAATTTATCCAAGAAAATGTGTTCGTGAAGATTATTTCCGTGATTTCGATATTTTCATATCCGCTAGTCTGTCTGTGAGCGAAACGAGACGTTCTATATTGCTCCGTAAATAAACGAGTTTCTTGTAGTGAAAAAAAGCTGCAGAAGTCTGATTTCTTCAGCAAGTGGTGTAATTACCTTACTTAAGTGAATTAACTAACAAGATTAGTGAAAAAACTGATCACAGGAGCGATATAAATAAAATTATTGGAAAATTGATATTCAAATAGTGAAACAAAACAGGCAATCCAAGGAGATCTGTACAAAAACGCAGTGACCCTTTTTTGTGGCAGAACGAATATCGAGGTGATTAGTTCTCCGACCAGCAGGAATTGTAAACAAAAAAATGTCAGCTGTTTGTATGATTTGCAAAGCGAACAATTCGCAGAAAACAAGAAATGCGCTCCGATGCAAGGAAGAAAACTGCAAGGTATTCTGTCACAAGACTGTATACCCACTGGAGAATCAGCTGATGATTGGTATTGTCCCAACCACGAGAGCTCCTATTGTCGGGAAATTCTGAAGGAAGTTAGCAAGATCTCGCAAACGAACAAAGAAATGGCTATTTCTATTGAGAATTGTCACGAAAAAATTGAAGAATCGAACAAACTTATGAGACACCAGGATGAAAAAATATCCGAATGTCTGAACAAAATTGGAGAGTTATCAACCAAATGTTCTGTTCTAGAAAAAGGAGTTAGTGGTATGAAGATCGCTCTAAATAAACAAGAATAATATACCAGGCTGAATACAGTAGAAATATATGGTGAAGCAGCTTGGGGAAGCATTTGATATAGAAGTGGAAAATCACAAAGTTTATTATTGTTATAGACAGCCGGGCAGACAGAAAAAATAAGGGGAACCGAGGAGCATTCTTCTCAGCTTTTTGTCAAGGATGAGAAAAGAAGATTTCATCAAAGCAATAAAAGTCAAGACCCCTTTGGCAATTCAAGATATATTTATCCACGGAACGACTGTAACATTCAAGAGTAAATGCACTCCCAAAGATCCAGATTTCATTCTCCTGCAATATGCCAGATATTGAAGATCTGTGGCTGAAAATTGAGTTAAAATACAATACAATATATTTTTGTTGTGTCTATATACCACCCGGATCTCCATCTCGGTCATATAGTTGTTTTTTTGATAGCGTAGAAAGAATTAGTCTTGAGCTTCATAAGATATTGTAATGATGGGTGATTTCAATATTCCACGAGTTAAAGTACTTGCACAAATTAATGATTTATCTAATATAGAAAAGGCATATATTCAGTTCCTAGAGTTATTTGGCTTGCAACAATTCAATACCTCAGAAAACTGTAGAAAGAGCAAGAATTCTTGATTTAGTTTCATCCAACAAAACAGTAGAAGTAGAGAGGGGCGATTTTCCCGTAGTCCGAGAAAACAGTGACCACCCCGCTCTTTTTGTGTACTTAAACATGTTCCTGGTGAAATGAAGCATAATAAAACATTTAACTCGCAGTACAATTTTGTTAAGGCAGATTTTGAAAAAATGTATAATCTTTTCCGCGAGGTTAGTTGGGATGAAATGACCACTGGTGAAGATATGAACGTTATGTTAGGTATTTTCTATGAAAATGTTTGTGAAAAAAATGAGTGTGTTTCCAAAGCTAAATATAAAAAAAGAAACATTTCCTCTTTGGTTCACTCGAAACATAATATCAGATTTGAGGAAAATAGATTATTCCAGGCGACAATTCAAAAAAAACTAAGAATGAAAATTATAGACAGCAATTTGTAAGTTTAAGATCCAAAATCAAACGTGATATCAGAAAGGCATACTTAGAGTATGTTGAATCCATGGAAGGTTGTATTAAAGAAGACCCCACACAATTTTGGAAATATGCGAAATCGTTAAAAGAAATTCTGATACTGTGAGTGGCGCAATGATCTTCAACAGCATTTCCACCACAGATAATACCGAAACAGCTAATGCATTCGCAGATTATTTCAAGAGTGTATATTCTCCCGATAGGGCTGAGTATTATACAGATAATTTAGAGATCAATCGAAATATCATGAATAATTTTCGAATAGGAGCCATATCTGATGAAGGTATATTGGCTGTCATAAAACGTTTGAAACCCAAAAAGTCACTAGGACCAGGTAATATTCCAGCATAAATAATAAAAGGATGCGCTGATTTTTTTTATTCAATCTCATAATCAAAACCAAGGTATATCCAGAATCATGGAAACTGAGCAAAGTAGCCCCATATTCAAAAATGGTGATAAAAATCAGATAATAAATTATAGACCTATTGCGTTAATTTGTGTACCCAGTAAGGTATTTGAGTCAATTTCACATCTAAAAATGGTAGAATTCGTTGGACCTCATCTATCGAATAATCACCAGGGCTTCATCAAAAAAATCGACAGTTACTAACCTTATTCAATTTTATCAAAGCGCAAATGAAGTGGTTGACCTTGCTGGACAACTAGATGTTATACCGTGTGTCACAGACTCATGGTACACCCCCGTTTTCTCCTTTGTTTTTCTAGGTATATTTTTGAGATTCGGAACATAGAATAAGCTCACTGAACAGCATTTCTCGACATATCTGAAAGAAAAAAACAACTTCCAATTTTTCCGGAAATGACATCAACTTTCTATTCTTGAATGGGACACCCTGTATATTGTTACATGATCGGCTAGGGATGATCATGAGGAATCCAACGATACCAGGTTTGATGATGTTATCTCCAATGACTGCGGAGATATCGCCATTTATATTATCCATAAGCTCAATGAGTGGGAGAGAGAATTGGATTGACCCGCCAGTAAAGTTTCTCTCTCCTACTCGTTGCGCTTATGGATAATATAAATGGCGATATCTCCGCAGTCATTGGAGATAACATCATCAAACCTGGTATCGTTGGATTCCTCATGATCATCCCTAGCCGATCATGTAACAATATATAGGGTGTCCCATTCAAGAATCGAAAGTTGATGTCATTTCCGGAAAAATTGGAAGTTGTTTTTTTCTTTCAGATATGTCGAGAAATGCTGTTCAGTGAGCTTATTCTATGTTCCGAATCTCAAAAATATACCTAGAAAAACAAAGGAGAAAACGGGGGTGTACCATGAGTCTGTGACACACGGTATATACAAACTTTTCAAAAGCATTCGACAAGGTCGACCACGACATTTTGCTCAATAGCTTCTCTAAGCTAGGATTTTCAATTGAAATATCAGAACTATATGCGTCTTATTTGAAGGGCCGACAACTATATGTGGTGTTCAGAGGGGGTTGTTCGGAAAAATTTATTACTTGCTCAGGTGTACCCCAGGGCTCCAACTTGGGTCCATTTTTTTTTCTATGCTTGATAAATACATTGACAAACTGTATAAGATCATCCGAATGTTTGATATTCGCAGATGAATTCAAATTATATAGAATGATCAATGAAATCAATGATTGTCATATTCTGCAAGAAGATCTGGAAGCAGTAGCAACCTGGTCAGAAAACAACAAACTACCTCTGAATATAGAAAAATGTTTCTCAATGTCTTTTTCAAGAAAAACAAATATTCATTTCGAATACACTATAAACAATAATATACTGGCTGATAAAAATGTCGTGAAAGACCTTTGTGTTTACTTTGACAGATAACTCAAGTTCAATTATCACGTGAATACAATAATCAATAGAGGTTATAGAATATTAGGATTCATAATTTGAAATTCATGTAAAAATAGTATACAACACTTATGTCAGGAGCATACTAGAATACGCCTCTATCGTCTGGTCACCGTACTACGAAAAATTTAGAAATGAAATTGAAAAGGTTCAGAAAAAATTCCTGAGATCTCTCCATTTGAAAAAACTGGGGTGTATTGCTTTGACATACCTTACGTGACGCTATTGAGAGAATTTAATTTCATCAAACTGAAGCACAGGCGAGAAATTGTTTCTGTACTATTTATGTACAAATTACTTAACAATGGAATCGACTTCTCGTATTTCATAGGAAAACTAAGTTACTGGCAATCTAATTATAGTCACAGAACCACATCTCTATTTGCTCTCCCTAAAGTCCACACTAATCTTGGCAAAAAAGCACCTCTCTTTAGACTATGCAAAGTTATGAATGACTTAGATTCCATCATAATTTCAAAAAACAGAAAAACCTTCTTTTCTCAGAAACGAAATATTTTCACGTTATCATAGATTATTAAATTAAAAATGAGCAAATCGAACGAAGGAAAAACATGCTAATCGAGGCAAAAATGCACCTCTCTACAAACTATGTCAGTTTAGAAATAATTTGGATTTGATATGAAAGATAATATTCACTCTCAGGAACTTGAACTGATAGAGTAATATTTTATATTATTGTTTAATTTTATTAATCAGATTTCGTAGCTCACTGAATCCAATAACAGTTGAAATTGTAATCGATTAATGGAATGTATTTTCTGTAGATTACATATAAATAAAATAAATGAATACTGAAAAATAAGTACAAGAAACGCCTTTGGTGGGGTCCAAATGTGGTCCAAATAGACCTTCGTACTGCGTTGGTTGCTCGTATGGCGATCCTCGTTAATGTTCTGCAACTATATTAACCGTTCACTTCATCTTCGTAGAATTATTATTTTATACCGATTGATGTCAATATTCATCGATATCAGCTACGGAAGAGATGAATTTAATTATGGAATGACCAACTCTACTTGACTTATACATAACTTAACAATTCTCAAGTGACAGATAAAACAAGTGACTCTCTAAGTTGAGTACTCTTGTGTATTCATAAGTTGAGTTGGCTTGCTTGAATCCGCCTGAAATGTTTCGAAATTCAAGTGACATCGCGGCAAAGCCATTTTTATCGCTCTTGCTGTCCAGCCTTCAACTCCATCGTTTTGCATTGAAAAAAATAATCAATAACAATTATTATAAAAAAACCGGAATGAGAAAGGCGACTCAATCTGGAAGCATTTTCGTCCACATAAACAACTCTGCCGTTCACTTAACGACGAACCCTGATCCGGAAAGGGATATATTTATCGACGCATGCAAAGAGGCGAAAGGAGGACATTGGATATGCAGAAGGCGATGTAATTGTCTGCGAGAACGTTCTCTTCTCTGTCCGTACTCGCTGACGGTCG
This sequence comes from Zygogramma bicolorata, assembly GCA_032362365.1. Taxonomy (NCBI): domain Eukaryota; kingdom Metazoa; phylum Arthropoda; class Insecta; order Coleoptera; family Chrysomelidae; genus Zygogramma; species Zygogramma bicolorata. Next base: position 93,134 of record JAVJAQ010000473.1, on the reverse strand, counting down.
TTTGTTTGTACCGATTGCGCGGAGATGGCTATCTGGATCGCTGTTCTTCTAATTTTCTCACGCATATGTCACGTTGAGCAAGATCTCTCGTGAATGCAACCGGCCGCTCGGTGGCGAAATAACAGTCCCACAACCGAAGGTAGAGAGAGAGGAGTGATTATTGTGAGGATTGCGTGCTGAAATGATGAATTAATACTCGTGAGTTAACCCACTTGAACGAAAACTAAAGGGAGTTCTTACGACGTCTGCTACCTCAGTTCATAAATCCGTTTCCCACCTCAACTTTCGAATGAGATTTCCAAGTTGGAGAAAAATTACTTGAATGGCATAAGTTTCATTACCTTTTGATGAAAAAAATATTTGTGTGACACCATTCCTTGCAAGGAGGAACTTTCTTCTTCTAATAGTGTGGAGGTTCCTATAGAATCAGCTGTTTCTGAGTCATTCAATAATACTCCTTGAGGAAGCTATTGTATAGCAAAACACGGGATTCCCGAAGTTTTCTCGTTTTTTTTCAATGAAAAATTTCAAACATGAATATGTTCCTTATAAAATACTGGACAAGATGAAACTGGTATGAAATTTTAATGAGTATAATATAAAACAGTTATTAATTTTTCTGTTAATAATCTGTCTTCTACCTAGAAACTGCGCCCCTTAGGAAGTGAGATCCCTAGCATTCAATCACATTGTTATCTAAGAAATTCGTCTTTTTCAAATGGCATCTGGAATGAAACCCATTTTCTACAAATATTTCACTCTAATACCAATGCGACATCAATAAAATCACCTGCATCAATTTTGGCCTTGATTTTTAAAAACATTTAAGAATGTTAAATCCTCTCTTGGCCGTTTATCCACTCAGATCAACTTTTTTCCATTCATTTATTGAGGCAATGAGGCAATGACCAAATAATAATCTTTATTCTACTACATCGATTTTTTTGTAGTTCAACGACATCTTCCTGTACTTTTACAATTTTTCATTTCCTCGAGATTGCGCTGAGAGTTTTTTAATATAAAGGAATGATTATTTTATACGTATAATATTTGACTTTTGTAACCAAAAAAATAATATGGATTTTCACGCTGGACCATCTGCACAAAAAACTAGACCATCCCCAATCATTCTGTCGATTATAGTTCTGTATTAATTTGAAGTTCCCAAATCTTAGTTGAGCGTGTGATTTGACGATAAATCGGACACTTTCATATAACGAGCAATATACCAGTACCTTTTTTAAGTTCGCGTATTCACAGAGTGAAATTGAAAAAGGAAGTAAAATTTTGCAACTTTTAGGTCTGGTTTATTCATTGCACGATCGTCTGTGTTTTTTCCAATCTACGACGGCACGTGTGTTCCATTTTTCGCACAGATCCTTTTCATACCATGTATGTCCCCGATAAGATTCAAATTTGATTTGAAACATCTCGTTCGTTAAGTGTAATTATTCAACTGTTTAAAGTGCATTCTAACGGATCTCGTGTTCGAATGTTCAGCTAATAGATGGCATAAATCAAGTAACACACATTTTATATATTGTTAATTGTTGACAATGCCATCCATCAATTTCGAACGAGATACTTCTTAAGCGTTCTAGGGCATGAACATGTTGTAGGGGAGACCAGGGCTTGTTATAGCAGGAGAATTATGTTTTATTTTCATTTGATGCTCTAATCAGAGAAAGTTGATACAAAAAAAATATGAACTTTAACTCATTCTTCCAAAACGACAATCATTCTTTGAAACCCATAAACACTTGCCAACACTGGGTTTATGTGCCCAAGGGCAGAAAGGCTTAGCCGACTACATTTTGATTATAGTAACTTCGAAAAAGCAAGTAGGTATCAGTATTTTATTCGGAATCTTGATTGTCTCATTGATTAGATCTTTTGAAACGGAAGCACGACACTTCTTATATAATTTTGTTTTCACTTCAATTCATTTTGTTGTTTCTGTCGATTCACATTGTTTTCACACATTTTTTAAAATACCATCCATAGAAGACAGGCATCTAAGCGCTGATGGCTTGTTTTATGCCTCCGTTCTATATCCTCCTGGTTTCTTATATCGATATTTATTTTAAGGCGCTAATAGTAGAATAATTATGCTAATTAATTATGTAGACATGACTTGGTTTTCGAAGGGCAAGAGGAAAAAATATATAATTGATTATTTGATGAGTTGAGAAACAGGGGAGAGCTACAAAAAGGGAGAAAGTTTTATCAGAAGTCGAAAATGTTATAAACCCCTTTTTCCACCCTGTTTGGCGAAAAGTTTCGATAAAATATGAAAACTCCTTCCATCTATTCCGTTGAAGATTGTTTATGCAGAATTTGAGGTAGATTGGACTTAGGAATCACTTTTTCTCCATAAAGTTTTTTTCCGTTCTTCACTCCTGTAGAGGTAGAATTTCGGAAAATCATTTCTTATTGGATGCCTATGCCATACAAGGAACACACCCTCCAAGATTCTGGTCTCTACCATTAGTGGTTCAGGGTCTGATTGATTCACCGCTAAAAAAACTTTCTACACCTTTTAACCCGTATGGCGATGAGTTTCAATAAAATACGAACATGTCTTCCATCTATCTGCTGAAGAATGTATATGCAAAATTTTTGGTAGATTGGACCGAGGAATTACGTTGTCCCATACAAACTTTGTCCCAATTTTTCATCCCCTTCGGGGTAGAATTTTGGAAAACCTTTCTTATCGGATGCCTACGTCTGCTCATAAAGAACACACCCTCCAAGTTTCAGAGACTGGCAACTCAAGATGGCGGAGTGGTAACTGCTCGTTGAGCGGTACTTCTGAAAATTCGGTGACATACAGAACAGCTGTCAGTTATAAGTGATGTTCTGGTAATACAGTCACTAATAGAGGATGAGTTCGAAATAAAAGGAAAATTCCGACTTGGCGAATTGATTTTCAACACTTCCATGGAAAAACTTTTCCTTAAATACTTGTAAACAGATGGAAATTGTCGGTCATTTTGGTCTTGTGCCATGGAGAATTCCTCTGTTAGAGAATATTCACTCAGTTTTCCAGATACCATCATTCCATAACGAATGAAACGAATGAACAAAACTGAAATTGATTCACCGGAAACAACTATCACTTTTCATGGTTACTCAACTCGCAAACGTTTTCTTATCGGTTACTATGGTAACAGATGAGTAACTAAGTTTTCAGGAAATGGGAAATAGACGGTCTCATTTTATCATACCATTTAGCTTCATATGAATTAGACAAATACATAAACACATGTTCCCTTCAAACGTCGAAAAAAAAAAGAAAATTTCCTGTGAAAGCACCTCGTGCACAATCACTGTTTTAGTCGCCTTTCAAATAAAAACAATTGAAGTCAATGGAAAAAATTATTACGATTTGGTTGAAAGTCCACTGTGCTATAAAATATTCATTCTTGGCTTTTTCTCTATCGAAATTAGAAATATAATGTGAATTTTTAATCCCAGGCGTTCAATGGCTGATTGTTTTCACGAGCGATTATAACGGTGGAAATAGCAATAAGTTTTCACAAACTCATTTGCCTATGTTTTGGTGATGGATTTTCAAATATCAGGATCTCAAAGATAGATGGAATCCCATGCATCCTATAGGAAATTTTCGACATGTAATGATCTACAGAATCAAACCTGTCTTGGAATATAGTTCTCATGTAGGAAGTTTTGCACCAAAACATTCATTGAAGCTTCTTGATTCTATTCAGAAAATGGCAATCCGTCTTGTTGGTGATTCTTCGCTCACAGACTCGCTCACTTCATTGGAGCATCGTAGAAAGGTCGGAGACTTGTCTCTCTACTTTAGATGTTTTCACGGTTGGTGCTCTTCTGAATTGTTTTCAATCGTTCCACCCTTGGCAGTATCTACACGGATGACCCGACTAGTACAAAATTCTCACCCCTTTGTTGTGAGCTTGAAGACAAGGCGGACCTCTCTTACTCAGGGATCTTTTTCAAAAGATCAGCTGAACTTTGGATATCCTTGCCGAGAGAGGTTTTTCCTGATGCTTACAAACTTCAAAAATTCAAAATGAATGTTGATTCGTATCTCCTGTCGCTTGATTCACGCGGTGTCCTTTGAACATCACAGTGCTTTCCTTCCGTGTGGATCTGCATATAAAAAAAACTAAAATCAATCGCTGAAACGTGAAATTACAGAAAGTAGTATCTTTTTTGTTCTAACCGCTCGTGAGAACAAATACCCAACCCAAACTACCAAATTCAGAAAAACCGTTACACATATGTGAGTTTTTTTTTCGATTTCCACTTCTGGTCCATTTCGTGTAGGTATCGGTACCGTTTTCTGAACTGAAATTAAAATCGTTCGAGTGTAATGTAAACACTCCTTCATTTTCGCCCGGTCGAGTGGCATTTATCGCAAACTGACATGGGAGGCGCGCACGATTTGCTCTCCGGTAATACGTACGATCTTTCGAAGTGAATGGTGCGCGATCTCGGTGAAGAATTTTACCCCGAGGAGAGCTTATCTTTCGCAAAAATCTTGTAGAAGCGATATGTAGCGGTTTTTCACCATCGACAATGTTCATACGTACTTGTGGGGCTAACTTATCCTTTAACGTTTTAGGTCAATGGATCGGGGTAGATCATCCCCCATATCTGTTTGTATCTTATGTTTGCTGTAACTGGGTGTTGGTTGTTGATTTCGGCACGATAAGCGTTTTCTCACTTTGCTATGTCTTATATGCCTTAGCCGCGTTTCTATGCGTTTTTTTGATCATGTTGCCCTGGGCAAGTGATAATCACGATTATGGATTTATTCACTCCAAATGGGGACATCCTGATATAAAATCAATCATGCAAAAAAGCATACTTGAACTTCATCAAGTACCTCATTTACTATCCATTTTTTTATTTAACACGTTCGCTACCACGGGTTGAAATTGTGTGTGTCGCCACAGACTATTTTTTTATTTTGCGAAATCATTTATGAACCAAGTTTCATGTGCATTTAATCCGGTCAAAATAGACATTGAAGGTTACATTAATTCGCACCTTGCTAAAAATTGGCATGAATGTTGGGAACCCTATTATACACAATTTGTCAATTATCCACATCAATCCGAAGTGTAGAAAAAAATTTATTCAAGGTCAAATGTTACAAAAATTGTTTTTTTGAGTTTTCCAGCTAAACGGTAAGTTTTATAATAAAAATAGGTGAGACAAAAATTATTCACCATGCAATTATCTATAAAAATTGTTCCAACACTTTTTTTTCCTAAGAATCACCATTTCGGAGATACAGCGATGCAAAATGTTGAAAAAGTTGTATTCTTCATAATATGCACACGTTTCCGCGCCACCCGTGAGGTAGTGTCCATGGCGCGTTTTTTTTTAGTGGTTTCCCCGGTAGGCGTATTCCACGATCTATTGTGCTTCTGTTGAGTTAAAGAGCTATTGTATTAAATTGAAAATGGTACTATTGTAAATAACAAGAGCGGTGTACGTAATAAATTGAGAAAATTATTCGTCTGATCGATACTCTTCTAATGGAACATAATCCATACTGTCTTGCTCTTCTTCTCCTTCTTCTTCTTCTTCTTTTTCTACCTGCTGGGTACAAATAAATTGTTCAAAGAGCGATGCATCAGATGTCTCCTCGCCTATATCGTAAGAATCCTCTTCTACTGGCGATTCAACATTGGAGCATGATTGGCCCCGACAACTGATACATGCTAATGAACAAAACGAATGAAGAAGAGCAGGACAGTATGGATTATGTTCCATTAGAAGAGTATCGATTAGACGAATAATTTTCTCAATTTACTCATTACTTACACCGCTCTTGTTATTTACAATAGTACCATTCTCAATTCAATACAATAGCTTTTCAACTCAACAGAAGCACAATAGATCGTGGAATAGGCCTACCGGGGAAACCACGTAAAAAAAACGCACCATGTACACTACCTCACGGGTGGCGCGGAAACGTGTGCATATTATGAAAAATACAACTTTTTCAACATTTTGCATCTCCGAACTGGTGATTATCAGGAAAAAAAGTGTAAGAACAATTTTTATAGATAATTGCATGATGAATAATTTTTGTCTCACCTATTTTTATTATAAAACTCACCGTTTAGCTGGAAAACTCGAAAAAACGATTTTTGCAACATTTGACCTTGGATAAATTTTTTTCCACACTTCGGATTGATGTGGATGATTGACAAATTGTGTATAATAGGGTTCCCAACATTCATGCCAATTTTTAGCAAGGTGCGAATTAATGTAACCTTACCCCTATTTTTGATGCTAACTTGACCGGAGTAATTTCAGTGATTATATTATGAAAAGAATGCACTTTCTGACCGTTTGTGATCTGGCTTATATATGAGACGTCGGTCTATGACACGACCGGGCTTGTGATCGAGAGTAGACCAAGTGCTTGAATAGAACCCTGTGTATTCTTTTTCAAGACCGATATAATTTTTTTCACTCAATAGTCTCAAGAGCAATTGGGCTTTTCAAATCAAACTACTAGGTGTCTCCTCTTTTTATGCCAACGTTTCGGCTATGCTTTTCGCCTTCTTCAGGACTACAATGTTAAAATTTTCATTAAACTGCAAATCATACCAATATTAAAAGAATCGTAACAATCCATCGTTCCGGTTGTATGGTGAAAATAAACCGAATGAATTGGAGAACCAATTTCTATTCCATTTGGAATGTTAAGTGGGTAGATTTATTCCTGAAACACGCTCGGTGTTGTCCACCAATTTTCAAAATTGCGCATTATGAAAACTCGTTATGTACTTCATCAATATGCTTTCTGTGCGAACATGTAGGTACCGTGTTTCAGATATAATTCTCGTCGTAGGAGGAAATAATTTTTCATACAGCATATTCTGAACGCTCGGTACGTTATAGGAACATCGATCAATCGTAACTGTACATGAAATGAATACCGGCCTCCAACCATCGGCCTCTTGGAGAAAGTTACCAGCTTTCCATACGGTAAAATAAGCGAATAAACTTCGACTTAATGCATACGAGGGCTTCCTTTCTTGTATTGAGAGATGAAAATAACAAGTAGACGCTCAGAGTTGGAAACTTCTTAGTTATTCGGCATTCGCTAGAACTATGCCGCGTAGCAGTTTTTCCATAATACTTTTAGTTTTGAACGCAATGGAAATCATTGCCTTCGATTATTGTTTTTATTTCATATCTTTTTAGTAGTGGGAATTTCAATGGGTGTTAGATCAGGCTACTGAGACGGATTGCCCATCATCTTGCTATTTCGAGTACCTACCTTTTCTCAAAGACCTGTTTGTGTCTGTTGATAAGATGTCTCACATAGTTATAGAATGAAAGCTTCTGTCAAAAAAGTCTCCAAACATATTCAATTGTTTTACGAAGAAGAAACAAGTGACCATTTTTCTTCTCAGTGATTCGAATTCGGATGGATTTTCTTGGACTAAAAAGGGTGTTGTATATAAAAGATTATGCTCTAGATTATGTGATCAGTCAATGCATTGATTATTTTTCAGTTATAGCCAATCAGATAGAGAGTGGAAAGCATAATGGGCCTGAGTCCATTGGAATAAAAACGCAATACTGAAAGAAATAAAAATAGATGAATTGATTTTAATAAACTGTTTCACGTTTTTGAACATTCAGCTGCATTTTTTCCAAATTTTCTGAAGAAAACTACATTTGTCAAATCATTTCAATTGAAAATTTTTTTTTGAACCAAAATTATTCGGGAATATGAATGGGTTCTATGGAATTTGGGAAGGAAAAAAATACATCAAAATATTGGTCAACTTTGATATATTTTTCTATAATCTTGCTTTCAGCTTGTTTTTAAACTAGCTCTATAACCCAATATTTTCCTGTTGTAGGTGTTATTTTTACAGACGAGTTGGACTTGTTGAGAAATATAGATAAAAGTTGAAGAACCCCGCCACGAATATTCTATGAAACATACATCATAAGTTCAAAATTGGACCTGTTGTATAAGAGGTGTTGCCCTTCTGTTGAATGTATACACCAAATCTTTTTGATGAGGGATTTCAGTTCGATTCCATATTTTCTACTCAAATTCCCAGATTACACAAAAGATTTGAAAATTTCAGCTGGCATTTCATAATTTCACCTAGGATTTCTCGATTTCAACTTTCATCCATTTTTTTTATGGCAGCGCTGGAACGTCATCGATGTGAAACCATTCAGAAGTACAAAATGAGAAACGAAACTTTCATAGTTTCTGACATCTCCGAATATCACCTTTTTTTATCAGATATGATATATTCCATTTTTTGAATTATTTTCAACTTTCCTAATGATGTTGATGGAAAAGAATATAATATTTTTCAAACTTCACGTTGAAGTATTTTTTTCCATACTTTCATTCTTTTTGTATCACTGATAAAATGTATTCACTACTTTTGGGAACAAAAATTTGAAACCTTAAAACAGATATTCATTCATGAAGATACCACTTGGGTTTTTCGAGAAAATTGAGAAAATAAGTGCATATCAGGGCAAAGCTATGTAACCTGAGGTGGAAAATTCAAATGGAATTTAAATACTAGCTTTCGTTGAGAATTTTACATACTTTGTCTTTTGTTTGTTACTTCTTCCGATAATACTTTCATGGCGTTATAGCACCCGCTATTGTGACAGGAAAAGGTCATTTGTATTACTTCTTCGGATAATCTTATATTCCTCCATAACATTATACTTGGCTACATTTCCTGCCAAACCTGAAGAGATGAGCAATTGTTCACCGATGAAAATATTTTTGATTATGACACTTTTGATCTCACAAACAATTGAATGGCGCTTGGTTCAATGATTTCCTTGTCCCCTCATATAGACGGCAACCCTCGTAGTATTGAAATATAACATCCCAATCTAAAAAAATTCAGATCAGATGTTCACGCTGGCCACAATCGAGTCGCCGAGCCTCAAGTTTCAATCGGTCCGAATGTTGCCCGTGACTTTCACCGATACGCAATTGAAGCCGACTAATTGATTCCATTATGATTGCGATTTTCTCTGGCGATTATGAATTTACTTTCTACACCGATAGGTGAAATTACAAAGTAATCAAATCGACACGAATAACTAGTTCTCACCAGGACAATGAATAGAGAGAAAAACAAACTGGGGCAGTATAATTTCCACGCCATAGATGACTCAGAGCCAACTGCACTGCTCTACTTGAGTTGCGGTTTATCTGAGCTAGGTATTGTTTCTATGGATTTGCCAAGCAGATTCCTAGTTAGTTCTTTAGCGTTCAAGCCAAGCTCAGTTGAACCTTCCTTAAGAGCGGTGCAGTTGGCCCTCAGAACATGAATTAAAACTAGAATTAAAATCAGAAACACCGATTCGACTATTTATCACATCACATTGAACACATATAGTGAAGTGAGGAAGCCTTCATGGGGAACTATGCAAAGTCTGCCTTAAACATTATTTGAAATTGTTTCCCATATGATAGGAACATAAAAATCGGTTTGTCCACGACTGTTGTATAAAAAATATATATCAATGGTTATTGTAATTCTTGAATTTTTTTATATCATTAATATTTTTTGAATATTCGAACACACTTTCTTCTAGCTCATTCTGGTTTCTCAACCTATCACATTCTCAAAAAATACGAATTAATATTGAAATCTATATAAGTGTAGAAGGGCAGATTTTCAACCTATCCCAAGAAGTTGCACCACAAAATGATGGCATTCAAACAGAACTTCGAACAGATTTATCCATTTTGATTTTGATGTATAACGTTTTTCTTTCCAATATTGCTTTTTTTGTGAGAAGAAATACTCTTCTCGTCAGCTTGATCTACAAGGTTCAGATACGACCTGTCTTGGAATATAGTTCTCATGTATGGAGTTCGGCACCAAAACATTTATTGAAGCTTCTCGATTCTATTCAGAGAAAGGCAATCCCAAGGGCAATCCGCTTGTTGGTGATTCTTCGCTTACATCGTAGAAGGGTCGGAGACCTGTCTCTCCTATAGATATTTTCACGGTCAGTGCTCTTCTGAATTGTTATCAATCGTTCCACCCTTGGCAATATCTTCACGGATGACTCGACTCGATCTTTTTTCAATAGAACAGCTGAGGTTTGTTACTCCTTGCCAAAAAAGGTTTTTCATGAGGCTTACAAACTTCAAATATTCAAAGTTAATGTTAATTTGTATCTCCTGTCCCTTGATTCACTCGGTGTTCTCTGAACATTACAGGACTTCCCTTTGGTGTGAATCTGCATATTGAAAAAAGGTTAGTCCGTTTGGTGTCAATCATAGTAATCGACATGTTGAGGAAACTACCGACTATCACGCTGTAGGTGTCTCTTTACCATGTGAACATATCAAACTTTCACAATCAGAATATATAAATAATATTTGGTTAGAGGCCCTCGTATACTGATGGCTGTATTAATGTTTGTTCATAGTATAAAGTGCAAGATATTTTGTAACCTGTTTAAAATTGATGTTCATCTGAATTTCAGATGTACATTCATTTCTATAATGATAATTATGAGGGGTTTCTTTTTCAAGAATTGAAAAGGTAAAGTAAGATTGTTGGGCGAGATTCAGCGCAGACAATTGATATGCGAAAATAACAGGTATTTGCCTTTTTTCACGTATTTCTTTCACGTATTTTTTTGTTATTTCTGGGGGAATATCATCGATGCATCTGGATATGTTGTTTGAAAAGGAGAAATGAGTAGAATGGTTTGGAACAGTTAGAATATTGAGATTGTGTACATCCGTTTGAAAATGTATTTTAATACCTATGGTGGGGTCTTCGAAACCAGAATGTTTTTGAAGGCCTGTGCTACGGTAATATCTACAATTCTCCGGACTAAATATCGTTCAACAGTTTTACAAAGAATTATTTTCGTAGCGTTCTAAAGGACATCCTTGTTGCGATAGATCAGTTTCAATGCACCATACTCTCTTTAGAGACAATCACTTTTATGACTTATAAATCTGAACTCTTGGACAATGCATAATCTTTTCATCTTGGATGTAGAAGTAATTTTCTCGTTATTGATTTTTACTTGTGAAGAATGAAAATTCAGAAATGTATCTCTTCTTGTTCTTTTGGCGAATACATCAACCAACTATTTTGGAAGCATTTTCTTAGAGACAATGCCTATCTGAACAGGCTTGTATATTTTTCGGAGCATAGTTGAGTACATGAACAGCTTGAGTGGCTTCATCTGAATCTATTTATAAACTTGTGTATCATAAGCGTAATAATGTTGTGAAAAGGAAATCAAACCCGTGAGCCACTCCTTCAGTAATTTTGAGATAACTCAAAATGTCCCCATCGAGCCTAATAACAGCCTGTGATCTATGACTGAGAATAGGAATACATAATTTTTACTGACTATAATATTAAATTTCAAACGTTAATTAATGATTCGTCGTGTCAAACGCCTTTGGGAAATCTATTAATATCAAGACCGTTATTTTTCCACTATCGTAGCCACGAAACATCATTTGTGTTCCTTGCGAGTGCTGTGTTTCGACCAAAAGCCTGGCTGAAATAATTTCAAAATTATGTTTTTTAAAATATATATCATCATCTGTGATTCAAGAGCTTTTTCATTCACTTTGGACATGGTAGAATTTTTATACCTCCACTTGCAGTAGAATTAATGAAATTTTTTTTATGTCGTATGCTTAATAGTCGAGAATTTGTGGTTGAAAACAAAATTGTCGCGTTCATACTTTTTTTTGTAAGGGATGGCTCTGCATAATATTGAGTGAGCACAGCCATCCTGCTAAAATCTTGATGGAAAAAAAATAAAATCTCGAAATTAATATCGTAGGTAGGTAATTATCGGATAATTGCCGTGGTTCATTCCATATGAGAAACCACCAGAAATAGTAGAAAAAGTCAAACATTCCTGGATGACTGTGAAGAATGCTAAGTCGAGGCGCAAGCCGAGAATTAGCAACAGAAAAAAAATTATTCACAAATGAATGGTACTTTGAAATTCCTCATAATATATGGAAACTGATTTGCGTACAAAAATATTTTATGGAAATTACGCCCTTTTTATGTTTCACCTTGTATATTTCCTACTTTATATACCATGTAACGACACCGCAATTGTTGTTTTCGCGTAATTTCCAGAAAAACATTCTTTTACTAGTTTTCTTATGAAAAACTACAACAATTACCAGATATGTGATAAGAGTTTAGACATTTGAGTTTCATTACCAGGGTGGCTGAGCTAAATTAATATTAAGTTAGCAAAGCCACCCCTTATAAAAAACTATGAGCGCGACAATTTCTTTTCCACGTCAAATTCTCGACAATTATCGAAAAATGTTTCAATAATTTTACTCCAATTGGCTTTGCTATCTTTACGGAGTTAATATTCATTAGTCTCATAACATTCCTGCTTTGAGGGTTGATAGGTTCCGGTAGCGGTATAAAATGCTCCTAGTTCTTCGGAAATATACATTGGATTATACAATAGTTCATTATATGTGTGGAGTATGGTAGCTGAAATGGCATGCAGTATTGAGTGTTGATCTGTCAATACCATCGCAGACAGTGGCTTTACTTTTGATATTTTTCAAAATGTTAAGGACTTCAATTTCAGTTCAACTCGTGAAAACGAATAGTTGGTCAAGATAATTGAAAAATTATTTTTATAATGATTGGGTATAGCGGTATTGTCCCAAAATTTTGTGACATTGATCATAAACACCACATCCTACAACCTAGTTGACATGTAAGGAATTGATCGAGAGAAAAACAAAATGTGAAAATGTTCCCAGTTCACTGATTTTTTCAAAGAGTACTGTCGATAATAAAGATGAGTTCAGCATGAACTAACTATAACATGGCCACCGATTGGGCATAATCCATTGAAAGAACATATGGGCGGAGCAAGATAACACTGTGTAATGGGGATCTCAGCTGCAGATAGTGCAATTAAGAATAAGATATAATTGTGAGGCTCTGGGTAACAGGCCAATCAGTGTTAGCAATCAACACTGAGCCTTGAGGAATATCCAGCATGTGACGATACTGCTGAAAGAGGCACCATGATTTAGCAACCCAGTTTTTCATCATGAAATTTGGTCGATTCATTCATCTCCAGATAAATGTTTTCATAACCCCTTCAAGGTAACTAGTATCGAATGCAAAAATTCCAATTATCAATTGATCATTCAAATAGTTCTTTCCCTCATATCTGAATCCATGTCTTGTTTCTCGGAAATTTGAAAACTGATTTTAATCTATTTAATGTTGTAGAATCAAATAAAGTGCATAAGGGGGAAACGATGAATGTCCAAAAAACGAATATATGTATTTTCAAATTCACGTTTTCCATGGGACTGTTATCGATATTCCCGTTCATTAGAGTACCAAAATGTGCAGCTTCTTGAGAGGAAAAATATTATGTATACAAATAAATTTGGCAAGAAATGAACTTTTATCATTTTTCCTGTGTGATTTTCAAATGGATGTGGTCTTATTTTTTATATCTGTTCGGACAACGAGAACAAAAATATAATCGAAATTTGGTACACTCAGTGATTTCTCAGTATTTTTGAAGGTGGTAGATTATATTCGTTTTTTCATGAAATATCACCAAGCACTTACGTTTTCCTAATCATCACTTTTGTCTTACCGTTTACGAAATATCAATGCAGTAATTTTAATACCCCTGTACTTAACTAGTCCTCTTTATCGGTGAGAAAATAATAATTGACTTCGTCTACCTACAGTAGGTCATGTCAATCATAACCGTCCATACAAGTGAAGATCAAACATGTCTATACTACTCCTAACGAGAAAAGTCGATGTATGTCTATCAATTAAATTGGTTACATTCGAATACTGCGTTCTGTATGAGCGATTGTAGACCTTCCAGTCGGCTAATCGAGAAGTCAAACTTCGATGATATGTGTTCGTATGCTCAACCTCGATTTTTGTTCGATTACGAAGAACTGAACGCTACTTTGCGAGCCGCTTATGCCTCTCGGGCATGTTAAGTAAGTCAGTAGTGTGATGTTTGGATATAGTAAAGATGACAACTTTACGATCGGTGGGATTCTTCACTGGCTGCTCTCGATTATATGCCTTTTTAGCTTTACGCCAATCGAGACGAACACATCGATGTTTTTTTTGTTGAAAAATAACGTTTGTTTTCTGCTCGACAAATTGAAATATTTACTAGAAGCTGTAGAAATTTCAGAAACCATAAAATATCTACCTTATGTCAGATCTTACCAGTGGGAGTTTAGATAAAGTGCCCGTAGAAATATCAGAATTTATGTCAGTGTGCTCAGTTGTTATTGTAAGAATATGATCATTCTCGACTGATTGACAACCAATCCTAAATAGACAAAATATAGTACTGTTCGAAAATTATTATTTTGTGGTGGATGACTGTTTTCTCATTATTTACTTTAAGATTGTGGTAGTGGAGTATCAGAAAATACTACGAAGAAAACAAAGTGATGGTATTGATCTCCAATGAACATCACAATCATAACATCATACTCAAGCTGTTCATTATTTTCTTAATCGTAGTATATACCGCTCAGAATAGATACTCCGTTGGCGTTCTATTGAAATCGTATACTGACTGATATAAACAATTCCAGGAGTCCTATTATAACAATGTTGCTTTTTTACTCTTTTGAGTTGGAATTAATCTTGGCTCGGCTGTGGTCTCTACAGACATTAACTCATATGACAATGACTTTTTTTATCATCAGCCCTCGCTGTGTCAAATGTATATAACTAAGTAATCAGTGAAGCATGTCACTGAAAAACATACATTTTATGTAGTCACCTTGAATTGATTATTTTGGAGTATCATTTTGAGAAATCGAATACCAGTTACTTTTTTGAGAGTTGCTCAAATTGAAACCATTTACCTAATTGCAATATTCGGAATTGGGTAATGGTTCATGGGACAACAAATAACTGAATAAAATTCGTCGATGATTTCATATGTTTCTCATCTTCCACAAGCTGTGTTGTCAGGAAAATACTCTGTAGTTTTTTAAAAATTATCTGAAAAATTCAAGAATTAATATTGGAATCTGTACAAGTATAGAAGACCAGATCTTGTTCTAACCAGAAAACTGGCTGCGTTGATTGAAAAACAGTGAATTAACCCGCAACTTCTCGTATGCCTTCAATTTGCCTATCATAAAAGTACAACTAATATTATTAAAAATACTTAAGAGGGGGATTGACAATAATGCTCAGAGCAGCATCAACTTTACGAAAAGACGATTCGTTTAAATGACAACTGGCTGAAACGGGATTTGGTATACCGAAAGATAAAGGATTGGAATAGGTGATGACAAAATTTGAGGCTCGAATTATTTCTACAAAAGAAAATATTGATTTTCAAACATTTGTAATTTTTTCAAGTTTTTGTTTCAGAATGGAACCAAAAGTTCTCAGCACCTAATTCACCTAATGAAGAATCACCCTGCCAAATTTAGGCTTCAAAAAGTCCATAATAAATGAGTTTTCTGTACTTAACTTTATTTCGTTCAAGCATTATTAGAAACATTCAACATGGCAGCCATAAACACGTGATGTGGCTATTTTCTCATAGGTGGCGATAGGGAGGACCACGTCGAACAAGGGAAGTCGTAGTTTGTATTGTATTGGGTGAGCCAAATAATATATAAAACGTGATTGTGTGTTTCAAGTTTTTTGTCTTTGGCCTTTTTTTTAAATAGAAACTATAATATATAGTGGCATTTAATGTGAAAAAAATTTATTATTCACTGGTGAATGTGATAAATAGTAATCATCCATATCCATGTCAACTGGGAACTTATTTGTTTTTTATAGTCTAACATTGAAAGTATCTAAAAATAAATGCAAATGACTTGTAATTTATAGTATTGTCCGATTCTACTCTTGGTATGTAGATTTCGTAGGTGGAGTTTTCAGTTATTCTAAAATTCAAGATGGCGGATGAGTTTTGTGATTC
Organism: Zygogramma bicolorata; assembly: GCA_032362365.1. Lineage (NCBI taxonomy): Eukaryota > Metazoa > Arthropoda > Insecta > Coleoptera > Chrysomelidae > Zygogramma > Zygogramma bicolorata. The sequence goes on along the minus strand of JAVJAQ010000473.1, from coordinate 77,135 downwards.
AGTGATTCAGTCGGATTCTAATCTTATTGGTACCGCGGAATTTTTGGGACTGGAGATTATGAATTTTTTGTCAAAATACAATACTTCTTTTCATTTTTCATTTAGTGGTCTCGGTAGTGTAGTGGTTAGCATATCTGCATATCAAGCGGAAGGTCGGGGTTCGAATCCTTGCCGGGCCACCGTGCTGGGTAATCGCACGTTAAAAGGTAAGGCCTCGTTAATCCATTGCTCGCACAAGTTTCGACTTCTGAGGGTTGACGTTCGTCAGCTGGTTAACGAAAACGAACAATTTTAGAACAATTATCCATAAAATTTCGTGGACTTACAAGCAGAGGGAACTAAGTCATATAAAACACGTGTCTACGGTTGCTATTTTTATTTGAGTGCAAAGCCCAATAAAAAAAACCTCTGTATCATCTATCCACTCGAAACTTCTATAAGTTATATATATATATATATATATATATATATATATATATATATATATATATATATATATATATATATATATATATATATATATATATATATATTTTATTTATGATGAATTGTGTTTTCGGGTTTCATTCCGTGTTCCGTGGTTTTGATTCTCTGAAGGATAATTGTCACGACGTTTCGGCAAAGTCTCATTTGCCATCTTCTAGGTGATGTCTAGAGTTTCGACCTCCGAACGACTCAGAGGTCGAAACTCTCGGTAATTACTGATAAAATGTTGATAGGTAGGTACTTCTTTTGCTAACATTTCGCGAAAGCTGGCGCTGCTATGATTGCAAATGCGTTCGGTAATGATAAAATCGAAAACGATTACCTATGTAATCAGACAAATTAATAGTGTATTTGTACCATAATCATCCGAAAATGATATTATCAAAATAATTGTCTCTATGAAAAACAAAACTAGTTCTAGCAGTACAGATGAAATTTCTCCAGTTCTTTGCAAAACTATTTGTGAACTTGTTTCATCTCCCCTTACACATAGGTATCAACAATCAATTTTTCACTGCCGCCCGTAAGGAAAGTTTACGAATTTAATGAAAGCTAATGTATTCTCATCATTGTTCAAAAAAGGCAATCCTCTCATAATGGATAACTACACACAAATTTCCTTATTGTCTCAAAAATACTCGAAAGAGCTTTTATGATTTACCTATTACCTATTAATATACTTCTCAGAAAAGTATCGGATTTCTTCTTCCCAACACGGTTTTCGCAAGAACAAATCTGTGGAAACAGCTACAAATCATCTCCTGAACTTGATCAGAATAAATTTGTCGTCTCAATGTTTGATCTGTCATAAGCATTCGACAGTCTAGATTTGGCTGTTGTGGAAGATAAACTTTATTACTTGATGAGCATTAGAGAAAGTGTTCTTATTTTAATTAAACTGGATTGTGTTTTCTTGAAAAAATACTTCTTTCGAAAATCTAACCGTAAATGTAAGGAACGAGTGAACGAGCTCGTTCATAAAAACAGGTCTGGGAGCGCGCTAGCGCGCTTGTCCCCATCAGTCAGGTAGGCGTCGCCCTAGCAACCGATCAAAAACGATGATGCCGATGCGTCTGTGGCATTGGCGAATTTAAGGGTTCAGATTTTTAATCGCCAACTGCGGCATTGCCACTGTTAGTAAATAGTCTTTGTGCTTCCGACAGGAAGTGGATTGGATACAATATCTCGTGAAGATGTGCAGTAACTCGTCTATCGTCTAGCAAATACAATGTTCCGTTAGGAGATCATCAGGGATAAGTAATAGGTCCACTTTTTTGTTTGGGTATTATACGTAAATGACTTGCCCTGTCATATTAGAGTTGTCATTTTCGCTGATGACACCACTGTTAGTACATCGGGAAAGACCACTGAGGAAAAAGTTCTCATCACATGGAAGAGATGGACATTTGGTGCAAAAAATCGACTTTAATGAAATACTGGAAAAACGGAGTACATATAGGTACATTTATTCTACATCCAAGCCGCAGAACCTAGTTATACCGAATGTACGGTTTTCCAAATATGTGAGGCTTCTTGGAACCCATCTAGGTTCTCGGCATCTTAGGGAGCAGCATGCGACTGGAACAGAGTCTTTTGTGCTCAAAAGCGTTAATTTTCAACTTAGATTATGGGCAAAGTTGCAGTAATTGTTTCACCGTGAATACAATTTCGACATTTTTAAATGTGTCAAAAGTGTTCAGGAGAAATTTGATTAAAAAATTAGATAAAAGAAAAAATAAATTGACTGTACCAACCCGTCATAGGTACATCATCATAAGAAAAATCACCACACTATGCGGCAATTACTCCTTTCTATTCACTATCGAAATCATTACAAATGCTGAAAACTTACGAAGCTTTCAAAAATGAGGTTGAGCGGTACTTGGTGGCGGAAGGATTTTATAGTGTGAGAGATTCCTTTTCTATGTGGTTTGCATGGATTTTTTTTTCCTAGACTGAACAAAGATAAATACTAATTCCGACTGTGGATGCTGAAGGTAGTGGTAGTGAAATTTGCCTTGTCAAATATTCATTAAATTCATTGAAAAGAGCAGATATGAAGTATAATACACCTATAGGTACAAAAAATGAGTATAGACATCAAGAAAAAACCCACTGTGACTCGATAAACTGCTTGTATACCATTCGCGGTGAGATGACCTTGGCAAGGTCAAATGACCCCAGAAGCAAATTGAATATAATAATTCATTATTGAAATGAAGCTATTGGCGTTTGAAAAAAGCTCGGACCCGTCGATTTATAATTGAAGGGGGACACCTTTCAGACTACTCAGATTTTTTGTAGTACGCACCCCCTCAGAGGGGTGCGTCCGACGACCCTTATTTATATAGGAAAAGTAGGTCGAGTGGCACTTCGTGTTCTAAAGGTCTTTCGACTACCTTCAAAATTCTGTTAGAAGAAATTTTTTTGTAACGATTGGTAACCAACCCCATCCCCCGAAAAAATCTCCTCGTGATAAACAAAAAATACGAAATCACATGGACACGTATTGGCAGGTATTTATAAAAAGCCAAAATTTATTTTTCCATGGAAGTTCTGAATGTAAATTGTACCTTGAAAACAATTTGACTTATTTTAAAAAACGTTGAACTCAAAACAAATACCTTCAAAAAATCGTCACAAAAATTTTCTGTTAACAGAGTTGTGAAGGTATTCGAAAGACCTTTAAAACACGAGGCGCCACTCGACCTACTTTTCCTATCTAAATAAGAGTCGTCGGACGCACCCTCCGAGGGGGTGCGTACTAGAAAAAATCTGAGTAGTCTTAAAGGTGTTCCTCTTCAATTAGAAATCGACGTGTCCGAGGTTTTTTTTCAAAATCTCACTTTTTATATTCAACAACAGCTCTGTTGAGTTTTCGTTGTTACACACTGTATACTTCAAATAGGATCCTATCTAACACATCTCGTTTAATTATATCATTTTGGATGAGAAATTGTGAGCCTCGACCCCAAAAAACACCGCATAAAATACGCTTGCCATCTTAGAGCCACCATATCTTGAATTATTATGACAAAAAATTGGATTTTTCACTACTAAAATATTAATATACTCATTTTGAATAGCATCGGTTCATAAATCACAAAACTTGCCCGCCATCTTCAACGGAAACAGAACTTTTCAAAAAACACTCTCATATTTGAAAACACTAAAAAGGGAAAATAATGTTATTCCTGGTTATTCAAATACGAAGAATATGAGTAAAAGCCGTAGGAAACTATACATTTTCGCAATGATTGATGAGCGGTCTACGCTCTTCATTTTTTAATAACCAGGATCAGAATATTATTTTTAGATATCAATTACCCTCACACCAAACTGATTTTGTTTGCACTCGACGCGCGTTTCGCTAACAAGGTTAGCATCTTCAGTAGAGGTAAATTGATTCGAGTATCAATTTACTTCTCCTGAAGATGCTAACCTTGTTATCGCGCTCTATCCTGTTTACGACATTTGAATATAAGCGTTTTTAAAAAAGTTTTTTATAATATTCATTTTCTATAATTTAGTCTTGACATATCTCGTAATCGATTTTAATGTATTTTAGAAATTTTACAACATTCTCAAAACCGTCATTCGAATTTTTCAATTTTAACTGAAGAATCATGATCTTCGACCCAGCAAATCCTTAAATACCAATTTGGATTAGAATCGGTTCATAATTACTGAACTCGTCCGCCATTAATTAATTAATTAAGAACACCTGCCAAATTTCAAATTATTCGGACGTCTACAAGTGGGTTAAACTTGATGTCAAAGATTTTATTACATTATTAATTCAAGTCAAGCTGATTAATATAAGCGAGTTAATTAATAAACATTTTATTATACCTTTAAAGAAAAAGTACAATGTTATCATCCATCATCAGCCTGTTCCGTCTGCACGAATATTACCTACACCACCGTAAAGAAAACGTGAACACAAATTCACTCTCCGCGAGAGCGGAGTGATAGCAAACAACCGAGACCCTGAATACCACCAACAAAAAATATAATTTGTACCTGTTCCTGTTACGTCGTAGACACCGACCGGGAGTTATCGTTCCCTTCTATACGGTTCAGAGACTAACAGTCGACCTACTGTTCACGTTATACCTATCCGAAAACAAAAAAGAAACGAAATGATGTTTTTTTATCAGTTATACAAAATACATTTTTCAGAACTCTAATAATATTTTTGACCTACGACAAACAGCACAGCAGCTAATATTGTAGCCACTGTTATCATGCCTTCTACCTTCTACCGTTCACGCAAGGGTTTCACGTTTCACCCAATGTATTCCTTATATTATTCGTTGCAGTTTGTTTACTGCTTCTGAAATAGTTTATTATTTGTTTGGCTCGTCTGTATACCATCAGCTATCAGCGACCTCTCGTGAACGGAGGAATTACCTTCCAATATAGATTCCGACAATTATTCGCCATTTGAAAAATTCTTCAAACGGACTGGTTGCGCTGAGGGCGGCGGTCTTTGGAACTCTGAAAATTTATTTCCAACGGTCATTCGTCAATCCTCATCTTAACCTTATTCACGTTGAGGAAATCAAATCCGTTTCTGTTTTCAAAACTCATTCCGAAATCATCTTCTATATTTGTTGTTGACAATCTGTCAAAGATCTTTTATTGTTGGGAATCCCTTATTAAAATATACACAGGGTGTCCCACAATTTTCTGAACAAGCGATATCTCCGTTACTAGAAGAGTTAGAAAATTAATAGAAATATCATTTCGTCAAACATCGCATTACCTCCCATTTAACACATCTCTTCATGATAATACCCCTAAAAATTCACCTCCCCCTCATTTTCTCAAATGACACCACCCATTTTTCTCGCAGAATATACTAGGCAAAAATCGACAACCGCTAGATGGCGCTGTTAAATCCAAGATGGCTTCACTTTGGGGTGATATACTTTGGCCATTAGATATAATGGTACTAATAATGCCTGTTTTGCATTCTTAAGGATTTGTTTGATGAATACTATTGAAACGTCTTGAGTTGCTTTGTGTTCTAAAGTAGATACGTGTTTAATTATTACAGTCTCATTTTACTCGTGAGTGTTATAATTTGTTAATACTTCATCTACCTACGTTCCAGATTGAAATGCCCGTAATAGAAATAGAGTATGTAGTGAGAAACAGATCTAGACCATTGCATTATGTTAATAGATAGATAATGTCATTTCCAAAATATATAGAAGTAAAAGTTGATTTTGATGAAATGTTTACATTAGATTTAATAAAAAATGTCACCGATAAGTCTTTCAAACGAAACCTGTTTCTTTTCTGGGATACATTAATGAGTATTTTGAAGAAACCTTATATTCTAAAAAAAAGCTGAAGAAATGCATTGGTTACTCTGAATTTGGGTTACCTTATACACTTAGTTATGGACTGTTCGATAAGTAAATCAAGCTTCAATACTATGATATATGTATTTGGAACCTGGTACACAATAATAATCCTCCAGAAATGGAAGGCTACATATTTTCAGTTCTTGGTTTACCAATTCTCAATGTATTTTTCCACCTTAGGGCATAGCTTTTTGTCGTTAATAGGGAATCTATTATTGAAATAGTACTAGTATATGATGAGCACTGGGGCACCGGGCACATTTTTCTCGACAACACTTCTCATCTATTTCACTCTTCGCACTCCTGAAGGGTACGAAGTTATATATATATATTTTCTAAATAATAATTTCAAATCCAACATTCATAAAACTCCAAAGAATTTATATTTGTTGTTCACCTTTCGGTTAGTTCAAAAAAAATATATAGATGGCGACCACTTCGAAGTTATAGGCTATTATCGTCACATCATTGTTTATCTGGCGAAAAACTCATTTTGAACATTATTACTCGGTTATTGTTCTTCCAAAGTCGGTAGTGGTTGGTAGTTGCACTTTTCGTATGTAGAAAAAATGGTTTTCAGAAGAAGCATTATGAAAATTGTTCTTGTTGATACCCTTTTGATTCACTGAACATATTTTATCACTTTTTGTAGAACAATTAGTTCTTCGTCTACCCCCATTATTTTAAACCGTTTTACGTATTCGACAGCTGCTACGTAATGGCTGATTCAGATTACACGTGTATTCTAAATTAATGGCGACCGCTTCCGGATTTTTTGCTGCTTATGGTATATATAACATTTGACCTAATATATTTGATCTCATGACTTTATTCAATTGCCCAAAACCAAATTCAGCGAATTATCGTTTCAAATTCTTTGTATAAAATTGAATTCGAAATTTTAGGAAATTTATTGTTCAACAGTTTGTCGATTGGTACTCTATCTAGTTATATGCATGAAGCGAGCGATTGTTTTACCTTTTCGCTGTCATCAAGTGTCTCGTTGATCATTGAAAATGGGGTAACGAAGAAATTTGTTCTATACCAGTAGAAATTACCGCGCAAGCATGGTGGGAGTAGAAACAGTACAGAACACAACTCGAGGATAAGGCTAGTTACTTGCACACGCGAATTGCCGCCCTCAGCTACGCCACGTGCTCACAATTCGCGCTTATGCGTAATAGGCTACTCGTCCTATACGTTGCCTAATATACTATTATTATTATTATCTCTTCGCAAACTCCATCGACTCCGCCAAAACAAGCGAACGGCGACGAGGGCGCGTGCTGCTGTCGCCGCAGGAAATTGGTCACAATACCGACGGAGTCGAAGAAAGAAGTGGCGGAGGAGAATTGCCAACTGTCGTCGATTGCAACGGGCACGATCGCATCCTAATTGCGATCGTAATATAGGCGCGCGGACACGACGGACGAGCTTTCGACATTTTCATTGCTGCAATCTCGGATAGTAATGGGCGAAAAAGAGCATTCGCACACGAGATTTCCTAAATTGATAAATGCTCTCCGTGATCGGAAAGTAACGATGCTGAATTATATGAGGTCTCCGGCGGGTGACTTTTCAGGCGCTTCTTTCTACGGCAGCACGAGGAAACGATGGAGTTTCTGCAGATGCGTGTGTGTGTGTAGGTTGATTGATGTCCTCACTTCGGAAAACGGTCACGACTTGGCGAACCGATGCCAATTAAAAGGGGATGTACGGTTTCTCCATGATTTTGTCTTCTTCACAAGGGACCGCTCGGCTAGCTAGGGTTGGCAGTCATCTCTTCTGAAAAACAAACGATGAAAGAAATTATTGAGATGGGCACATGTAGAGAGAGAATGAAAAAAACACTGAATGGGCCTCCAGACTCCCAACGAAAGAATATGAAAATTGAATCCGTTGAGCCAAATCTGATAGAATTGCCATAGAGTCGACGACTCTCAATGACGCATGGAAAAGGAATAAATTGACTTTGCTAAGATGTTCCAAATAAGTGAACGAGTCCCTATAATTCATTGATTGAGCATTTCGTGCCAGAAAACAGAGAAGTGCCAGAAAACAGAGCAAGTGCCCCCTCATGGTTTTTCTGTAATGTATCAAGGGAGCATTACAGAACGCTTCGGACCCAAGACCCTTGCTCGCACAAGGCTGTGCCTTCTGGGTGCATTCGTGTTTAACGAAGGGAGATATAAATGAGTAAACCAAGTTGGGTTGTCAAGCAACAAACAATTCGATTGGCTAATGCTCAACAACACATGAACATGGTTTGTACAACTGGTCCTTAGAGAGTGTAACTGATCTTAATTCCAAGTATCGGGATAGATGATTTCGATTGAGTTTCCAAAGATGAAATCTATTCTAAATTTTATTTATTTATTCTGAATGAAAACCGTTAAAGTATATGTTCACTGATAGGATATGAAGTGTCAAAAAATGCGTTGCTTCGTTTCGACTGAATGTGTGTTTTACATTGCAAACGATAGAGAGGATTGTTTTTTCAATTATTTTCATACTCTTCACGTATTCAAGTCATATCGAAAACAGACAGAAAATGTTATACCAGGGGCTCAATTTTTGACGGTCTTCGTTATTATAGCGTATACGCTATTGCTAAGGCAAAACCAATCATTTGCGATGTACCTTAGTGAGAGTGGATTCGCTAAATATCGAAAGTTGTCAAAAATTGGGCCCCTGAGTCTATGCTATTCAAGGTAGGAATATTTTTAATGCTGAAATGAAACAATTTTAGCATATTTGTATTCCATAATTCACTGAAGGCAAATTCACTAGGTAAAGATTCATTTTTTTTCATATCTCGTTATTTAAAAAGACTGATTTACCCTCTAACACTTCTGAATAAGCTATTGTATAGTGAATCACGTGTTGCAGTTTTGTAAAGGTATCTAGTTAAAATCGCAAAAAGTATTTTTCAACTACGTTATCAAGACTTTAGTAGAAGCTCTATCCCAACCTTTTCGTGTCAGCTAGAGTAAAAATATTTCTCAAGGACGAACTATTTGCGATTCACTCCTACGAATGCCTCATAGGTACTTATGACAAAACATACTTATCGATTGGTTTAGATGAGTTCGGATATTAACTCCATTAACTCTTTTCACTCCTCAGTCGTTCGGTTTTTCAGTAGTAGAGTGAAAGGAGCTACTCCTTTGGTACCCTCTCGGAGTTATACGGCTGACAGTCACCATTATACTCCTGTTTTCGTTCGTGTATTGTTCCTTCAAAAACTCTTGAAATTATTAATAGCATAACGAAGTGAAGCGAATAAGGTTATTCCTCGCTCCATACGTCACAAATATTAGGGGTTTTTGGTTCGTTTATAACGAAAAACGGTGATTCACGTTAAGGCCCGAATTGATTTCCATATAGGTCCGATATTTTTTGACGCTTGATTGAAAGAATTTTGAAAACATCTGTCAAATAAAAAAGAGGAACATCACCATATCACTGGTGCCTTTAGCGTAACTGTATACAATATTCTGCTGATACTATCTTATGGTTTCAATAATCCGTAATGTATTGAATCACATCTACTGGAAACTATAAATCGTTCTTCGATGAATTTTTCCAGCTGGTAGACCATCTTGATGTTTTTAGGTCGTCCAACACGTTCTTCATTCAACATGTGGAGGAATGCCCGATATGAGAACCGATAGTTTAGACAGTCTACCAAGACCTGAACATTAATTCGATGAATATTAACGAGGATTTTCGTTTCATTTCTCCGGGCGCTTCGAAGCCGTTCTCACATTCGACTTTCTATCTCGTCCGATCACCGCAGACCACCTGTCGATCCCGTGCATCGGGTAACTCGAGATTCGAGAATCTCTTCCCAAGTCGACCCATTGTGGTGTGTACTGTGGTCAAGGTAAAAGCAGGAGGCGTACCAACCCGCCTTCCGGTTACTCGGTTATTTGGGTCAGCCAGCATGAAGAACGATGCCTTATTAGTCACACACGAAACGGCCACTTTCTTTTATTATTCGTAACGCGGACCACGGATCTCCGTTTCGGTGGAACTTTTTTCCGCTCCGAGAAATGTAGAAAGTATTTTATTTCCGAATCTGATGCGACTGTGATCTCACGACCTATAGATCAGTCGAAATAACGATTGCCAGGTCTGTAGTTGCTCTGAATAACAAAAATCACCATGACCACCGGACTGTCCACTTCGAAAGCACAAAATCCTACACCAGTAAAAATGATGCTTCAAAGGAGACATCGTGAAAACGAAAAGTAGTTTCCGATACATCAATCGGGAGTACTGAATATAACATTTCAAAATTAGAATTATTATCTTACCAAATACTTTCTCAACCTCAGTGATAAAGAAACATTTTAATTTTCAAACAATCAATTACACTTTCTTTATTTGAAATTCGATGTTCATACAAACTGCTTCTTTTCTCCTTTGGAATGGATTTCATTTTGCGCTTCAGCCTAGCCTAGAGACTTCAGGAAAAAAAATTGAGCAACATTTTTTTTTGCCAGCAAAACGCAAGCATCAATTTTTAGCTCATTTCATGCACAGAACAGTTTTTTCTGAAGGATACTATCTTTTTTTCTTCCTTATCAACCCAGAAATGAATAGAAATGAAAAAGAGGTCATATTAATCAAGACAGATAAAAGGTCTTTGAATTCATCTATTTCTTCGGCTGATGATATGGATGAATCTATTTTGAAAAAAAAAATAGTGAAAGCGTTTGCATCTTCATCGGTGAAATCAGTTATGAAGAAACAAATGCTTCTCCTTGATTTTTTCAGATAATCTTATCCATTTTCTTAGGTCAAGACAGATGAAATGGATGTAGAAGCATTAGGCGTTTTCTGGCGCTCATATATTCAAAACGTATTCATCTGTAATTCAAATACAAGCATTCTGGCATTGAAATGATGACGTCACATCAACTATGATTTGAAACGTATTCATGATGATTCAAAACTAGCGTGAGGTTGGTTTTGAAACGGAATTTGACGTTACGTTACGTCAGTTGATAGTTTCTGCTTTATATATTTAATAAAGTTCTGAAAACTTTCTCTAAAATACATTGTAAAGATGTGCAATATAAAGCAGGGGAATTTTCTTTATTACGTTATTGCCGATTTTAGCACTTCCCATGGTTTACATGGTGTGCAATGAAAAGTGTTTGTCCTTTCAAGAGATTTTGCCATCATAACGTTTTCAGATCCTGAATGTGTCGCAAATTATTTAAACACATTCATAAACACTTTCAGCATAATGTGGCATTCTAAAATGCAATATATGAATATTATTATCATTTATTACACCATATAACAATGATAATTCGAATGTTTTTTTTTATTGTTGACATCATGGAAAATAGCTACTCGTTGGTCCATATTTCGAATAGAAATAAAATCTGGTACAATGGTTTCAAAAAATGCAGCTACATATTTGATAAAGATGTAAAAAATTATATGCCAAATCCGATTCTAATCGTGGTTAGAGAAAATTTATAAGTTTGTTTTTATTATTGAATTTGACATCTGACACGAATTGAATCATCCCATTCTGGCGAATCTTATTATTGATGACGTTATTATGAATCAATTTTGAATACATGATCGAATACGTTTGAACGCCAGAAAACACCTATTATCTTCGTAACCGAATATTTATTTCACTGATATATTCGAACTTTTTGCGCTCCCCGTCCTAACTTTATAATTATCGCGAACTTTTTATTAAATTTCCCTTAAGTCTTCGCTTCACTACTTCAACAGGAGACCTGGTATAAAAAAGTTGGGTTTTCCGATACTCCAGATTATAGAAAAATTGGCATTTCGAATCATTTTAACCTATTCAATTTCATTTCAGGTAAGACACGTTTCAAGGCATTGAGAGGCATCGTACGAAATGTAAGTAATGAATCATACTTTCTATTAATCATCGAGGTTTGACTCATGATGACTCGTCTGCATACATGAAAGTGTTTCAACTTTAATGCGATTATGATTATCCCAGCGTTTGAAGTGGCACAACTTGGTCAGAATCTGACAAGGTGCTGATTAACCTGCTTTCAAGACAATCTGCAATCAACCTTTCTCTCGTCGATTATTTTGAACTTTGTTTGATATAAATGCAAATAATATGGGGTTTGTCTACTCGACTATATCATTACCTAATTCAGCTGCTCTTTAACCTATTCGGATAAATCAAAAAGTCGGTGACACATTTTATGCATACCTCTAGAAAATTACATTCAAGGTGTTATCTGTCCTTTACATCTCCTACACATTTTGGACATGAATGGCAACGAGCAACAACATTATCAAAAAATTCGGAAGAATACATTCAGAAACTCACATGTAGACGAAATTTTATCATACCACTGTTCACTCAACTTTTTCAAACGGTAGAGATTGTTTTGGTAGAGTATCAGAAGGAAGAACTGAGACTAATTATAGCTATGTTTCACATGAAAATTCTTGCCAAGAATACTTGAACTAGGGCTATCAAGAATTGGAACATGCAAATTTGGTATTGAATTTTTTTAAATAACTAGAATATCACAAAATTGTTGTTTTTATTACTTTTTACTTGAAACAAAAAATATGTGGTTACTCGAATGATATTTGGAAAAGATCACTTTCACTGCTTAAGCTGCAGACATCTCTGACGTTTCTCCAGAAAATACCTTTTTCATCAAAGATAAAAAATGTGTGACGTTTCGTGAAGATTTGCATTCTCCTCGTTCGAAGATAAATTTACGTGAATAGTCTTGAAAAAAGTGCTTTGTCTCAAAAGGGCCTATTTTGCTAATAACATCTATTACAAATTGCTATGAATATTCCAGAAAAAAATCATTGATGAAAATTATTGTTATACTAGTATTCAAATCGGAAATCGATTCCTTTCGGCGATTTTTCTAATTCAACTAAGTTGAATAGAAGGTTGCACGTATGATCAGCGGACTATACACTCAAGTCACATCAGTCTCTTCATGAGACCAAATATCAAAATAACACAACAGTTCATCATTTTTGTTCATTAGTTGAATTAACTGTATTACTTATTACAGACGTTGTATTGTATTTCGCGTTTTCTATAGGGAAATAAATTGAGGTCATTTTTATCATTATTGAATTATATGGTACCGCTGCCAAGCTCTAAAAGCGTGCGCTCTCCACCCATGTTCGAAACCTTGTAGTACTACAATAATTGTCCAAATTTGGTATTCGCGGGCTAGTTACAGAGCCAAAGTGGTTTGGATTCCACTCAGTGAACTGCAGTTTTCACAATAAGTTCGTAGAGGCAGAGCCTAAAATATTTTATTCTTCCATTTTATTCTAATCAAATAAATTGATCATCACTTCTCGTTTCACAGAATCAAATAATCTGTTTGAATCTTACTGTTTCAACAAATATGAGAAGAAAAAGCAAGTCAAATTTTAAATAAATATGGTGGAATATACGAAAAAAATTGAGAAATATTTCAAAGAAAACTGAAAAAATCAAAGAATGAATTTGCTTCCCCTGAAGATACTAACCTTGTCGTTTGGTGTTAGGGTAATTGGTCTCTACAAAAAGTTTCAACTTTAGCACCAATCTCAGCGTTCAATTGAAAAAAATCTGAAAAATTTAGTTGAAACCATATAAGTTCGAGAGTTATAAAAAGTAACGATATTGACACTAATAAAATCAAGAATGAAGTGAAAATTTATCCAAATAGAATAACAAAATGTGCAAAATGAAATATATAAAACAGAAACAATAAAACTATGTGAAATATCTGAAAAAACGACAATAAAAAACAAAAATCAATTGAAAAATACGATTATAAAAACGCAAAAAGTCCACGAAAAACAAAATGGTTAAGGCTTTCGCGGCCGAGGTTTTTAGTATAGCTACTTTTCTTCGGGTTTGAAAGCCGTCGTTCTTTGGAATTTCTTCCTAACGTTTCGCTAGCGCTAGTGGACAGCTTCTTCAGAGGCTTACTCATTTCCTCTGAAGAAGCTGGCCACTCGCGCTAGCGAAATTCCGAAGAACGACGGCCTTCAAACCCGAAGAAAAGTAGTTATTCCACGAAAAACGTCGAAGGAAGATGACAAAGTAACCAAACAACCTGTAACAGAAACCAAGAATTCAATGGATATTGAAATGGAAACAAAATGACAAAAACGTAAATAGGAAACTAACATAATTTTCGAAACAATGTTTCGAACTCGTATTATAGAAGTAAAATAGTTCTACATTCGAACCACTACCACGTAAAATGATATTCTGGATAATTCTACATACGAGTGAATTCTTTTTATTAAACTAGTTCTGTTACAAGATTATTTAAAAAATCTTATTATCAGGGGAATACAAATTTTTTATATTATAAGTTGTGATTTGGGATTATTCGGTTATATTTTATCAGAGAGATTTTAATTATTTCGAAAATCTGCTTACCAGGAAGTCTGTTCTCGATTCGGCGTTATTAGTGGGTCGAAAGGCGTACGACTTGAGGGTCACCACCTCGATATGCATAAAGGAAGAAGCAATCAGCTGTATGTCGTATGGCCATCGGCATTTTTTTCATCGGTTTCTCATCTCGCCACGCCAGAACCGGTCCCGTTCGAGAAAGTATGCGCCGACCGACAGGAAGGATTCTCGACACACACACACTTATTCATCGAATTTATTATTCGTGCTCGATTTTTATAGAAGTATATTTTCGGATGCACCCGACAGAAAATGAACGAGCTGTATTCACGAGAAATGTGTTGAATGAAAAATATTTCGAATATTTCAGTTCATAACCCACATAGCAAATTAATATACCAAGTATGTGCTAAACATATTCCCAAACGCATAAGAATATTGAGATTATATCCCTAACATATACACAGAATATGGTTACTATATGCTGAGAATATGCTACGTATATTTTTTTTGCCACAAGTAGTATATGTTACGTATATGATTGAAATATATACACTGAATATATTCAAATATCCCCAGAATATACCTATATCACCAATATAGCATATGCTATATATATGCTCGATATACCCTGTATGTGCTAACTTGATATGTCCAAGATGAATATATATTTTGGTGAGGGTAGCTGTCTTGCTACTACCCTTGCATCATATATATATTTATATATATATATATATATATATATATATATATATATATATATATATATATATATATATATATATATAGAAATTGATGTTTTCACGGATCTTCGATATACAAAGATGAATTTTTCTGGGTTTTTATCCGTTAGGTATCTTCTTATTTGTTCGACGTTTCGAATTCCATTTTGAATTCATTCTCAAGAACTGTTAGACGAATATCTGTCCATACCGTCCTGGTCAGTCACTCCCCTTACGAAGTAAACAAGCAAGAGCAAGCAAAGACTTCAATTGTCTGTTCTCCATATCGAAGATCCGTGAAAACATCAATTTCTACATAATACCTGGTTGGGCAGGATACAACCTTAATATCGGACCTAGTCGGATAATAACTGGGGAGAATCATTATAAATACCAGTTTCCATGGAGAACAGACAATTGAAGTCTTTGCTTGCTCTTGCTTGGTTACTTCGTAAGGGGAGTGATTGACCAGGACGGTATGGACAGATATTCGTCTAACAGTTCTTGAGAATGAATTCAAAATGGAATTCGAAACGTCGAACAAATAAGAAGATACCTAACGGATAAAAACCCAGAAAAATTCATCTTGTATATCGAAGATCCGTGAAAACATCAATTTTTACATAATACCTGGATGGGCAGGATACAACCTTAATATCGGGCCTAGTCGGATAATAACTGGGGAGAATCATTATAAATACCAGTTTCCATGGAGAACAGACAATTGAAGTCTTTGCTTGCTCTTGCTTGGTTACTTCGTAAGGGGAGTGATTGACCAGGACGGTATGGACAGATATTCGTCTAACAGTTCTTGAGAATGAATTCAAAATGGAATTCGAAACGTCGAACAAATAAGAAGATACCTAACGGATAAAAACCCAGAATAATTCATCTTGTATATATATATATATATATATATATATATATATATATATATATAAAGTGGATTATTATAGCGACTGGAGAATTGTACACTGAAATGGATAGCGGGGTCTCTCAGTCAGTCCAAAATGAAAAGTCCTGTCTTACTTTGCCAAGCTTTCGCTTCTATTGTGAAGCTTCTTCAGGGCCTATAATTTATTGTTTTTGTTTTTTCCATCAACATTATTAACTATACTTACAGTAAAAATGGTGTAAAAATATTGAATTAAAAATATATATATATTTAAGGGTGTTTTAAGGGTGTTTTTAGAAATGAATCGTCTAAAAGCTCTGTTACTTTTCTGGCTTTTTGCTGACAATATTTTCTGAAAACACTCTTGAAAGAGCCGTGAAGAAAGCTTACCCTAACCTAACTTTTTTTTCGATAACTTCCCCACACTTCACTATCGGTATCGAATATGCACAATCCACAATAGAGAACACTTAACACACACTGATAAAATGTCTTCTTTAAAAATAAATGATTTAACTGGCAAACTGATTGTAGATAACATTCAATTTCAACATGAACAAAGAACAAGAAGCTTGGAAAATGGAAGCTTAGCTTGCCACGCACGCATGCATGCAGTGCTGCCAGGAAGATTTTAACAAAGTACCAACAGTTGGGATTTCAACCTAGCCAGCTTGTAGTAATTGTCAAGTTGAAAAAGTAATAGAATGTTATGAAGATTTTAAAAAGTAAGGTTACGGGGTTGATTTGAGTGGTTAGTTCACAAAAATGTAAATGTTGAACTGTTATGTACGTATTTTCTACAACAAATATTCTTTGAAGTATTTACGGGAATGTGTCCCAAAATCCCTAGAATATGCTACAATAGTCCTAGACAGATATGATGAAAAGAACATTCATAGCAGTAAAGTACTTAACTATATACATTTAGGGCCTCTACTATCTGAACTTGCGATCCACCTCAAACTGAAGATAACTATGGCTTTGCCACATCTTTATGCTCCCACCTAAAGCCAAGTTCATTTAAGCTTCACCCGTGTAAGTGGCGCTCAGAGATATAGCTGTTCATCTATATCAGAACATTTAGAATAGTTGTTGCTCCTTTATTTATTGAATGGAACCTTTGAACCGAATTCTGTACTCAAAAAACAAGCGTGTAAAACCAGGAATATCTATTCTGTGATGCTATTTCGACAATATGAATGAGAGCATCAGAGTTGATATCACACGGATAGGTCTATTCTCTAGACGGAGCACGTAGAAGTTCAATTTGGATGAAAGATCTGAAGTGAATAAATACATCTTCGTGCGGCAATTCATTGAAGGTTTATTTTCCTTTTGACGCGATTTGTGTCCTGAACTGTTCAAGGCAGTTGTACATATATGAACTGGACAGTTGTAAACGAGTCCACTGTCACAACTGCTTGGAACTGTGTCCGAAGGACACAGGCAAGTTTTCAGTAACGTCATTCCATCATTTTTTGCTTAAAGACATGTTGTAAAATAATAAACCAATAAAAAATAATGATATTATCACATTTACCAAATCAACTTGAACTCGCGTGACTACAAACTCTCCAAAGATCGTGAAAATTACATTTCAGAACCGGAAATATGGGTGTATATTCATGAATACACCAGGGCACCCTCTAAAAATCGCCATTACACTTTTTGCTCTCGGAAGCGTTATATAGTTGATTCAGATATAGTGTATTATCAAAGACAAGCTCGATGAGTAATTTCGGACGCCAGCCTGTTTTTCTCTCGCGGAAGCCAAATGGAAATCAGTCAGAATTGCACTCATCGATGGCGCCTATCGATACCGAACACACCGAGTGAACGTTACGAGCTCTGTTATAAGGTAAACCATGATCCATTTTTTTTTCGCGCAGCTTTGATAAATTGTTTCTGAAAGGGGTGCATTTTTGCAAATTTTTTTTTATATGCAGATTCACACGAAAGGAAAGCCCTGTGAATCAAGGGACAGGAGGAACGAATCAATATCCACTTTGAATTTTTGAAGTTTGTAAGCCTCAGCAAAAACCTTGAAAAAAGATCCCTGAGTAAAATACGTCCGACAGGTTTCCAAGCTAACAACAAAGTGGTGGAAATTCTTGACTCGTCGTGTTATCGGTGTGGATTATATTATTATTATTTTATATCGGTGTGGATTCTGCCAAGGGTGGAACGATTGATGATAATTCAGAAGAACACCGACCGTGAAAATATCTATAGAAGAGAGGCAAGACTCCGGCCCTTCAACGGTGCTCCAACTAAATGAGCGAGTCCGTCAGCGAAGAATCGCCAACAAGAAGGATTGTGAATAGAATCAAGAAGCTTCAGTGAATGTTTTGGTGCCTAGCCCCACACATGAGAACTATATTCCAAGAGCTGTATATGTAGCTTGTAGATCCTTAGAAGCTGACGAGAAGTGAAGTATTTCTTCGCACGAAAAGGAAATCCAAGCTTATGGGAAGCAGCCTTACCGATCGATGTGACATGGTTTTCCCATGAGAGATTATTATTGATCGTAATTCCTAGCATCGAGATTGGAATATTATCTGAGTACCAGATGAAGATAGATCGCCTTTTTTTCGAGAAATACCTGGGTTTCCTCAGCATTCAATTCCACCAAGTTGATGTTACCCCATTCTTTTATTTTTTCCAACTCATCGTTAATTCTGTTGACACGAATATTTCTCTGAATTTTTGTTCCTCGTGCTGGTATGGGGACTCTGGAAGAGGAAATGGTATGAGGAGTACTGTCGTCCGCGAAACTTTGCACTGAACAAGATGTTTCCTCGAGGAAATCATTGATATGAAGCAGAAACATAGTGGGAATATTTACGCCCAGAATGATGGTTCAAAAATTCATAAAACCAATTTAGCAGTTGAAGATTTCGTTATTTTTCAAAGCACGTTATTGCCGAGCTATCATTAAGTTTCTCAAACAAGTATATATTAAGTTTCTTTCACACAGCCTCTAGATTCCACAGTGACCATTGTAAAATATCCTAACAGTTGGGTGCAGCTTAGTTTGTTTATGTCAAAGGAATTGAATTCAATATCGAGTGTTGAATTATGATAGTGACAATTGCACTCGAAATGGATTCGAATTCAGTCTGCCCCTTCCACGTACGGAAACCCCAGACGGAACGTCGCTCGTCCTCCTCGCTCCGATCGTCCGAAGCTCCTCATCATCATCATCACCATCGGCCGGAGAGGAGCGTGCCACATTCAAATCTAGTGACCCAGTTGTGTGGGTGGTTATCGGTGCGCGCTCTCTTTGTTCCGCGAGTCTCGACACTCCTCGAAGTAGGTTAGTGCAGTGCAGCCGGTGGGGGACCGCCGCGCCGTTCCGACTCGCCTATCGCGTCCGCCGTGCCCGCGTAGTCGTCGCTCGAACGCCGCGCAGTCCGAGTCGTCGAGTAGGCATGCAGCGTCCGCGATCGCGGCCCACTCTGCCATGAGCCCCGCTTCCGCAGGCAGTCTCGAAGTGGAACGCTACGTCGGCGCCTGCTTGATATCCCGCAATCGAACCGCCAAGACGCGCGACCAGTTCCCGCAGCAACAGCACAGGGACTTCGCGCCGGATCTCTATCGACACCAGCATGTGAACTACCACCTGCAGCGATGCCAATCGGCTGACGGCTGGGCGGGCGGGATGCCGCTCATCTCCTTCGCCAACAGCCAGAGGAGACCGCGCCGAAACGACCAAGACCAGGACGTCGGCTCGCTAGCCAGGCTGGCCGTGCACACCCACGGCGCTCCGCTGATCCTCAGCAAGAGCTTCAACCACAAGAAGAGCAAGTCGGCCAAGAAATGCGCCGACGCTCCCAAGAAGCAAACCAGTGCTGCCGGTGGCAATAGTGTGGACGCAGTGAGTGTGACCAGTGACGAGAGTTCGGGATCCACGAACTCGGAAACGTGCTTGCCGCGCATCATCAAGCCGAGGAAGCGGCGGAAAAAGGACCGGAAGCCGCCGCTGCTCGGCAGGCCTTCCAGCTTGGACGGCTTCTCCACGGACAGCGCCAGTCCGGACATCGACAGCGCCCAGTCCGGGTTCTTGTCTTTCACTCCGTTCGTGCCCTTCACCTTCGACCCTTACGGGTTCTCGCTGCCCGATTCGCCGAAGCTCATCGACCGCGTCCACATCCTGGGCGACATCAGCGAAACCCCCAAGCTGCACCACTCTTTCGAAGACATCGAGGAGCCGGACGACAGCAAAGACATCAACGGCAATCAGACTACGAGCACGTGCCAGTGTCGCTACTGCGATCCCAGCGGTCAGATCTGGGACGTCGATCGGCACTGTTACTCCCCGTTTTTGACGCCCCCCGATAGCCATAGCAAGACGTTCCAGTTTCCCAGCCTCAACGCTCTGCTCTCCACTAGCACGCTGGAGCACTGCATGTCTTCCGTTTCTCTGGAAGACGAGGACGGCAAGAAGATACCGACGTCGAGGTCCTCTTCGTCGTCCTCGTTTAGGGATTTGGAAGTATCCACGGAGATAGTCACGTCTCTGAACGGTCACCGCGACTTGGAGATCAAGTTTTTCTCGTCTTCGAGTGTTGCGGAAGGTGCGAAGGACAAGGTTAGCGCGGCTAGAAGGTGTGATGTAAATAGTGAACTTGGGCTGGCGTCGGAGGAATGACTGCGATTTGGGTGTTTGTCGTCTTTTAGAGGGTTTTTCTTGTAAGAGAGGTGTATACCGGTTCTGAAAAATGCCACTGCGAATTGAGGTTTCCCAGGAGGTTCTGTTCATGTTTTCCGTTCTTTTCTATTTGTCTGATGAATATCTGAATGATATTACCTAGATCATTTGGCGGATGAGCTTTTTAAAAATCTTTTTTAAAACTATTCCACTGTACATTGATAAATGATGAAACGTGATAAATTTCACAAGTAAGATCCATGAACAATTCTTCGAATGCATTCACGAAGTTCATAAAAAATATGTATTCAGTGATGTCGAAAGATTTGGTATAAATATTCAGAAATATTTCAGTGGAACGTGATTTCGACAGATATTATTCTCGAATATTTAAGGTAAGTATCGGGAGTTGTAAAAACACTTTAATAATTGAATGGTCTAATGAGTTGATGAAAATTCCAAATAAAATGATTTTTCTATAGTTTTGAAATTCTTGTTGGTTTGTAGAGATGTTCGTGACCCAAAGTTTTCAATTTAAGTTTTTTAGTTTGTTGGTTGTTTGGTCAGTGAAAAAAAATCAAATTCTGTTTGTATCGACAAACTAACGAACTAAAAAACGTTTTTGTTGAATAAAATATTGCGGAGATTAATCCAGAGAAAGACAAAAAGAGATTGAAACTGTTGAAGACGATTGGAGAACTAACCAGCAAGCGATAAGTAATGAGTACACTCTAATCGTAACTTGGTTTTAATCGAGGTTTTAATGTCATTATTCAGTCTTTCATAATTTTCATTTCATTTGATTTTGTTTGACTTTTTTCCAACCAATTAATCGCAATCTTATAAAAACGTTATTCACGACTATTTCAATATTCTGGATCAGATCTGTTCATTATATTCAAATATTTCCACTATATCTTCTAGTAGGGATCAACAAATAATTTCGACAATTAAAGTTCGTATCAGAACTACTCAATGAGGAATATACACCACATTCAAATATTACTAAATTTTTTTGAAAATTCGTTAATTCTCGATACTAGAGAATAATGAATTGAGCTTCAATTCTGGCATTAAAAAAATTTATATACCATTTAAGTAGCATTGACCATTGATTTTTTTGCTTATTCAAAATTTTTTATGAAGTCGTCATGGATTGGGACGATTCATTAGAATTGTGGGTGACGGTTATTCCTATCAGTTTATTCAATTATTCATATTCTACATATAATGGAATGTGATATTTTTAGTTTCCATAGTGATAAAAATGAAAAATTATATTGTTACCAAATCTACCAACATCTAAACACGAAACTGGGTAATCCATAACTATTATTTTCGTTAACAGAATTGGTATACATCCCTTTGAAGAAACGAGTTTTAGTTGATGTGCTGTAAATGAAATCGCCTCAAAATTAGTGATAAAACCATATTCGAAATAAACAATTATACTCGTCATACCGCAAATCAGGAATAAGTGCCTATGATTCATCTTAATATTGATTCACCAATGAAAAAGTCTTTCAAACATTCGGTGACGCATATCGTCGTTATATTTCTATCTGCTTTATGAAGCAAACTGAACTAGTTTTTGTACTTTCTTTATTTCAGAATGGTTGTTTATGAATGCAAATGTTCGTTCGTAATGAACCGTGTTATTTGAATATGAGAACTTATCCATAGTCTACAGATTCCATTCATCGTACCTATTGTTCAAGTACGATTATTTCTTCTTTCCAAACACATCAATTTCAGTTGTGGTTCGCGGGATATTCATCCATAGATAATTACTGCCTCTTGCGGCTGCCTCTCAACAATACTCCGATCGTAAAATTGAGGTCGGTGTGAGATAAATTTCTCTTCGACATTTATTTCTATTCGTCTTTGCGAAAGCACCATTTTCTCGAATATCAATGGGCTAACAGTCAATCAAGAAATGATGTATGACTGGATTATTTCATCAAGACATACTCGTCACAATGTACATGCACCTTTCAGGTAATCGCATCGTTAAAATTCCAGGCGTATCGCAAATACAGATGTGTTTCTGGTTTGTTCTGTTGACGTTCATCTCTAGACAAAACTCATCATCTACCGTGGATATGAGTGGGAGCTGAACCAATTTGAAATTTAGATGTAAACAAGGAATACATTTTCGGCAAGTCTCAAGGTTAGCAATGGAAGAGTTGATATGGAATATTTATTTTGGCCATGACTGATTCCATCAAGGAAAAGAACATATAATTAACGGCAACTCTGCTTCCAGAAATATTTTGAACAGTTTTCCGATACAGTCGGAATACTAATGGAAGTCAATAGAATGTTTGTCAAATCGAGTTAACGATCTGGTTGAGCTCAGTCAAGAATTGATATCATATGTGCTTTCACATGAATCATGACAAAATTTGATCAAATCATCTTTCGAACAATCTGTTCAGGCCAGTCTCGAAAGATGATTTGATTTAACGCCAGTCTTCAAGTATGCCCACTGACTATGTCAAATGTTTTTAGAAAATTTGATATTACAAAACGGTGAACTTTGGATTATTTTTGTCCTTATCGTGTAAAAACAATATTTTCCTATAAATAGAATACTGTTTGCGTATTCGAAACTTGCAGTAGGGTAATTGTTGATTTGAGTTCTCACGAATACTTCCTATAATTTTTTAGATGTATCCAGTTGCTTCAATGAATATTTTGGTGCTGAACTGCACATATAAGAACAGTATTCTAGAATGGGTTGGCTTTGCACATTCATAAATCATCAGTCTCTCCCCAAACCTGAAATATTTGCATTCAATATAATTATTATAATAAATTTTTTCAAATTGCCCTTCAGATTCATATTTTTTGTTGAATTTTTCTTCAGAATCTTGAATGCAATAACTTTCATTGTACCCCTAATTTTTGTTCAACGATGTCTCAGATGATGTAACATATTCAGTCATATAATAAATTCAGTTTGAAATTTTCTAATCAGTTCAGCAAGAACCATATAAACTCGTTTCATAATTGAATAATGATAAAGTACGTTATGTACCTGAATCAGTTTTGTTTTTGTGGTTGTGGATGAATTTTGCAGGTACTTAGAAACTATTGATTTGCGGTATCGGCATGCCAGGCATCATAGTTGTATTAGATGAATTCCGTGTATTTTTGTATAAGCGTGCATTTTTATTTACACCCATCAACTTAGTAGGTCCAGTGTGGTTACTTTCACCAATGACCTAGTTGGATGTAGAATCGTCGTCTATTTTTCATTTCACCATAAAGACTTTTGATCTCAAGTCGATCTTTTTTCATTTATAACGATGTTCTACAAAGACTCGTTATGCGTTACACTTTCACTTCGATACTTCCTTTTGTGTTCGTAATCGCCCATTTCCGCATGTATCATTACGTATACTTTAAGCGTTGTGAACTTTTTTGTTACAAGCGGAAATTTGCGCGTTCTCGAGAAAACGGAACGGCATTCGTATTATTTTCTGCCTCTTCCTTTTTCGCAAGAAATTTGCGCGATGCGAATCACCACATTTTGTAATATCTAGATCGATTTCTAACACTTATTTATTTTTCCTGTATTTGTTTCACCGAAGATGCGTTTATTCTTGTGCACGTGTATGTGTGAAATTGTATTATTATTATAAATATATGAAAATAGTTATTGCTTTTATAAATTGTTTTTTTTTTCGCTTCCCAATCGTAGTAATTATTGCTCTACTTGAGTTAATCCAATACTTCTGCAGTTAGTATATTCATTTGAAATACATGTTTTCGTTATATAAACTAGTTACATGCAGGGAAAAACTCATTCGAGTATTTTCACATTTCGGTCTATTACTTATTGGAATTATTTATATTACAGAAATCGGAATGTATAATAATCGCACTAAAGATGAAAACAATCCTATATTTTTGCTATTCTATAGAATAAATACATTTGTGATCAGTTGAACAGATGTTCAGGACGTTGGTTCACAATTTTTTGAAAAACAACCAATATCCAAACCACAAACTTCGGCCTAATACTAGGTTCGAATTGTACAAGCCAGGTTCATGTTCAGTTCAAGTGAACTTCGTTCATCGATCAAGTCTTTCATTGCTTGACAATTGATGCAGTTTCCTTATTCGCAAAGAAATATAACTCCATATAACTAGTTTGATGTTGAAAATCGCATTCTCAATTGTTTTTGTTTTTTATTTCATTATTTTGGATGAAAGATATTGAAACTACTGAATTAAAAGTGTGTCAAAGAACTATTTTCCGTGACAATCTTATTATCGTATTGAAAAAACTAATAAATTTGCGTACAGACCAAGAAATTGAAGAAAATGAAATTGCGAATTTTGCCATCAAACAAAAAAATCGATATGAAAGTATACAAGTTCTCAAATAATATATTCCATAAACATCCCCTGGGGATATAATAAAAAATATGTCACTAACAATAGAATCAGGAAACCCCGAAACGTGTTTTCGAGCAGGATCTTGTTTGAGGAAGGAAGCTAATTTCAATTCAATTACGGAGGTATAAAACTATTACCATCTCGGCATTCACTATTTTAGGTCCCCGTCCCTTCGGCGCTTTTTTGATTTTGAATCTTCTCGAAACAAAATTCATTCAATTATCAACAATATTCATAAATATCCAAGTCATATATTTCGTCATTCCGGATAATACCTTTCAATTCTATCAAAATATATCTTGACATCATATTCTTGAAAATGTTACTTTTTTGGTCCGCGAGGGATGTTTCACTTGTACAACAAAACAGGATTTTTAGTGGATTCCAGGATTTCAGTTCTGGATTTCAACATGGAGTTCTTGTAAATTTTGTACACCAGATTTTCTGAGAGAAACACCCCTTGGAATATGGACGTTCAGAGGTAGTATTCCTGTTTTCCTTCAGAACAACTATAAAACCTGTGTAAGATTAGATATAAGATAAAATGAACATTTATTTATTTATTATTTTTCTCACAAAAGAAATGCGCATACACAGGTCAAAAATGTAAAGTTGAATAGTTTCAAATTGTGAGACAAAAAACAAACTTTCAAATATATTTGAGATGAATCATTTTCCCACTCTCGCCTGAAAAAATGACTGAGTCGAGCTCCAATATCACCTGAATGCGTCACGTGTGATACCGTCGCGTCGCTGACAAATATATTTCGAGCGGAGCTATATTGTTTTTTCTTTTTTGTTTTCACTAACGATCTTATGATACTTTGAATTCAACCTTGAACGCCGTTGGCACGCCTCGGGAATGACGATTAAAAATTCATTGCCAAATAAAGTCGTTGCCACATCAGGTTACGCCGAGTACGTTTCGTGAACTAATAAATTCGCCACTACAGGTGTTTTTATCGTATAATATTATCATTTCAGTAGTTTCAACGATGTTCTCCAGGGCCGGATCGCAGTGTCGGAGCTTTTTTGAATGTGACTTTTTTTGCGAAGAAAAATAATAAGGAGAAAAACAACATCATGATTCAAGCTCTTATCGACTCCACTGAGCGTATTTTCATCATTATACGCAATATCGGACTCGTGAAAGCCCACATGGTGTTCAAGAAAGCAATTTTCAAATTATGTGGAGTGTCAAATGTAAATGCACTGTGTGGGTTTTGGAATGGACATTACATCGTTACGTTCGTATTTGTATCTGAATGAAACTAGTTATTAAGAATTTCATTCAATGTTTCTCCTAGATTTCTTGACGATAATGCTGCTCGGTGGTGGCAATAAAATGGAAGGGAAAAATAACGAGGTTTTTCATCGTAGCAAATAATCTCCATTACTGAGTGTTTCGATTATCGTCCATTATTTTGTTCGGGCATTCTTTCACTTCTTGTTTTCGAGAACCTAACCAACTGAATATTGTAAAAACGAAAGCTATTTGAGTATTGGTGGTATTGGTTCGGACTTCCAGTGACTTCACTATAGAGTACAAACACTGCATTGATTTATAATTCGCTTACAAAATACTTAGACTTCAACTGATTAAGATATCCAACAATCTTTACTAAAAACTACTGTCACTCGATGAAATGCATTCTTGAAATATATACCTAGCACATCGGAATACAGAAGCATCTTTCAGATGTACTATATTCCAGAATCGATGTACGAAAAAGCTCTCAGTCGTCTCCAGAATTCTAGATCTGGAGAATTCTTCTGTCCAGTCGTGAACAGGCGGTGTTTTATTGCTACTCAGCGGCGGCATTAGGACATTTCTTGACAATATAATAAACTCTATTGGAACATGTGGCAAATAAAAAAAAAACTTGAAAGGAATTAAAATCAATTGAGGCAATCAAATCCAAACAAAAGGGCTGAAATGGATTTTTTGATCGAAAAATAAAACCAAAGGTTTAATCGATCAAAAAAAAATAATATTGTGGCAATATGTAAATGTAATAAAATTATATATAGACAATGTAAGTCCGAACCAATACCACTCAGCAAGGAACATTGTCAACCACACTTAAGTAAATATTTTAGTATTATCTATAAAAAGCTGCGACATTGTCATTAAACTACGTAATTGCATTTCTGTTCAAGGGCACGGTAGGAGTTTCAATGGACGAAGTCATTGCAGATTTACGGTCTACTTCTGTCATATTGTTCTCATATGTCGATTGGGTGAACGATTTGCAATTTGGTACACATATAAATGAAATATTTCATGCCATTAGACCAATTAAAATGTTCAAAACTATGGTTTAGTTCCCGAATTGTTGATAGTGACTCATCGTACAAGTTCCATGGGGACTTCGGAGCTCTTAGAATTATGAACGAATAATAATATCAAAATATCAAATTGCATAAAGAGTTGAAATAAGAACATGAAAATTACTTCGAAGCGTGTGGTTTTATCTAATCTAGGACTATGACAAAGTTGATAAGCGTTTTAGCACGTCTTGACCATCGACTACCGCATGCATATTTTTACGATCTTTCCTTAGGTTCGTTTATTAAAACTCCAAACAACACCAAATTACTTTAATTAGAACTCTTTATCGTAATACAATACAATCACTCAAATTGCTCGGCTAACTTTCCAACGCTCGGTACTAAAACTCTCTGAAATAGAAATTCTCTATTTCGACTTATGCACTTAGCAATACTCTGTAAAACTCTCCGCTTCTCCACTAAGCTAGAAACTCTGATTACTATCTGAATAACTATCTCCGAATAAACTGTCCCGCGATGAAGTATACCCGCTCACACCCATGGAGAATCCTCCAGACAAATCCCAATGATCGAACATTCCACGCACGACAAGAGTTCCTGGAAAAATGACGTTTGTTGTTCGACCTCTCTGCGTTTATGAGCGATAGGGCCGGCGCCAGGACATTTCTTTACAATATCCTATGCTTGAGTAGTATAATGTACTGTACATCTGTACAGTCACTAAGCGATACCAATCGTGAATTGATATGACGAGACTTGAGTGATGGAACTCGCTCTTTGATGCCATTTGTATATATCACTGATGCATAAGACTTGAAATTTGAATGCTTGAAAGTTATGGATTATGAATGACACAAAAGCATCATGGACTAAGTATGAATCGAATAAATAGTTCTACTGAAATGTGTGTGGTCATCTTGTATGAACTGCGTATCAAAATCATCAATTATCTATTGAGCTATGGTTATGTGCTCGCTGAACCGACCATATCACAATAAATCAAACGAAATCCAAGGATCCAGGAATTGCTCAGATAGATTTACTTGTAGCGGTGCAAACAGACGTTCTCATTTCACGATACTTGTATGGAAATTTTATGCGCTCAAGCGCCTTATCCAATGTTTAGATTGCATGGCACTTGGATGGTATGATACTTGGGGACGTCACTGAATGAATCAGGATTCCCGATCAATATCGACACTGGGCGACGCTTCGAAATCAAGAGGAAACAAAGGATATTTAAATATTGAATGTCCTGTCACTCGAAGTTTCATTCTTATTAGTCCAAACAATTTTTCGATTAAGAGCAAAGCTGTAGAGTTCGGACCATAACCACGGTGGCATTTTCTTGTCAATATTGAGTTCGTGAGTGAAAGTTTGTGAATGTTACTTTATATTACTTTAGTATATACCCAGTTTTCCAATTTTCAGTCCATTTATTCATTCACTAACCTCTAACCCATAATCATCTCCAGAAAACCTTCAACATGAAAACGTTACAGAACAAGACTTCTATCAACTGGTTTTGATAATTAAACCATACTTTCGACAGATAGGATCTCGGAACTGAAAAGACGAACAAGAGAAAAAAATAGTCATTTTTTTCTGACCACGGTCACAAATTAGGAAACTAATGCTTTCTCGGAGTTTTTGTGTTGAATTATAAAAGTATACAGTGAGGTCCAACGAAAACTTGACACCTCGATTTTCCGGCGTTAAAATGAAGATGTGGAAAATAGCTCAAAATACTCAAGATTTCTGGTATGAAACTGCATTAATTGATGATTATATGTCGCAAATCATCCATTGACTCAGGCTAGCTAGCGTAGATCTTGGATTTTAGCTGATATCATAGAAAAAAGTCTAGGGGAGCCAAATCAGGTGATCTGGGTGGCTACTCAATATGTCCCCCTTTTCCAATCCAGGCGTGAGGAAAATTGTCATCCAAGAACTGACGCACAGGTTGAACGGAATGAGGTGGTGCGCCATCATGTTGGAACATGATTGTTTGAAGGTCTTCTTCATTCTCCAATACTTGCACGAGGGCTGTATAAATATCGTTCTCCTAGTTTCCTAGTACTAAGGGTCGAATCCATAACATGACCTAAGACAGCCACTTCCCTCGCTTCGTCTTTCTCATGCACCCTCTTTTTGTTTCCGACTGAACCGGTAGCAACAAATTTGGCAACCAGTTGCACAACGTACGCAGTGGATACATTCTTTCCAGGATGTCGTTCGTTAAATAAAGCCGCTGTTGTTCGCGCAGAGTCGTTATTTCTCAAATATAATTTTATCATTTCCACCCTTTCTTCTACGGAATACACCATTTCGATGATACTACAAATTCACAATCGCTTTGACGCACTTTTAACATTCTTCAACAATCTCGATAGATTGAGGATAATCAAAATTATGGTCCATCTACTTTTTTGGACAAAAAAGTAACAATATAAATTATAAATACGGAAAAGCGGAAAAGTGTTTCCCCTCCAATCAAAAATTGACTGGTCCGAGTGATTTTTCACATTTTCATGTATACGTCGAAAAATCGGCGTTGGACCACACTGTATATCGCCCACTCCGTGGTATTCCCGAATAAGGGAAGTGTATTAAGATGTATCGAAGGTTGCAGTTGAATCGAATAACATGGCGTCCTTGATTTTTGCTTAATTATTATCAAGCGAATGATTAGGACAACCGGTTACGATTGGACCCTGAGATATGAGAGTATTCCATTACTTAAACAATAATTTTCACTGTTGATTTAGTTGTGTCGTTGGGCTTTCCAGAACATATTTTTGTTTTGTTTCGAATTATTCAGTTACATGTTTCCTCAGGTTAGTTTATTCCAAATGCTTTTCCATTTTTTGTATCTTATAAAAATAGAAATCCATGAATTCGAAATTCTCCTCAGAAAAACAAATAAGCTATCACACGAATCCGTCTTATGCTTGGTGACCTTCGAATTGTTGAAGTTGACGTTCCCAGTCAATTTACCGTCAGAACATACCTTTTATCTTTTCCATCACCCTTCTTCCGGAGAGGAAACGTATCACTACGCCCACTCCGTCGTTGAAGATTTTCCAGGTAGATTAGGCGCATTTTATCACTAACGAGATCACGTTTAACTGATGAGAGAGTCTCGAAAGCGCAGCCTATCTTTTTCTCCGGTCGATTATTTCGAAAATTTCCCCCTTCACGGTTTATTACGATGAATTTATAATGTAAATTTCATGAATAATGCGTGTCCTTCTAGAAATGAAATGGTCTACGTGGATAATTGGTATAGCCAAGAGCCACTGGACATGTCTCCTACTGTGGTATTTTGCTTTGATGAAAGTGAAAAGGAATAAATTATACTTGTTTCGTTACGAGTGTAGTTCTCTAAACTAGCATTTGTTCGTAAACTTTTCCCACGATCGAGTTATATCATGAAGAAATTAGTTTTTAACATTAATTGGTGAGTGTTGGATGTTTCGAGGAGGGTATTAGTCCATCGAAACCAGTAGAATCCAATCCATTTCAGAAGACAATATATTACATGTTTCCATACCAAATTTCAGTTCAGTCACTGTGTCGCAGCTCATAAAATCCCTTGTGAGCTAGCCTGAATAATTTTATTTGTAGGCTGATCCTTGTGCTATTCGTAGTTCACGAGTGATACCATTATCAGTATTGGCAAATGAACGCAATCATTTCAATAAATCCTGAGTCCGCATAGGGCAGGAATTAATACACAAACTCACTCTCCTTTGTATCAGTTCTATAATAACTTCCCAATCTTAGTTTCCAGATTGTTGATTGTTTTCATACAAGGAACGTAATTTTATTCTAAAAGCGTGTTTTCGTTATTAATTTTATTTTGTTCTCAAACTTCCACAATCTGAAAGAATAAGGACTAATTTTGGAATCTATAGAAGTGTAGAAGGGCAAATTTCGGCTTTTGAGGGTTGACATTCATAGAAAGGCGTCAGCTGCTTAACAAATGGACCTATTTTGAACCCATTCAAACCCATTACTTCTTTCTTCAACTTCTAGTGAGTACTCATCTTGTGAAACACAACCTGAAAGTGCACAAGAAATTCGAAGATGACAAACCCACCTTCACTTTCTGATCCAATTCTATATTCAATAATGAATATTCATCTTGCACACATTACCAACCAGCATATCTTGAGTCTATTTCTTGGTCGAATCTGAAGTCAAATCATAAGTTTCATTACCGTTTAGATGTATTTCTGTGCTGACAATTGGTGCATGATTCATCGGTGTGTTCCTCAATGATGTGCGAATATTCAAAATCTACATGAATAATATAATTAATGATACGTTGCGAGGTGTTAAGTTCCAAGAAAAAAATTGAAATTATTCAATATTTTCGAAACCATTCGGAATATCATAATGAATGTGATACCTACTTAATGAAGCTGCAATAATAATTTGTCAATTCAACAGTGCCATGCGTTCAGTCAATTGTTTTTCTCGAGACTTTAACTGCTCGTATTTTCGTAACGGATCATTTTTGAACCAGAGCTTATATAACAACCTATTATTATATTTTCTTGTCGATTCACACCCCTGAATATTCGCATATCATTAAGGAGCAAACTGTTTGATGCTTATTTTATGAGGGACCGATGAATACTTAACATAAGATACAAAAAATGTTAACATTCTGAAAACCCGAAGGTAATTTGTTACCAAAATGTATAAATATGGTAATCTTATGGAAGTCATGTGAGCATCAGGTGCTACTAGCTTCGAGACACACATGTAATCTATTAGAACAACTTTTG
This sequence comes from Zygogramma bicolorata, assembly GCA_032362365.1. NCBI lineage: Eukaryota > Metazoa > Arthropoda > Insecta > Coleoptera > Chrysomelidae > Zygogramma > Zygogramma bicolorata. Next base: position 45,101 of record JAVJAQ010000473.1, on the reverse strand, counting down.
ACGACTTCGTTGAAATCATTCAACGTTTTTTGGACGTTAATTCGTCCTTGAGCGAAACACGACGTTGATTTAATTCACCGAGCTCTGATATAGGGTTTTTGATAGTGATCCATATTATCGAGATGATCCACGATGAAATTCCTCATGAATCATTACAGCCGGCTCTCAAACTATTATGAGCATATGCTACAAGTTATGTGATCTGTTATGAAATTTACTACCTGGTAGCTTCCTCTCGGTAATTGCACACAGTATTACAGCTGACTCATTTTGAGAACCTTCTCACTTCATATCATCGAATTGCTGAAACTCAACTTTTAGTATTGATATCTCTTGACCCACTAGAGTAATCCTGGACTTTATTCAGTTTCAATTAATATCCACTATCGTTTCATTCTGTTTGTATCACAAATTCTTATCTGACCATGACGTACGTCGTACTCTCTTCCTGATACTTTCCACATACCTTTTCGTAGCTGTCGATATATATGACCGTGCAATGCACAGCCAATCTCGATCGGGGTCCGAGATCTTGACCTTCGCGTTAAATCTTCCTGGATTGTTTTCATGATCGCGCATTGGTATCTCTCCATAGAATACCACCTATCACTTATCGATCAATATATCTCTGCAGGATTCAATACGGAAGATTTTAGTGGGAAAATTGAGTTGATATCTGTCTATTATCGGCAGGGTCATTCAGGTACAGAGGTTCAAAAATAGCTTCAGCTGTCACTTGTTACCGGTTATTTTTGTATCACAAGATTCAAGTTTTTGTTTCCGGCCACTGTGGGATATTTTTTTTGAAACAAAAAGAAATGTGCGTGAGTATCCCGCTGTTAGAATATAATAACATTAGATATTTGCGTTTGTAGAAATCAATATACTTGTCCCGCTGCAAATCAGTTCAGTGGGTATTTCTGAAATACCAGAACAGGTCGTTGAAATTTTTTTCTCGTGTATTGGTAAATATTAATTGATTGAATTAATCTACTGGTGGTTTGTTGCGACTGATTAACAGTAGTGAAATACTAGCTTCTTTGTAAAATGGCCCTCAGCCACTGCATCCTTAATTTTACTGAAAACAAAAAAATTTTTGTGGTTTATTTCCTATTCACTAACGCTTCTTACAACTGACAAACAATAGTGAAATGCCATTGACGGTATACTACGTTTGAAAAATCAACTGCGACTGTCGATATAAACAGTGCAATTTCACAACCTAAGGAAAGCTCTCCTTGCTCAAACACACGTGAAGGATTTCATCTTGCACTTTTACTCGTGAAAGAAAAAGATACTAAATTAAAAGTTGAAAATATGTGTTTTATCTCGTCAGGTAGTGATGATGCAAGATCTGTCCATTCAACTATAACAAGGGCAAAAAATAAGGGGATACTGACGATTTTGGAATAATCACAAAATTCTTATACTATTCACTAATATCAGTTTTCACAAGAACCTTGATTACCGAGCTCCGCTCTTTGGTAAATCGTGATATTTGGAAATTATATTCAGATACTACTTACATAGTCAAGAATAATGAATACCTACTAAATTTTGATATTACCTAATGGAAAATTAACAATTTGGTTATTTAAACAGAAAATCAAGATTACGACGTTCTCTAAAAATGAAATCTAGCAACAACGATATCGCCCTCGAGACCCCCACTAAATTTCATGATAATCGTTGGAGCCGTTTTCGAGATTCAGGTTATAAATATTATGATGAGCCCCATAGAGCGAAACTGCAGTCCACAGATAGACGATACCATGGCGTCTGCTGGTCAATATCTCCACCTACTAAAAAATGGCGGAACATTTAATAATTCCCTGAATACATCGACGTTGAATTTCGTACTCTGAGGAAATAACCTGAGTTCAATTCAGAAGACGCTAGAAATAATTGCATGGAACAGTCTATACTCTATACGATATTTCACGTCGACAATTTCGAACACAGTAACGTAGATATATCCAAAAATATTTATTATTCTCTGCCGTATATCCAATTCTGAAGCAGGTTCAGTTTCGTATACCTTCAGCTTCGAATAGCCCTATAAAAGAAGTATAAAGGTGTCAAATCTGGCCAGCGGGCTAGTCATTCCGTTGGACCGCGATGGCCAACAGTAGTTTCCAGCACATTTAAGTACAGTTTCCCTGTTGAATTTTGTTCAATTGACCATTTTGGAGATAGTTTAAGTGGTACTGGTTAAACCGAAAACTAAATGAGAATATTTGAACTGAACAATGATGTTCGTTGTCGTTCTGACAATTTTGTCTTTTTATTTGGGATTGCCATATGGCAGAGAAAAACGACTACTTCTAGAAATATCGATATTAATGTTTTTTAGTGAGGAAAGATATCGATTTCATATTCTGGGGTTGTTAAGTACCTATTCGTCAGGAGCTTCAAATTATTGTATCACAAAACACCCCTATCGATTTGATTTTTTTTTTATCCTCAGAAGGCGTCCAGTCGCCATCTTGAAATTTTCATTTGCCAATTTTTCTTCGAAATATAGTATTCATGAATCGATTTCATTATCCCAAGCTTCAGTTTTTTGAGTTGCCCCTTTCAAAAATGAAGAATGGAAAAGCACTGTGTTAGAATTGGTCGTTTTTGTATTAGAAGAGGCTGGTGCATTGTTGTTGGTACCCATCCGGGCTAGAATAATCGTGAAGCCGTAGCGGTACTGATCGAAGATTACTCTATTGGACGTACTGCGATTGCGGCATCCAACAGATAATTATTGACCGAAGTATAGATATATGGGTTTAGTGCAGGCGGTGTGTCAAAGATTATATCATTGAGGTCGGAAGAATGGAGAAGCAGTTTGACTATTTAGTTCTTTTGTTGTTTTTTTCTATTCGTACCATATTGAAATTTTTTTTATTCATACTTTCTCTTCAGCAAACGCTTTTCCAAGAGTCTCATATACATTTTTTGATTTTAATATTTTATATTCAATGTTTTATTTTTTCTGTACAATTATTTTTTGATTAATCAAACCTACAATTTTTTTATTCATTGTGACCGAAAAAATCCAGTTTGGACTTTCGACTTGGATTTGATTACCTCATTTGGAAGTATTCCGATTTCATTACTTCATTTTCCTTTTCATTTTTTATTTCTATTATTGTGCTTTTTTCCCTACTATAAACATAATGTATGTTTCTTGGGAAATAAATAAATGAATAATAAAAAAAATTCTCTGCAACAGGTTTCAAAATTTAATCAATTACGTAGACTAGGGAAGTCTGAACCAATACCACTCCACAAGGAACATTGTCAACCCCCCTCATTTTTCAATATATTAGCAATAGGATTTCTCAAAAATAGCATGCTGGGAAACTGATAAATGCATAATTTGGCGCCATTCTGTTGCTAATTAATAAGTTGCGGAAAAGAATATTTTTTTGCTACCGAACAAAAACATGACTTCAGATTAGCATACACCTTTTGGAAACCATTCGATTTTTCCAATTATTCCCTATTCATCACTCATGGAGGAAGAAATATTTTATTTTCGTTTGAAAACATTCACGGTGTCTCACTAACTTGATATCAACTGAGCGATGCATCTTTTTTTAATATTCAGCTTTTCGAAATGTTTACTAGACTATCAGATTAATCTAACTAGCTATTCGCATATTAGTGAAAAAAATCATTTGCTTCATAATATAGTTTAAGAGATTATTAAACATACCTTTTATGGAATTCTTTTGTTAGTGTATATTCTAGTTTCAACCTGCTATGATATTATCAGACATTTGCAAATTTGAAATTGACAATCGTTAATACATTTGAAAATCCTCGTTGAATATGCTTCACTTCATTTATATATCAAAGTGTATTCAATATTTTGAACATTAATGCTTTTAATAATATGAATATTGGAAAGCCTAATATTAACTTGTAAGGCTAAGTTGACAAAATAGCAACAGTTGATTGAATCATTATATTCATCTACAGTAAGGGTGAACAGACTCTGTTTCTAGAGCAGCCAGTAAATATAATCATTTGTATGTCGCAAGTTTTTTGGGCTTGAGGGCCGTGTTAAGGAATTTTGAGTTCCGGAGATTACAGCTGCATATCTGCGGCAGCCATCTTCAGTGGCGTAGTCGTAGTTCAACTATGACATCAATCATAGTAGACTCACAGAGAGAGCTGAACTACGACCACGCCACTGAAGATGGCTTCCTCAGATGCAGCCGAAAGCTCTGGAACTCAAAATGTCAGAACACGACTCTCAAGTCCGAAAAACTTGCGATATATCAACACCGGCCGTGAAAGCCTACATTCTTTCAAAATTATTGGTTTTCTGGCAAGTTCACTACTATATTGAAAAATAGCCGTTCAAAAATTTCACTAGTATCGAACGCACTCTCCCCTCTCAAAAAATAAACGTCCCGATTACATTTGAGCTGACAAATCGTACAAGCATTGGCGCCGTTACATTAAATGTTAGGGGGGTCAAATTTTTGAAAAATTTTAAGTAATACTAAATTGAAAAAAATACTTTTGAACAATACTAACGAGAGTGGTTTGAAAAAAATTGCGAAATCAGGTCGATATCTTACGCTGCATTTGGACTGAAAAAATCTAAAATCCAGGGGAGGAGGGTCTTGCCCCCCCCCCCTTGCCCTCAAGAAACGGCGCTCATGTGTACAAGTTATAGAAATACGATTCATCGCATGCTACAAAAAAGATTAACATGTGTTAATGGACATTAGTACCTAATAATATATGAATATAATATTAGTTAAAAGTTATATTTGATGCATTTTCGAAACAGAGTCATCCCCGATTTTATTTTCCATACTATTTTGACAATTACTTTCCTTTGTATTCTGAAGAGCCTTTGTAAACGAGGTCCTTATACTAACGTATTTGTTGATCTTTCTACTCACGAGAAAATGTTTCTCCGTTCTTCCTACATCGATGGCCACAATAAAGGGTTCTTGAAAAACATACGTCTAATCTAGAATGATATATTTATAGAAATCTAATTCAGACTAACTGGTAAATAAATGCTTTGAAATTATGGTTTTTGCTGCATTGGGACGCTTATAAATCAGTAATAGGTCAGCTTGTAAATCAAAAGGTTTCATTTTCAAAGTGTATCTACCATGTTTTCCAGACTTGATATTTATTATTTATTATCATTATAGCTTAAGCTGCCCAAGAAGATTCTTGCACCGGTCGATTCAGTAATGATAGTACTGTTTGCAAGTTGTTGGCGTCGTTTTTTTTTAAATGAAAGTGAACTCCGAATAAATGAAAACTTCCGTTTTGAGGAAATGACTTTCGTAATCCTTGACTGGAACGTTTGATAGAAACTGTTTTATATAGTTCGATTATTCAAACGAAAACTCAAAAAAAACACTTGTACTCGACTCAGGTGTCGCCAACAAAGTTGGAATATAAAAAAAAGTAGTAAAGTAGTAAATGGTTGAAATTTGTCAATTGCACTCGTTGCTCTTATCGCCATACAAGTAAGCATCTTCGGGATATGTCAACTTGTATGACAAAACCGTCGAATGCAAGTGATTGAACTCTGTAGAGGGTTTGTTTTAATGATTAGGTACATATAACGATGTCACGAATCGTCAGAATTCCATTTACTTATTACATTTCGAAATGGGAGGTCTCCATTGCTTTTCTTTATTGCCACTTGTTGAGAAGCTTTTTGCATAATCACTTCATTTTGCTCGCGGTCTATGGCCAGAGGCGCTGCCGATTTTTTGTTGTTTTGATTATTACGAACAAGTTATGTCGCTCCGGTTGCATGTCGATGATTATTATTTCCACTGAAACGGAAAGTGTTTCCTAACGAATGTAATCGTCGTTTCTGGAATGAATAGAGTCAATACATAAAAAAACATTCTTCACGCTGAAATTATCCCATTATTTTCATCTTAAAATTGTTTCAAGAGCTAATTTTCTTCCCCAGATTTTCAATGAATTATATTGGGGACTTGAACAGAAATGAAAAAGAAATATTTGAAATTGGAAATAGGGCATTTCATCCTAGCGTTACGAAATCGAAATGACTCCGAGCATCATAAAAACATAATTCCACGAAAGGGTATCTGCCTGTATCGATCGAGATAACGCCAGACGTTCTCGATGGGAAGTTTTCCGTCGACGAGGCGGAAATAGATGAATCTAGACAAATCTCCTATATTCGAACATACTATATAAGAATGCGTTTTATCGACTGACGGCAAAGATTTTAGTATTGAGAATTGCGAGAAAGTAGAACGTGGAGCTTATTGCAGAAGTCTAGTAGAAAGTCGGGGTTTTATGAAGTTTTTAGTAAAGAGTATTGAATGTTTTAGTTGAGAAGTCTCAAGTCGACCCTCCCCCTTTCAACTTTTGAATCACCTGGTATATCGCAACAAAATTTGGAGGGTTCAAATAGGAGATAAAAAACTATTCTTTATGGAAAAGTAACAACCAAAAGTTTCAAAATCTTGAGATACTTTGTTCCGTAGTTTTATGGCTTTCTAACCTACCACAATCTGGAAAAATAGGAATTAATATTGGAATCTATACAAGTGTAGAAAGGCAGTTTTTTAATCTACCCCGAAAAGTTGCTGCGTTTATTGAAAAACAGCAACTTCTCGTATAATTCAAATTTGCCTATCAGAAAAATAATAAGAACTGATATATGTATATATATATAAAAAACCTATCGCTTCGGAAACTGAATCTGCTTCCGTTCTCAAAACTTAAATGCAAATTCCTGTTCGAATGCAAATATTTCTTCTTGACAGTCTTCGTAATTGACATTTGTCAAATAATTATCCACCACAAAATGATAATGTTCAAACAGTACTTTGAAATACTTTTTCACCATGTATATTATTCCATGATCGGTTAGGCATTATTATGATCGATTCAACAATATCAGGTTTGATGGGGTTTTGTTGGACGAATACGAATACCACGAACAGGTGGCTCAAAAATTAGTGGCAGGCAGACTTTAATAGCACACTGTATAAGTAGCATGAAAACTTAGGAAGTTTAATTTTTCATTCTTTATGATAATCTCCTATCACACAGTTACGGCTACATCGATCAATTCAATTATTGAAGAATTTTGTTGGTATGAATTGTTCAGTTGACTATCAATTGTGATAATTCTCTGGTGAGAGTTGCTCGAGGAATCCTTTGCTTTCTGACTACTCTTTCATGAGGATTATTTACATTTACTCCCTTAAGTGCGCTTTTCGGAGCCTTTGCTGGCCTTGATTTTTTGCGTTTGACAAAATGGAAATAACTTCTTTCATGCTGGGTGAGAACAGTGTTTCGAAATATGTAGTTATAAAAAAAATAAAATATTAGGTAAATTATACGTAAGGTGAGAAGAAAGCTAATAGGTAAAATTTCTGTAATGAATTGACCCGGCAGCACGCAAAATTTTTCGAATATCTCAGGATATCTATCAACTTCATCCTGAATAGAATCGAATCTGGATTTGGAAGATATAGTTTTTTTCTCGAAATGCATTGGAGCCAGAGAAAAAATGAGAATAAATAAGGTATTTATTGATTTCGTATGGGGGTTTGAATACTTGATTTGGATTTTGAGATACACAATAGATAATTTTTGGATTTTTCATTCCATGATGCATTTTTGGAATAAACACAGAGAATTAACTTCTCGAAATCCATCGTCAATAGAGTCCCCAAAAAACAAACTTTCGAAACACGTAGGAGCTCTCATCAAAGTGTGTTTTGATACGACCTACGGAAACTGGCGCAAAATCAGGAGTGCAAAAGCGAATGAAATGTAACCGCATGCGTTATATTCAATTTGCTTGAATGTACCTATTCAACCTGTAACTTCGGCCTAACAGTGATCTGTGTTAATATCTAAAGCAGAAATTGAATAAATCACTTTATTTACGACTCATACATAATGTAAGTATTGTTACGAAATCTCCTAGCGCCGGCCCTATTGGTCGCAAACGCAGAATAATATAAGGGGTCAAAGAGAGAACGTCATTTTTCCAGGAACTCTCGTCACGCGTGGAATATTCGATCACCGAGATTTGACTCGAAGATTATCCATAGGCGTACGCAAGTAGTATGAAAGGAGAATGTTACGTCGCTATCTATTATTATTATTATTTTTGTGTGTTTCATTTATTCCTTCCAGTTCTTTGTTTGAATTGATCTGAAACAAGCTGTATATTGCAAAAAGTTGTTGACAAGACGTCAAGAAGTAAAAAAGTTGTCAAGACGAAAAGTCGATTTATTTTAATTGAAAATCCGACAAATCAAAAGGTTTTACGACCCTAAAATCTACATTGAAGGACCAGAATGTTACGTCGCTATCTATTATTATTATTATTTTTGTGTGTTTCATTTATTCCTTCCAGTTCTTTGTTTGAATTGATCTGAAACAAGCTGTATATTGCAAAAAGTTGTTGACAAGACGTCAAGAAGTAAAAAAGTTGTCAAGACGAAAAGTCGATTTATTTTAATTGAAAATCCGACAAATCAAAAGGTTTTACGACCCTAAAATCTACATTGGTCCTTCGAGTTAAACGAGAATCAGCTCTGTGGACAGCAGTGCAGGTCAGAAGACAAAAAAATGACCGAAAATTCCGACAACCGTAGACGACGGCCGACAGCCGGAGTGAACAACGATCTCGACCCAAACTTTGTATGGCCTCAAGGTTTTGGAGAAGCTTCAGGAAGGCACGACGACCCGATCCAAGAAGTGAAAACCACTGACGACGTTCACTACAATCCTCAGAAAATTAGCCATTTCGACATGAATACTGCCTCTAGCAAAAAATCGATGAGGTCAGTTTCTACAAAACATAGTCTTGCTAGTTTGGACCTTGAAAGGAAAACATTGGCATTAGAGACTGAAAAATCTAGACAAGCTCTTCGAGCCGCCGAGGAAGAAATGAAAAATAAGAGAAAATTGTTAGAATTAGAGCATCAAGTAAGGGAAGCTGAATTAGTCGCGAAAGCTGCGAAATTATCTTCATCTCAGGGAGTTTTGTCTTCACGACATTCAGTGACAAGCATCTACCCCGAATTAGTTTTCAGCAACAATATGATGTTTCCGCCATCGGTGACAACCGAAAAGAATACTCATGTCCAAAAATGGATTGAAGATATACCCAACAACACTCACGAACAGAATTTTCCAGACCAGGATATCGACAAAAATGAGCCCAATAAAAATTCAGAAATAAACATTTTATGTGAAACCCTGAACAAACTTTTGCAAAATATCACAAATTCACCTCATTCAGCTCTCACGAACAAATTGGTAGCTAGACAAACTATTGAACGAGATTTTCCCATTTTTGATGGACGTCCAGAAGAATGGCTCACATTCTATTCGCAATTTAAGAGAATTTCGTCACTTTGTGATTATACACAGGAAGAAAAAATGATCAAACTTCAGAAATGTCTCAGAGGAGAAGCTAAATATGTTGTAGCAGGAATGATGTCCATTCCCGAAAACGTTGATCTGGTAATTGAAACCCTTCAGATGCACTTTGGGAGACCTGATCTCATCATTGAAGTTCTTCTGTCGAGAGTACGAAATTTGTCCGTTCTGCGAGATCAAAACTTGACTAGTCTGATATATCTTTCGAACCATGTGCGATGTCTTGTATCGACAATTCTTTCCCTCAACCAAGATTGTCACCTCAAAAATCCTCAAGTTTTGAGAGAACTCATGGAAAAACTACCAGAATCTTTGAGACTTCGTTGGGGAGAGCAAGTAGCTGAAAAAAAAGGAGACGTCGACATTCAAGATTTCTCTAAATGGCTCAGTCATATTGCCTCAGCCGCATCTTATGTATCCACGACGAAAAACAAAGCCAACCGATCAAATTTTACTACACGACGACAAGAGTCCTCCCTCACGACTGTTATGTCAAATACTAACAGGAAGTGCGTTTACTGCAAAGAGGAAGGTCATAAGATAGGATTCTGTCCAAAAATCAAAAGGGATGACATTGACACTAGATGGAATGAAGTAACTAAACTAAAATTATGTTTTTCTTGCTTGAAACCTGATCATCATACTTCAAAATGTACATTCAGAAGAATGTGTGGCATCAATGGCTGCAGAAGACCGCATAATAAGTTTCTCCATAAAGACGGCAATACAAATAACCAGAATTCTACAACCAACGATATTCCAAATCAGAGCCAATCAACAATGACATCAACCGAACCTTCAAGACAAGAGCCAGTTCTCAATACTCAAAATCGACAGAAAAATATTCTTTTGAGGATGATTAAAGTCAAGCTGTATGGAAACGACACGTCAATTGAAACAGTTGCTTTATGCGATGAAGCCTCGACCGTAACTCTCATCGACAGCACTATTGTGGATGCTCTGAATTTACAAGGAAACAAAGAAACTTTATGTCTTCAGTGGACTAACGAAATCACCAAGGAGTACGAAGATTCCATGAATGTCAAGGTCAAAATTTCAGGAGTTTTTCCAAATGCACCGGTATATCAAATGAATGACGTTCGCTCAGTAAATAATTTGTCATTGCCGTATCAGAAAATTGACTACAATAGCTGGAAAAATCACCCTCACTTGATGAACATACCATTCGACAATATTGACCAGAGACCATTGATTTTAATTGGACAAGATAACATAAGACTAACGATTCCCAGAAAAATATCTCAAGGTCCTGCAAATCTACCAATTGCCACAAAAACGAGTCTTGGTTGGATTCTTCATGGTGTTGGTAATGACGATAAAAAGGAAGACTATTCATTTCATATCTGTTCCGAGGATGTTTCGGATGACACACTTCATAAAATGGTAAAAAACTCATTTTCACTCGATGCTTTCGGAATATCACCCATTTCTAAAATCATGAACAATGACGACACAAGAGCAATGAATATCATGAAATCAACAGCCAGGAGAATAGAAGACAGATTCGAGATAGGACTCCTGTGGAAGTCGGATAATCTTGTTCTTCCAGAGAGCAGATCGATGGCATTCAGACGTTTGCTTTGCGTGGAGAAACAGATGAATAAAAATCAATGTTTCAAGAAGAAATATTGCGAAAAAATTGATGAATATGTCGAAAAAGGATACGCCAGAAAATTGTCATGGGAAGAAGCCGCAATTGAAGGTCCTAGGTGTTGGTACCTTCCACACTTTGGAGTCTTCAACTCCAATAAACCTGGTAAATTACGACTTGTATTCGATGCCGCTGCCAAATCTCATGGTTTCAGTCTCAATGACCATCTGTTGTCCGGACCAGATTTACTTCAATCCCTTGTCAGCATCCTCATCAAATTTCGTCTTAGAAAAATTGCATATACCAGTGATGTACGGCAAATGTTTCATCAAGTGAAGATTCGACAGGAAGATCAAAATTCACAACGTTTCCTCTGGAGGGGGGGAGATGAGAAGAAAACATGCGAAGTTTACGAAATGCAAGTAATGACCTTCGGCGCAACCTGTTCACCAACTTGCGCTCAATACATCAAAAATTTGAACGCTCACCAACTGACAACAGACAAAAGAATAATTGATGCTATCACAAAAAGACATTACGTCGATGATTACTTAGACTGCACCGACACTGACGAAGAAGCTCTGGAAATCATCAGACAGGTGAATATAATTCAGAAAAAGGCAGGATTTGAATTAGTAAATTGGACAAGTAATTCTGAGACTGTTATTCAATCACTCTCCCGCAGTGAAGACTCACTCAAAGACTTGAACTCAAATAATTCAGACAACACACTACAACGAATCTTAGGACTATCATGGGATTCTAGAAACGATCACTTTTTATTCAGAGTCAAAACAAATTTATATACAAAAATAGACAAACCACCTACAAAAAGAATTGTTTTAAGGACAGTCATGTCAGTATTCGATCCTTTGGGATTAGTCGTCAATTTTACCATCAGGGGACGAATACTGATACAAGATATATGGAGGGCAGGTATTGGATGGGACGAAGTACTTGACGAACGGACATATAATGACTGGAAACTTTGGTGTGAAGATCTGTCTAGAATGTCAGATATCAAAATTCCTCGATGTTACTCTTTCAATATTCCAAAATCTAAGAATACATCTTTGCATATTTTCTGTGACAGCAGTAAGAAAGCATTTTCAGCACTTGCATATCTGAGAATCGAGGCAGATGATAACATAGACGTATCACTTGTTATGGGGAAGGCACGAGTAGCTCCGACTAAACCTATCTCGATACCTCGATTAGAGTTACAAGCGGCTCTAATGGGAGCGAGATTAAGTAAGACTGTAAAAGACGCTCTTGAATTAGATATTCATGAGGTATGTTACTGGACAGACTCGACGACAGTACTGTACTGGATAAAAAGCGACGCAACTCGACTGGGACAATTCGAATCACACCGAATAGGAGAAATCCAAGATATGACAGAAACTAACAGTTGGCGATGGGTTCCATCGAAACAGAATCCTGCTGACTTAGCTACTAGAACTTATAATGAAAATGGGACGAACACTGTCAATTTCCAAGAATGGTTTACCGGACCGCTTTTTCTATATCAGAAAGATAGAACGACTTGGCCAACCAAAGACATCGACAAGCCTCAAGAAAAAAGTTTCACTGAAACAACGTTGGTGGTGACCAGAAAAGTTCCTGAGAATGTTCTTCCTAATATCGAAAGATTCTCCAAATGGAATCGACTTATCCGTTCCACTGCTTGGGTACTGAGGTTTATCAGAATTATGAGGGGAGACAGACAGAAGATATTTCCGAAAGAACTTGAAATAGAAGAGATAATGGAATCTGAAAAAAAATGGATTAAACAAGTTCAGGAGGAATGTTTCAGTGAGGAGATTAGAGACTTGGAACAAATGCGAGACATAAAACGACAAAGCAAACTGTTCACACTGACACCCATATTAGACAAGAATGGTATTCTGGTTCTGAATGGAAGAACAAATTTATCACCAGATTTGGAAGAGTCTACCAAGAAACCAGCAATCCTGCCAAAGAACCACAGATTCACTAAACTTTTGGTTCGGAATTATCATGAGAGATTTGCTCATCAAGGTGTCGAGTTAGTATTGAATGAGCTGAGACAAAAATACTGGATTATTGATGGTAGGTCTGTAGTGAAAAATGAATTTGCTCATTGCCTGAAATGCAGGAAATGGAAAGCAAAACCAAATATACCACAAATGGGACAACTACCTCTAGCTCGAATGACCCCAAATGTTAAGCCATTCACATATACAGGGGTGGACTACTTTGGGCCACTGTCAGTGACGATAGGAAGAAGAATAGAAAAGAGGTATGGAGTCATATTTACATGCCTTTCAATCAGAGCGATCCACCTGGAAGTCGCACACTCACTTTCAACCGAATCTACAATAATGGCAATTCGAAGATTCATCTCGAGAAGGGGGCCTATAAAACAAATGTTCTCGGACAACGGAACGAATCTCAGGGGTGCTGCGGAAGAACTAAAGAAAGCCGTACAGGAAATCAACCAGCAATCAATATTTCAGGACATGACATTACGAGGAATCGACTGGAAGTTTATTCCTCCAAGCTCGCCACACATGGGGGGATCATGGGAACGGCTAATTCGATGCGTCAAGAAATCGTTTCACGTAGTTTTGAATGGGCAAAAACTGAAAGACGAAATTCTTTTGACATTGTTCGCAGAAGTTGAACACATGGTTAACAGTAGACCAATAACCGAAGTTTCGACGGATCCAAACGACTACGAAGCATTAACACCGAACCATTTCCTTATCGGAACTACCGGAAATGAACCTCTCCATCAATTCGACAGAGTTAATTTCAGAAGTCAGTGGAGAAAGACACAGTATCTAGCCGATTCATATTGGAAAAGGTGGATCAAGGAATATCTGCCAAGTCTAACCAAACGGAACAAGTGGTGTCAAGATTCTTCTCCTTTGATAGCTGGCGATGTCGTAGTCCTTGTTGATAACAATGCCCCAAGACAAAATTGGAAGCTAGGAAGAGTAGAACGACAATTTTGTGGACCAGATGGTAGGGTGAGGGTTGTCGAGGTGAAAACTTCAACAGGACTGTACAAGCGACCTGTTACAAAACTGGCAAAAATAGACCTTCGTGAAGAGTGAAGAAGATGAATCTCCTACACGGCGGGGAGGAATGTTACGTCGCTATCTATTATTATTATTATTTTTGTGTGTTTCATTTATTCCTTCCAGTTCTTTGTTTGAATTGATCTGAAACAAGCTGTATATTGCAAAAAGTTGTTGACAAGACGTCAAGAAGTAAAAAAGTTGTCAAGACGAAAAGTCGATTTATTTTAATTGAAAATCCGACAAATCAAAAGGTTTTACGACCCTAAAATCTACAGAGACACTTCAACGCGGAGGAGATAGTTACTTGAAGATAGTTATCAGAGTTTCTAGCTTAGAGGAGAGAGATTTTTTTATAGGAGAGAGCTTTGGTATTGCTTAGTGCAGAAATCGAAGTAGATCATTTCTATTACAGAGAGTTTTAGTACTAAGCGTTGGAAAGTTAGCGGAGCAATTTAAGTTATTGTACTGTATTGTGTTGTGATAAAGAGTTGTAATGAAAGTAGTTTCGTGTTGTTTGGAGTTTTAATGAACGAACCCAAAGGAAAGATCGTAACAGTTTTATTATACTTATAGTTTCTGCAGTATAATGCCATATATTATTCCATTAGGGAATAATGGCGAGGGATTAATAGTCTTTGTTCCCTCTCACACAATTTCTTGAATCGAATATTACCATGGAAACGATATAACCAAACTCCTTAGTGTCAATGTCAAACGCGTAGGTAGTGTTTGTGTATTTGTATTGAGATGAATTAAACTGAAGAATGATTCATTTATGATGAATGAATCAGTCGTAATTGAAGTAGAGTATAATACTCGCAAAATTTGACTATTATTCTCACAGAATATTACTCCCTCGCCGCTGACGCTGCTCGGTTCGTAAAAATTCCTCGAGACTATTAGCATTCATTGTTGACTCTTGGTATAATCCATCCAGTCGGTAATCGAGAGGTCATTTCTGCCTTATTTCTGGCAATAGAAGAAATCCTGTAACGATCCTCGGGTCATTTGGCAGTTAAGTTTCTGCGACAGTCACCAGTTACACACAAGTCTCAACAGGATTTCGGTCACAACCGATAGTATCAATAAATACATCCATCACTTTTCAACATCCTGTTCGTTGAGAGACTGGCTTTTCTAGCAGTTTCAGGTGGACTCAGACAAGTATTCAATTTTCTTTCAATATATATACTTCCTCAAGTTTTTTAGCAAAGCGCGATATATTGAAATCTAGCACGTTTACATAAAATCAATTAGTATAGATAACAAACCTGCTAGAAATGTGGTGAAATTGTGTTCTTGTTTTGTTGTGCTCCGTAACCATATCAGATTAGTTTTTATGTTTTTAAAAACTCATCCAAACAACTATAAGGACAAAACCTTCAGCTGATGGAGTTATTGAAACTGAACGCATTCTCTTCTATATGAAAATAAAAGTGAACAAAGTAATTCAAATTATCTTATCTCATCAACAGTCCAATATCTAAAGGGTGGACTGGCCTCTTACTGTTTTCACGTAACTGCCGTACCTACTGTCCAGAGAGTGCTTGGACATTGAACGCAAATGTATTTGAAGGGTGATATCAGGCTTATAAGTTGACAATGGGAGTGTTGTTAACAGGCAGTTCTTTCAATAATTGAAAAGTTCGGCTATTTGCATACGTTTTGCCTGCCTTTTTTATAGCGGGAGTGTTGATTTCTTGGCGAAAGCACAAGAAGCAGGAACCTAAAATAGCCAACTCATCACTTTCGAATGTGGTCATATTTTGATAATCATCGGAAGGTAACTATGGTATTGTCCAAAAGTGAGCAAAATGAGCAGAATCCTGGTTATGCGCTCCAAAACTAATATTGGGCGGTTAACTACTGCTGTCAATTTTTGTGTTGATGTGTTCCGAAAGTAACTACTATATTATATTTTTGCAGGTGAGCGCTGTCAAGAACTTTGTGAGCGTACCGATTATTTATTGGTTGCGGATTTGGTACAGAATATTCTGCCATCCAAATGTCCTAGTTCTCGTGATGATAAGTTGGGTTTGCTTTCGTAGAAAATAGCAAAATCCTCACGGCAGACGGTCCAGAGTCATACATAAGCAAATCCTCTTCTGAAGTTGTTGTTCTTACGTGCAAAGGAACGTTAATATCACTCAAATTAGCAGTTATACTCAAGGATCCTTCCTCTTGCAACGCACCTAACTCTTCTAACATCCATTTCCATTGAAATATTTTCAATAGTTCTTCTCTAGTCACGACAGTAAACGCATCCAGATTTTGGCAACGATATTATACGGGGCACCATTCAAACTCAATGATTCTTTTTCGACTGAATTCTTTCATTTTTCATTGAATTCATTCAAATATGAATAAAATATAAGAAAAATTAAAAGATGATTGATTATACGAAGTAGGTCTACCACCCGATTTCTCAAAGTGCGCAGTAAATTTTTCACATTTTTTTGTTTTGAAGTGTTTTTGAGAACTTTTCCCAACAGGAACGGTGTATAAACTACTTTTAGTTGTCAAACATTTGAAGAATTCATCTCATTTTATGGGATTTCATTATTCAGGATACACTGTACGTTAATTTATTTTACTCACTCATGACAACATGGAACGATTCCAATATTTAAATTATAATCGTGATGCATATTCGCAAAGTGAACAGAAAAAGACAGCTAGAGAACGTACTAATAGAGTCATAGCCTTTCGCAAGTTGGATATCATCATTAACGTCAACTAGTTATTCAATCAAACAACATCCCCCATTTCAGCCATCTGGATTATCAAACAAACATCAACCCGGCTGGCAAAATGAAAAGAAACAATGTTGTGAGTAGTGAGCCAGGTAATTGGAATACGACTCGCAACGCGGTGGGTATATCCGTCCGACTTTTACCGCATCTGCCGTTTCTTCTTCTTTTTTCCGAGTTCTACCGTGAGCCGTGCCTACTGCCTATCGAACGCAAATATTAAATGAGTTTTGGTGTCAAGTTGCGAGATTATCATCATCGCTTACTCCGGTTGGGGCGGCCGCGGGCACTGTTCTGTCCAGATGCTATTAATTTCTTGCAATCTCCTGTCATTACACCGTACCCATCGTCGTTATTCTCTCGGCGGACTGTTTGCTGGCTGGGATGGTAGGAGAAAAATATGCCAGATTAATATAGCAATCGCGGGGTCGATTCCGATTCGCATCACAGACGACAATGTTTCAATCAGTGACCCAAGAATGTTCTACTTCTGAAAGGATTTCCGAAAACCATGCATTTTTCTATCATGGCGAATGTGTCACTTGTACCAGTTGTGGACCATGCACCCGTTATTGGCCAGCCAATTCAAATCCGAAAACAATTAAATGGGGAACTTCATTCAATCCACCTCTGAGAGTGAACAATCACCAACCCGTAATAAATGACAGGAGCGAATGATTTGCTCAAGTAGTGTGTTGTAGTAGATTGATATTTGAAAGTGCAAATTGTGAGCTAAAATTATTTGAATATTAATAGGTAAAAATTTTAAATGTACTGTATAATGGGACATGTTCAAATTATTCATTTCAACCCGAAAAGCTTACACTATCGTGCTGAATGGTAATGTTTCGGACTTCCATGGTCTGTATTATTAGCTCTATTGAAGCCTATCGCTAAGAACGAGAGGATAAAGGTACAAATCAAATAAGGTGATCAAATACAAACATTCCGGATCTCCACGATGGGGTGACTGAATGCGTCGTGGTTTAGAATATATGCGGCTTTCTTTGAATTTCTTCTCGAACCATTGCTCCTCTCTATGTATGACCACTGCTTTAGACCATTTAATGCTTTGATGGTTTCTCATGCTCATGTTCCTGATTTCGTAGTTTCTCCCTTTGTGTGTTTTTCTTGTGTTCGCCCATTCTCACTTCCAATGGTCTTCTGGATTTTCCGATGTGGGATTTGCCACACTCGCATGGTATCTGGTGAATGCAGTTGTTCGTGTCGCTGTTTTTATCCGATGTTCGAATTTTTGTGAGCTGACTGCGTTTTGTGTTCCCTGATCTAAAACAGACTCTGACGTTTTAATTCCCTGTCCAATTTTATTTTCCCTTACAGAGGTTACATCAAAAAAATCAAGGCCAGCAAAGGCTCCGAAAAGCGCACTTAAGGGAGTAAATGTAAATAATCCTCATGAAAGAGTAGTCAGAAAGCAAAGGATTCCTCGAGCAACTCTCACCAGAGAATTATCACAATTGATAGTCCACTGAACAATTCATACCAACAAAATTCTTCAATAATTGAATTGATCGATGTAGCCGTAACTGTGTGATAGGAGATTATCATAAAGAATGAAAAATTAAACTTCCTAAGTTTTCATGCTACTTATACAGTGTGCTATTAAAGTCTGCCTGCCACTAATTTTTGAGCCACCTGTTCGTGGTATTCGTATTCGTCCAACAAAACCCCATCAAACCTGATATTGTTGAATCGATCATAATAATGCCTAACCGATCATGGAATAATATACATGGTGAAAAAGTATTTCAAAGTACTGTTTGAACATTATCATTTTGTGGTGGATAATTATTTGACAAATGTCAATTACGAAGACTGTCAAGAAGAAATATTTGCATTCGAACAGGAATTTGCATTTAAGTTTTGAGAACGGAAGCAGATTCAGTTTCCGAAGCGATAAGTTTTTTATATATATATACATATATCAGTTCTTATTATTTTTCTGATAGGCAAATTTGAATTATACGAGAAGTTGCTGTTTTTCTACTTCTCGTATAATTCAAATTTGCCTATCAGAAAAATAATAAGAACTGATATATGTATATATATATATAAAAAACTTATCGCTTCGGAAACTGAATCTGCTTCCGTTCTCAAAACTTAAATGCAAATTCCTGTTCGAATGCAAATATTTCTTCTTGACAGTCTTCGTAATTGACATTTGTCAAATAATTATCCACCACAAAATGATAATGTTCAAACAGTACTTTGAAATACTTTTTCACCATGTATATTATTCCATGATCGGTTAGGCATTATTATGATCGATTCAACAATATCAGGTTTGATGGGGTTTTGTTGGACGAATACGAATACCACGAACAGGTGGCTCAAAAATTAGTGGCAGGCAGACTTTAATAGCACACTGTATAAGTAGCATGAAAACTTAGGAAGTTTAATTTTTCATTCTTTATGATAATCTCCTATCACACAGTTACGGCTACATCGATCAATTCAATTATTGAAGAATTTTGTTGGTATGAATTGTTCAGTGGACTATCAATTGTGATAATTCTCTGGTGAGAGTTGCTCGAGGAATCCTTTGCTTTCTGACTACTCTTTCATGAGGATTATTTACATTTACTCCCTTAAGTGCGCTTTTCGGAGCCTTTGCTGGCCTTGATTTTTTTGATGTAACCTCTGTAAGGGAAAATAAAATTGGACAGGGAATTAAAACGTCAGAGTCTGTTTTAGATCAGGGAACACAAAACGCAGTCAGCTCACAAAAATTCGAACATCGGATAAAAACAGCGACACGAACAACTGCATTCACCAGATACCATGCGAGTGTGGCAAATCCCACATCGGAAAATCCAGAAGACCATTGGAAGTGAGAATGGGCGAACACAAGAAAAACACACAAAGGGAGAAACTACGAAATCAGGAACATGAGCATGAGAAACCATCAAAGCATTAAATGGTCTAAAGCAGTGGTCATACATAGAGAGGAGCAATGGTTCGAGAAGAAATTCAAAGAAAGCCGCATATATTCTAAACCACGACGCATTCAGTCACCCCATCGTGGAGATCCGGAATGTTTGTATTTGATCACCTTATTTGATTTGTACCTTTATCCTCTCTTTCTTAGCGATAGGTTTCAATAGAGTTGATATTACAGACCATGGAAGTCCGAACCATTACCATTCAGCACGATAGTATAAGCTTTGCGAGTTGAAATGAAAAATTTGAACATGTCCCATTATACAGTACATTTTAAATTTTTACCTTTCAATATTCAAATAATTTTAGCTCACAATTTGCACTTTCAAATATCAATCTACTACAACACACTACTTGAGTAAATCATTCGCTCCTGTCATTTATTACGGGTTGGTGATTGTTGACTGTTAGAGGTGTATTGAATGAAGTTCCTCATTTTATTGTTTTCGGATTTGAATTGGCTGGGCAATAACGGGTGCATGGTCCACAACTGGTACAAGTAGTGACATTCGCCATGATAGAAAAATACATGATTTTCGGAAATCCTTTCAGAAGTAGCTCATTCTTGGGTCAGTAATGGAAACATTGTCGTCCGTGATGCGAATCGGAATCGACCCCGCGATTGCTATATTAATCTGGCATATTTTTCTCCTACCTTCCCAGCCAGCAAACAGTCCGCCGAGAGAATAACGACGATGGGTACGGTGTAATGACAGGAGATTGCAAGAAATTAATAGCATCTGGACAGAACAGTGCCCGCGGCCGCCCCAACCGGAGTAAGCGATGATGATAATCTCGCAACTTGACACCAAAACTCATTTAATATTTGCGTTCGATAGGCAGTAGGCACGGCTCACGGTAGAACTCGGAAAAAAGAAGAAGAAACGGCAGATGCGGTAAAAGTCGGACGGATATACCCACCGCGTTGCGAGTCGTATTCCAATTACCTGGCTCACTACTCACAACATTGTTTCTTTTCATTTTGCCAGCCGGGTTGATGTTTGTTTGATAATCCAGATGGCTGAAATGGGGGATGTTGTTTGATTGAATAACTAGTTGACGTTAATGATGATATCCAACTTGCGAAAGGCTATGACTCTATTAGTACGTTCTCTAGCTGTCTTTTTCTGTTCACTTTGCGAATATGCATCACGATTATAATTTAAATATTGGAATCGTTCCATGTTGTCATAAGTGAGTAAAATAAATTAACGTACAGTGTATCCTGAATAATGAAATCCTATAAAATGAGATGAATTCTTCAAATGTTTGACAACTAAAAGTAGTTTATACACCGTTCCTGTTGGGAAAAGTTCTCAAAAACACTTCAAAACAAAAAAATGTGAAAAATTTACTGCGCACTTTGAAAAATCGGGTGGTAGACCTACTTCGTATAATTAATCATCTTTTAATTTTTCTTATATTTTATTCATATTTGAATGAATTCAATGAAAAATGAAAGAATTCAGTCGAAAAAGAATCATTGAGTTTGAATGGTGCCCCGTATAATATCGTTGCCAAAATCTGGATGCGTTTACTGTCGTGACTAGAGAAGAACAATTGAAAATATTTCAATGAAAAGGGATGTTAGAAGAGTTAGGTGCGTTGCAAGAGGAAGGATCCTTGAGTATAACTGCTAATTTGAGTGATATTAACGTTCCTTTGCACGTAAGAACAACAACTTCAGAAGAGGATTTGCTTATGTATGACTCTGGACCGTCTGCCGTGAGGATTTTGCTATTTTCTACGAAAGCAAACCCAACTTATCATCTCGAGAACTAGGACATTTGGATGGCAGAATATTCTGTACCAAATCCGCAACCAATAAATAATCGGTACGCTCACAAAGTTCTTGACAGCGCTCACCTGCAAAAATATGATATAGTAGTTACTTTCGGAACACATCAACACAAAAATTGACAGCAGTAGTTAACCGCCCAATATTAGTTTTGGACCGCATAACCAGGATTCTGCTCATTTTGCTCACTTTTGGACAATACCATAGTTACCTTCCGATGATTATCAAAATATGACCACATTCGAAAGTGATGAGTTGGCTATTTTAGGTTCCTGCTTCTTGTGCTTTCGCCAAGAAATCAACACTCCCGCTATAAAAAAGGCAGGCAAAACGTATGCAAATAGCCGAACTTTTCAATTATTGAAAGAACTGCCTGTTAACAACACTCCCATTGTCAACTTATAAGCCTGATATCACCCTTCAAATACATTTGCGTTCAATGTCCAAGCACTCTCTGGACAGTAGGTACGGCAGTTACGTAAAAACAGTAAGAGGCCAGTCCACCCTTTAGATATTGGACTGTTGTTGAGATAAGATAATTTGAATTACTTTGTTTACTTTTATTTTCATATAGAAGAGAATGCGTTCAGTTTCAATAACTCCATCAGCTGAAGGTTTTGTCCTTATAGTTGTTTGGATGAGTTTTTAAAAACATAAAAACTAATCTGATATGGTTACGGCGCACAACAAAACAAGAACCCAATTTCACCACATTTCTAGCAGGTTTGTTATCTATACTAATTGATTTTATGTAAACGTGCTAGATTTCAATATATCGCGCTTTGCTAAAAAACTTGAGGAAGTATATATATTGAAAGAAAATTGAATACTTGTCTAAGTCCACCTGAAACTGCTAGAAAAGCCAGTCTCTCAACGAACAGGATGTTGAAAAGTGATGGATGTATTTATTGATACTATCGGTTGTGACCGAAATCCTATTGAGACTTGTGTGTAACTGGTGACTGTCGCAGAAACTTAACTGCCAAATGACCCGAGGATCGTTACAGGATTTCTTCTATTGCCAGAAATAAGGCAAAAATGACCTCTCGATTACCGACTGGATGGATTATACCAAGAGTCAACAATGAATGCTAATAGTCTCGAGGAATTTTTACGAACCGAGCAGCGTCAGCGGCGAGGGAGTAATATTCTGTGAGAATAATAGTCAAATTTTGCGAGTATTATACTCTACTTCAATTACGACTGATTCATTCATCATAAATGAATCATTCTTCAGTTTAATTCATCTCAATACAAATACACAAACACTACCTACGCGTTTGACATTGACACTAAGGAGTTTGGTTATATCGTTTCCATGGTAATATTCGATTCAAGAAATTGTGTGAGAGGGAACAAAGACTATTAATCCCTCGCCATTATTCCCTAATGGAATAATATATGGCATTATACTGCAGAAACCATAAGTATAATAAAACTGTTACGATCTTTCCTTTGGGTTCGTTCATTAAAACTCCAAACAACACGAAACTACTTTTATTACAACTCTTTATCACAACACAATACAGTACAATAACTTAAATTGCTCCGCTAACTTTCCAACGCTTGGTACTAAAACTCTCTGTAATAGAAATGATCTACTTCGATTTCTGCACTAAGCAATACCAAAGCTCTCTCCTATAAAAAAATCTCTCTCCTCTAAGCTAGAAACTCTGATAACTATCTTCAAGTAACTATCTCCTCCGCGTTGAAGTGTCTCCTTTCATACTACTTGCGTACGCCTATGGACAATCTTCGAGTCAAATCTCGGTGATCGAATATTCCACGCGTGACGAGAGTTCCTGGAAAAATGACGTTCTCTCTTTGACCCCTTATATTATTCTGCGTTTGCGAGCAACAGGGCCGGCGCTAGGAGATTTCGTAACAATACTTACATTATGTATGAGTCGTAAATAAAGTGATTTATTCAATTTCTGCTTTAGATATTAACACAGATCACTGTTAGGCCGAAGTTACAGGTTGAATAGGTACATTCAAGCAAATTGAATATAACGCATGCGGTTACATTTCATTCGCTTTTGCACTCCTGATTTTGCGCCAGTTTCCGTAGGTCGTATCAAAACACACTTTGATGAGAGCTCCTACGTGTTTCGAAAGTTTGTTCTTTGGGGACTCTATTGACGATGGATTTCGAGAAGTTAATTCTCCGTGTTTATTCCAAAAATGCATCATGGAATGAAAAATCCAAAAATTATCTATTGTGTATCTCAAAATTCAAATCAAGTATTCAAACCCCCATACGAAATCAATAAATACCTTATTTATTCTCATTTTTTCTCTGGTTCCAATGCATTTCGAGAAAAAAACTATATCTTCCGAATCCAGATTCGATTCTATTCAGGATGAAGTTGATAGATATTCTGAGATATTCGAAAAATTATGCGTGCTGCCGGGTCAATTCATTACAGAAATTTTACCTATTAGCTTTCTTCTCACCTTACGTATAATTTACCTAATATTTTCTTTTTTTTATAACTACATATTTCGAAACACTGTTCTCACCCAGCATGAAAGAAGTTATTTCCATTTTGTCAAACGCATCACCATGAGCACAATTGTCGTCTCCGACTACTTTTTGTCGGACCTTGCACGAATAAAAAGACTCACTGATACTTGGAAAGAAGTCCAAACGGAAGAAAGAGTAAGAGTTGGTCGGATACTGATAACCTGGCTCACAACATCGATTATATCTTAGTTGATTTGATGTTCATTTAATAATCCAGCTGAATCAAATTGGTGCATTGGAATGTTGCATTTGACGTTAATGATGATGTTCCGTTTGAGAAAGGCGATGACTCAATTAATACGTTATATAAGTAGTAACCTTTTTTCGGCGGAAGTAGAAATCCTGATGAGACATATTTGATTATTTTATTTTGTGGGTTGGGTTTGATTCCAAGTTCGAGTTGTTGAGTGGTTCCTTAATATTATTTATAAATACTCAGAGAATAGTGATATTATTTTCCAGGAGTCGAATCAATATTGTCGAGTCGGCCATCTTCATTCCATGAGACTCTCAAGGAACAAAGATTGCCGATTCGACAGTTATGATTCGATTCGTGAAATTGAATTACACTGCAGAACTCGTTTCTAACATTTTCAACCAATTATTTCTTCTCTCTGTTCTCTCTTCGAACACTTCGGAATTTTTTTTTTCCTGTGATGCTCAATAGATGAAAACGCATAATCGAAGAATTCCAATCTTCATACATGAAGGAAAACCACTCGATGTACCAACATCTGTCCTCGTGCTGTTCCGATTCATAAAAATCCCATAAGATTGTGCTACTGGTCTGCCAGCTTTTTTCCATGTTTACTACAAGTACACGTTTACTATGGCACACTGGCTGGAAGTATTTCTTACACGCTTTTCTCAAGGAGATTGATTCGTTTCGCCTTAAAAGGAAGGCTGTTTTTCGAACGGAATCAGTGGGTGTGTCGTCTTGTAAAAATGGCTATTGGGACAGTTCGTGTTAACGAGTAGTCTGACATCAGTAGCTACTACGGTCATTGATATAATAACAGTGGTTTTTGGAAATTTGTATTCCCATAATACGGAAACCTTGAGCAGATCATCAAGAGTTCAGAATTCACCTCTTTCATCAAATTATTTCCACAAAAAGTGTAACATTTTGTTGAAATTCACCAACTTAGCATTCTTTCGAATCTTCAGGTTCCAAAAGAAAATCCTGTGTTTCGAAAATATATCAAACAAAGATAACGAAATTTGAATATATGTAAATTTCAAATTCTTGAATGATTATTTAAGTTAAGCATTTCTAGCCTACAAACATAACTGTGTTGGAGTCGGAATGACTGATGAAATATCAGCTACCTTTCAGTTTATCTATGGATATGATCCATGAGCTTCAATGTATACTCTGATGTCAAACTTCGCCGAACTCAGCTCATGTTAACAACATTCTGAAACAGGTTGGACCTTGGACGGGATATGAGGTGCCTACTTAGCTCCTTGACACGAAGTAGGAAATCAAAGCATTGAGCTGCGCTGTGGGCAATTGTTCTCACGTGGTTTGTTCACGATTATTTTCATGAACGAGACAAATCGGATTTTACCGAAAATATCTTGTAGTTTTTCTCATCTTTTATTAGAACCCCATTCTTCAATTCATACTCTTTCCGCTCTCGATGCTCATGTTACGAATTGTTATGGAAGTTTCGGACGTAATTTTATATTGGATGGAAGAACTATGATGTTTAATGTCAGTCACAAAACTTCATTTCTTGTCTTGAAAAAATTAAAATTACTCTGCAACTTTCAGCAGGAATTTCTCTGAAGAGGTTGTTTTTCGGCCACTTATTCCACTAGGGGTCTATTATAGATACTTGGCTGAACTATGATTCATATAAAATCAGTAAAGGATCGATACTTTCACCTGAACCGTAGTTCACTGGTGTAACCACAACTGGTCCTACGTTCAGCATCAGGATGAGGGTTTATGATTAGTCTTGAATTCAGTTGTTATATTTTTAGTTCTTCCTCTTGAAATTTCACTCATGTTTTCTACAGCTGTTATTGTTCTTCATAGTTTTGTTCATTTTTTGTTATAAACTGTCAACATGTCATCCCTGGAACATATTTGCTTCTTTCAACAACGACAATTCATTTTGTCAACATTAATTATTCTTTTGGTAATTATCAGATCATATTTTCGAAGAGTTATTGGGTACCCAAGAATTGGAATTGGATAGTGCACCGGTAGTTCAAGTATCGGTTCAAGTAGTAATATCGATATTATCGATCTCTCCTCTTCTAAATCGTGATTGAAAATTATAGGATGGAAAGCTCATGGTTTGTTCTGAGGATTCATCCGCGAGTATTTTTTTCTTATTTCCTTGTGAGCTATAGAATTAATGAAGATCGTGTTGGGTGATCCTTTGTACCCGGACACTGTCAATTCTAATAAATAATTCGCCCGACAACGAATCAAAATAACATTGATATTCTCGTGTCTAGTAACGTGTTCATTGATAATAATTCCTCGCTTCGCTGTCACTAAAACAGCTGTAATTCCACGAACAATAGAACGATGATGTATGGCTCTACTTGATATTCAGTTCACGTTTTCGACTGAATATAAATATTTTTTGCTCCTCGATATTAAAGAAATACTCAATGGAAATATCTTATTTTGAAGTTGGGCTCTCTTAAGGCACTCCAACGATTGTACATACGCCCACTTAATTGATTTATCGAAAAAAGCAACAATGCATTTATATTCTGAAACTTATAATTAAGAAGTAAGAGCATTAATTATATTCGTGACTCAACGCGAGACAAACAAACTTCGAATTTGTTTTTATTAACACGATTGCGATCGGATGTTTTCTCAAGCATGTTTCAACGGCAGTCATTGAACTTATAAACTACAATTCACGTTTTTTCCGTAGTGACATTGAATATATTACATAATAAGTTTAAACGAAATTCACTCCTACAAAAACTTATTAATTATAGTAATTCGTGCTCAATTCAGTTTAAGTTTTTACTACCCAGTAGCTCATGAACTTTTTCAAGTGGAGCATTGACTGAAAATTATAAAGGTTTTTGTGTTTTTCGAGTGTACAATTGATAATTGCCAGTTTGTTTTTCTACTCTCATTTTTTAATTGCGGTCATTATATGTTCATATTCCGTATCATAATGGGGGTTCATTACGATACGTTACCATATTGATGTTAATCGTAATTTTGACTCAAGCGACTCTGCATTATATACCTGAAATCCAAGATGCAATTTATCGCGCAAACCGCTCGCTGCGAGAAATTGAACCAATCTGAGATTGACCAAAATTTGAGGATTTTTTTTTTATCGCCAACGTTAACAATGACACTGAATGTTACCTGGGATAACGCAGACATTATCACAACTGATGGACTGGCCATCATCTCTGCTACATTGCGGAAGAGGTTATAGTTGAAGTTTTCTATCTTCATCTTCTTCTTCATTAGTTGTAATGTCATGATCACAACTAACACCTAATTTCATTTAAAAAAGAATCCGTATTAATCATTAAATCCACCAATTTCAGAAAAACCTTGAAAATATATAAAATTATCATATTTTATAATGGTGCCACTACATATTTACAGTTTGCGGCAACAAACTGCCACAAAAATAACTTGGGTCGTTGCAATTTTCGTACCAGAATAAAAAGTGCCCTATTTCTTGAAAAAAATGCACGAATTACTTCCAAATTCCCAAAGTTCTGGTATTACAAATAGCCATCAGTAATGATTAAACGATAAGATTGTAGCCTTTGGTGTAAAAGATGAAACTTTCCCTAGAGATCAATTACCCTAACACCAAACTGATATTTTTGCACTTAACAGGCGTTTCGCTAACAAGGTTAGCATTTTCAGTAGAAGAAAATTTAATTGATTGTCAATTATCAATTGATGTTAGAAATATTGATCTCTAGGGAGAGTTTCATCAGTAATAATCGCAATTGCAATATTAATGAATTGGCAGCAGTAAGCATTTTTTTCTAGCAGAATTATTTTTCGAATAGTAAATCTCTCACTTCAAAATCTCCACTTCCACCGTGATCAAGTGAATAATAAACAATGTTTAAGAAGTGCAAAAGTTGTCCTGTCGATGAGTTTCTTCAGTGCGTAATGTGAAATTCTACTCATCACTCATATTCCAGCTGATACCGAGTAAGGTGCTCTAGTGGTGAATAGTCCAACTTGACAGTTGTGGCATGTTTCGGCTCTAGTAGATTTTTTTCGGTGTTCACTTTCTTGTAATTTGAAGGACAATTAAAGCTGAAAAAATCAAGAAAAATGATCCTGGTGATGAGGGGTATTAAAATTCATGGGATTCAAGTAGGAAGTGCCACTATAGTCAGAAGATTTGTTTGAATATGGTTTACAATATTCACTGTTTCGTGGTTTTTGTATGAACTTCATTTTTGATCTTGAAACCTGCGAACAAATTCATGAAATTGTAATGGAAAGAAATTGATTGGGGAATAGGTGACAAATCAATAAAAAAATATTACAAAATTGTACCGTTGATGAGAAATGTTCAGAAGAAGGAACCGAAATAATATCGATGTGTACTTCTGTGAACCTACTTATATTTCGATTCCTACTATTCATAATTTTCTTGAAATAGTAAGAGACATGTGGCGAAGATATGCAATAGTTTGAAACGTTATGTGTGAAACGAATCGTTTTATACATAACGTTCCAAAATAGAACATTAAGAGGTGAAACTTTGGTAATCCTCAGCTAGCAATTCTCCACTTTTGAAGGTATTCAGTTCCTACAGGGGCGTTGGCTACCTACAGGCACAACTACAGTTTGTCCATTTTTAAAATCTATGGGTTTTCGCACATTTTGAATCTTCCGTGAATCATATTTTGAATCAGTGCACCTTCTCGTGGATCTGTTTGATCACTTCAAACCGTTTGATTATATTTCGAGAAGAAATTCGTTATTTCAATTCGGTGATTCCTAGTTGTTTACTTTTTTTGTGACCATTCATTGTTTCATTATTCAACTATGTATATATGTCAGTGTATCTTACTATTGGGCATTGCATTAATTGGTTTGTGGAAAATGTCATAAAATAGTAGTAGATTTTACCCCTGCGAAACCAGGGTGCTGTCTTAATTTGTTTACACTTTTAATCCTGCCAAAAGTGTCAGCTATCAAACAACTCAATGAATGACCTTTTATCCTACGGTACTATACTTTTCGTACCAGGTCTGAGCAAAACCTATTCGTCAGTTTTTTCAGTCAGTGGGATTGAGATTTTCGGATCAATCTCATTGAAACTAATGGCATTGGATGTTTTTCCATTTGTGCAAATGAGCATAGAACATGAATAACTTTACAGGTTTTTCCAATGTTATATATGAGAAAAGTACACGAATTGGTGACAGAATTGCTGTTTTCTGTATGGGATATACAAGGACCACAGAACTTTTCGATTTCAACTTATGGCACACCCTATATATGCCAATGTGGTATTTCAGCCGCACCCGTCCAACTGATTATCGAATTATGATTCAATGTTGTTCCTGACGTCTAAGTCATAGTTAGGTAAGCGTCATTGTTTTGCAATTGTTCCGTCGTAATCCGTACAGGTGTTTCGTGATGAAATTAATTTATGGCTTCATAGCTAGAGTTTAAGGATAATTTCCTCGATGAGTCGGTTAATCGAGTTCATCGCTACGCACAAAAATTGTTTCGCCATTCCTTACTTTTCTTACATGATGTTTTTGAAAGTGGCAACTTGACAAAAAAATAGGTGGTCAACAAAAATAACATTCCTGGTACGAGATTAAATACAACGTATGAAAGTTATGTCAAAAGTGTAACACAGTTTTAGTTTTTCATTTGATAATTTTCGAAATATCGATGACATCTAGTACAATTTTCGAAAATCAAGTATAAGATACCTGACAATTCATAATTTGAAAGAATCAATTTTTATAAAACACGGAATCAGCTGATTCCAGCCGGACAAAAGTAGTGGCGAGCGATAAATTGACTTTCCTGTCATGTTTCATGTGAAAATTATCATATTTCCCGAATTATATAAGGCTTGCATGAAAATGCATTAAGCATAAAAATACCTTTTTACAAAATTCCTTCAAAAAGAGAAAGGTGACTGCCGAGTTTCTTCAAAATATAAAAGTTGTCATAACTTCTAATCTAAAAATGTTTTCAATGATTACCTTCTTCAGTTTTTGAATTTGAATTGTACTCACTAGGGGTGGAGGGAGGATTGTGATATTTCAATTTGAATATTATTCACAATATATTAAAGAAATAGATTTATAGTGTGAGACGCATTCCGATTTTCATATATCTGATATGAATTTTTCAAAAGTCAAGATTGAACCCTGATATACACATATAATATATATATATATATATATATATATATATATATATATATATATATATATATATTTGATCGGCTAGGCTTCCGCGGTTAGAAATGTGCTGGCTGGAACTTTTGGTTGATCCGCGTCTGGAAATATTTACTTGTCTACGTTTCGGCTCCCATTTCGGAGCCATTTTCAAGACTGAGTGACCTTGCGTCTAGGTCCGAGTTGTCTTACTAGCTGGCTATCATCACTGGAGATCATCCTCGATCTCCAGTGATGATAGCCGAAAATAGTTACCATTCCTAAGTTGCTGCAGAAAAATATTCTCATGATTTCATTCATATTTTTTCATCTCCTGGAAAGATTCGATATTTGGATGAACTGTACTTTTTGATAACATTCAAAACTTCAGTAGTTCTGCAAATTAATCTTAATTTTTGACACCCAGCATTTCGAAGAAAGTCAGAAACAAATTATCCCCAAGTATTGATGAGTTTTCGGGAGAAATCTGTTGTATCGATTTGATGATCGCTTTCGTGCACACCCTCTATTCAGAGGGGTTGTATTTCCCGAATGAAGCAAAATGTTGAATACAATGTAGAAAAAAATATATAGAATTGAACTGTGATAAATTATCCTCAACTATTAATGATGAGGGTGAGTTTGAAGCCAGGGTCATTGGATGTTCCGTCTTCAAACCGCCATTGGTAAAAATGGATGCTCAGATAAACTTAACCCGGTAATCAAACAACTAGCGAAATTTAATGGACAGGCTTGTGCGTAGTATTGATTATCGTTTTTAACCGTTTTCGTATTTTACGACATATTTTATAACAATTGAGTTACCGGAAAAATAATTTTCTCTGACCATAAAAGAATTCAATCTTCAGTTATTACGCCTCTGCATTGACGTATAGAGTTATTGTATCTGCCACTTGATACCCTCGCTATTTTTTATTCAATGACACCGCTTCTTTGTGTTCAGGTAGGAATGTTCAGAAAATTTATAATGGTAATTGTATTATCTATACATTATGCAATGATATACCGTTATTAGACATTGACTTTATGCACCTCTTTTTTATTTAGTCGTTTGCAGTTACGTTAATGTTTATGTATAATTCCGTTTGTGCATAATGTTCTCTTAACCGCAGACTTATTTATACGTCGGACGATTCTGCATAATTTTCCCTTTGCTTGTATAGCATGCCGAGCGAAAACAAGAGTTGTTTTTAGTCGATTGTCTGCGAACTGATTATAAGTGACAATATCGGGAGTAATTACACAAGTGCTTCAAAATTACCGATAATTTTCCATGAAAGCATGTTGTCTAAAAACTGCATGAGTTTATTTTCGAGTTTATTTTCATATTTTGTCGAAAGAAGGAGGAGGGCTCTTTTAGCAAAATATGAAAATAATCGAATGCAGTTTTTTTACTGACAACATGCTTGAATGGAAAATTATCAGGTTTATTTTTATGCACGAGTGTAATTCGGTAGAATATTTCCGGAGTTAAAACAACGACGTTTAAAATTCAGTATTTATGCCTGTCAAGTTCACAAATGTACATTTTAACAATCGTTACTATAGATACGCGGTCCGAGCGGGTATTTTTCGATACCAACCGGGTATTTACCAGCCCGAAAATGTCCCGCCGGGAATTTATCGCCGTAATTAATCGAAAATGTCCCGGTTCATATGGGATTTTTAACATACGATGGAAATATTCGGTGAAAAATATTTAATGATTGATATTGAAGGCAATTCTATATAAAGTGATTGTGTCCATATATGTAACCGTGCTATTTTTCTCCAAGAATAAAAAAATCGAAGGGCAGAAAATTGAAATTCATAATATGTTGAGCATTTTTGCAAAAGAAAAAAATGCATTTGATAATAAACATATTCAAAATATTTCAATCGTAAGCATTTGAAAATATGCTTGATTCTAACCTGTTTTCAAATTGGAAAGTGGTAAATTCTCAGGCCAATTTTATTTTCGAAGGAGAAACCTTGAATAGTATAATACATAACGAGGAGGATAAGTAGCCTATTACGCATGAGCGAAAATTTTGAGACAAAGCCGAGTGCGGCAATTCGCGAGTGCACGTAACTACTAGCCTTATCCTCGAGTTGCGACTGTACTTTTTCCACTCCCACCATGCTTCTGCAGAAATGTCTGCAGGTGTAGCACAAGTTTTTTATCTCTTCGTTATCCCCCATTTTCGATGATCATCAAGACACTCGATGCCAGCAGGTAGGTAAATCAATTGCTTGTTTCATGGATGTAATTAGATCCAGTTCCAATCAACAAACTGTTGAGCAATAAATTTCCTATTAGTTTCATTTTCGTTTAAATTTTACAAAAAAATTTAAACGAAAATTCGCTGAATTTGGTTTGCGGCCCGTTTAATGTAGTCATGAGATCAAATTTACCAGGTCAGGTGATCTGAATCTGAATAAGCTCATTATCATTATTATTATTAGAACGTTACATATCCCATCCTTTAAAAAAATCAATTCCGAAAGCGGCTACCATCAATTCAGAGTACACGTGAATTCTAAATGAGCTAACAGCTATCAAATACGAGATGAAGGGTTTAAAATAGTGGAAGTAGAAAATTACTTTTTCGACCTCCCATTCTTCTTTATTTGAAGTTTCGAATCTTATATATCTTCTGCAGGTTCTCGTGAATAAACATATTTCATTAACTTGTATCAGCGTTAGTCTCATTAGTAGCAATCATTGTGAAACATATCAGAGATATAATCGACTGGATTGACTCCAACATCCGGTATTGATGCCTGTTGAAGTACTGAACTGAGTGCAATAATAATATCAAAAAAAATTGAACATATAGTTGTAGAATTTTGGTTGGTCTCTATTTTTATCATTTATTGTATTTTTTTTTGTTTATTTCAATATCTTCATCTCAATTCCGAGATATCAGTTAACTGTGCTTTTTAATTTCATTGTTTATATCAGGGTTTCTCCATCTGAGTCGCGACCCACTGTTAGGTCGCGAGTGAATTTTTAGTGGGCCCTGCGAATATCGAAATGAATTGGACTTATCAAACTCATTGAGATCAAAGAGTAATTGAAGGAGTTGAAGTTGTCAAAACTGTAATGGGGAAACATAGATAACAATTTCATCGGTTCCAAAATAATATATTATGCAACGATCATCTTATGATGGTTATTAATATACGAGCATCAACCGGAATACGAAACAAGCCGAAGGTGAGTTTCGTATGGTTGATGCGAGTGTATTAATAGCCATTACATGAGAGTTGCATACGCTATTTTATCAACACCCGATAAACAGAGAATAAATACAAATATTATATTTATATTTGAATTGCACACAAGAATACCAAATGAACGCATTTCTCTGAAAAATTCTACAAAATTGTAATTAATGGTATTACTTCGAGGAATAAAACGATGAAAAATGAAGAGATGATCGAAAATTGAAAAAAAAAAAGATCACTCGAGGCCTGAATCGAACCCAGGTATCTTTCAACTAGACCAACTATCGTCAGCGCCTCAGACCGCTCGTCTACGGAGAGCTCAGATTATATGATTGAAAAAATAAAGAAATAAATCATGCATTTGTCAAATGAAAAATCTAATCATTCTAACTGTATTTCTGCCGGTGAAGGTGTCGATGGTGATTCTCCGATATCGCTGGTATCAGACATTTTGTTATGATTATCGAAGTTTGGCTATATTCTTCAAAAATTCAATACCTATACCGATTTTGACTTGACAACCGTCAAATGCAGAGCATGCAAATCATTCTTGATTGAAAAATAATGGGTTTCTATTGATTGGAAATCTGTATCGTAATGGATTTCATTATAAAATGGGTTGTGGGCATATAAGTGTATTATTAGAGTACGGGTGTAGATAACTTTTTGATATAGTATTAAAAATTGTATTCGAACTTTGTTTTTCTTTTCAAAAATCCCTATATTCATATTTTTAACCGTTGAATTTACTAGAGGCGGGGCCCGAGGTTTCTAATTTGTTTAACAACTTTGGCAACCACTGATTTAGATTGTTATTGCTTCATTTTTGCTCACACCCTTTTACCATCCGTGTTTTCAATACACCTAAAAAGTATAGGTATATACAATGATACTTCGAACCGATACCATGAAAGAACATTTCAACCATATTCATACAATAGATATGATCATTATATTGAAAACTTCCATCGAAACCAAGGTGAATGTGAACAAATTTTAACCTCGTATGTAGGTATCGATATACATCATATGACGTTCATGAGATAAATACAGAAATATGTTCAAAACTTCATGTAGATAGACTTCGCGACTCTTTGCCACGTGCGTTTTGCCAACAAAGTTGGTATTTTCAGGAGAAGGATTATTGCTCTAAATACGTTAATAACACCAGATATTGTCTTGAAGATACTTTCGTAGGCGAAAGGCTCGTCGTGTCCTTGTGTTTTTAGTTTAGTTTCAGTAAATGCAAAGAAATGTTCACCCAAAGAATAAATTGTTACACACTGAGAGCGAACTACAAAAACCTTAGCCATCGCGAAACAGAGTGAAATGTTGTGAAATTGGTACTTATAACGACGACTATGTTCGTGAAGGGTTTTCCCAAATAAAATATACGGGTTTACAAAATGTTCCTTTCAATAAGACCTTTCAAACTATGGTTTGCACATAATATGTACCATTCAAAAAAGTTCTATTGGAAAATAATTTATGGGAATCCCTGTACAAAATTTGCACCCATGTTCTTCCTAGGCGTACCATTTTTTTCCTTAATGTCGTAAAGTCCTAACGTTTTGAAAACATTTCATTTTGTAACCCAACATACTAATTTTTTTGCTGTCGCCCTTAGATCATTAGACCACAAAAAATCAATTGAAAAGCGATACGATATCCTAGTGATGATTCAGAATATCAATTTATATGCTTAGGTTATACATCTCAGTGCAAGGAGGAAGATTCTCTTGAGAGAAAATTGTCCTTGTTTATATCTTTCCAACTTTTGTATATTATATTTATTATTCATTATATTGTCTCGTTGTATTTTCCGATAGTTCTCAAAAAATTATTCAGGAAAACGTATGTGTACTTGTTTGAAAAGTTTCCATCACTTTATGATAAGTGCTCTGAAATTCTACCGGATTTTTAATTTTCCTTGTTACCTGCAACCGGATCTTAATAAATCTCAACTATCCATTAACTCATATAAAGGAGAAAGTTATCGCTCTATCTTTCATTAACTTCTTAACATATAACGAACTAGCTGAAGGCTGGGGAACAATTCAGAAATGATAAAATAGAAGCACACGTGCGTATTATATGTACCTACTCGAAGCGACAGAGCAAGAATTATAACTATTAAATCTCGCACATACGCAAGAAATTAATAGCAAACTTTACGGCGTACAACGCCCATCAATTCCGTCCTTTTTCTCGAAACTCTGAATCCAATTTACGATTGTGCTTCAATGAAATCGCGATATTACAGAAGTTGAGGCCGCGGTGGCTGAAACAATTTATATTTATCGGAGATAATGCGAGGTAAACTAGCCAAGAAAATTATTTTAAGGCGGTCACACTCGTAGAAGGCCTTGCCTACTTTACGCACAGCGACCAAGTTCGTGTTAAGATTTGTACGGAGAGACGTAGAGAATTATTTAATTCGATTTCTTGAAAAAATCACTTCACACTCTAATATTGCTCGATAAATAATACAGGGTCAGTGCATTGAAATACAGTAAACCTTTCTTCGATAAAATGAAAGAGAATCAAGAAAAATTGTTGGATGAATATCGTGTATTATTTTGTTAACATTGAAGAGAAAATGAAAATCCTCTGGGAAACAATGACTCTAAAACTAAACCAATCATAACATGAAGTGGGTACACAACAGGATACCTCTCGGAATCAAATCTCATAGGATTCCAAATACGTCTTGAAAACGGAGCATGCAATTCATGGCCCTCACGGCCCAGGCGCGTATACAAGGAGGGGGGGGGGGGGTAATGGGGGTAATCACCCCTCCTCACGATCGAAGAAAATTCAATGTTTCAATCAAAATCAACAATAAGATTCACAAAATAAGTATTATTTCATTCACCGCATAACTATCCAAATCTAATCATCTGATATATTCTTCCTAAAAAATGAAAAAATTTCGCCTATGGCGCCTTTCTATTTTCTGTCACTCTCGCGACACGAACTACCCTCCCTATGGAGCAAAGCTGTATACGCGCCTGTCACGGCTGGTGCATAACAAATTTCATGTTGGTTTCGGATTCGTTAGCTGTGGTCTTCATTATTTTGGGCCTGACATCTCGTCTGCAACTACGACACAAAATATTTTCCTATACGGAAAGTAGTCAATCCCAGGCGATATCCACCATAAATACCAACACACTCTTGAGTTACTCGTGTAGGTCGCAAAGCAACAATAAAATATCCGATATACTAACTTGAACTTATGAGCTAACTGATGTGAAATACTTATTCGAATGAAACTTTTCAATATTTATCTTTTTCCCGGCATCAGGTGGTCTGAGAAGAAACAAGAGTCTTCCCAAGAGTTAACTTGAATAACTTTTAATAGAACTATTATTCAGGATGAAAACAAATAAAGTTTCTATTGAAAGTATTTCTCAATCTTGTTCAAATATAAATTAATCGACTATTCTTGTCGTAGTCTTTTGAACCAACTTAGATCAAAGGTATGTTCACTTCTATTTATTTATTTATTTGAAAAGATAACACACAGTTTCATACAAACCTAATTACATGCATCTTATACTAATCTACCTCACTACTTACTAATCATAAGGATAATAAAAAAGAAAGAAAAAACAAGTATTCATTTCACTTATTACAAATTTATATATCAAGCGAAATACTGAACGGAGCTGAGGAGCTGATTGGGCTTGAGCATCATCAAAATCAAGACATTAAATTGCGTATACATATTTTGAAAGAAGAATAGCTCATACTGAAAATATCAAATGTGTCAATTTTTCAGAGAACTTGTTATACAGGCTGGGCATATTGTTGATCAGGTTAGATGATCTGTTTATGTGGAATAAAACATGTTTAGGACGTAGATTCGGATTTGGGACATGTATCTGTATTCTGGACAGTAACACTGCACTTTCAGTGTTATTAGTTAATAATTTGAATATGAATGTCATTATCTGTGTAAGCCTTCTATTTTCCAATTTAGCTACATTGAATTCATTACGGAGTGGCTCATAGGACGATCGATCGGGACACCTCCTATATTTCTTGTAGTGTAAGAAAAATATAAATTTATTTTGCACCGTTTCGAGACTTTTAATCAGGTAAAGCTTTCCTGGGTCCCAAATGATGGAAGCAAATTCTAACTTGCTACGAATGAGCGTTGAATGAAGCAAGGTTGTAGTTTTTATATTTCTGAATTCTGCTGTTGTACACTTCAGAAAACCTAGCATTCTGGTTGCACCCTGTGATATGTTATTTATATGTTTGTCGAATTTCAGTGAGTTCTGAAAGGTGACTTCAATAAAAGTGAGCTTTTCCAATTTTTTATAATTTGAAAAGTAGTTGAGGGTTTTAATATTATTTGATTTGCTGAATGTTATATTATTGTTGCAAAGCAACAATAAAATATCCGATATACTAACTTGAACTTCTGAGCTAACTGATGTGAAATACTTATTCGAATGAAACTTTTCAATATTTATCTTTTTCCCGGCATCAGGTGGTCTGAGAAGAAACAAGAGTCTTCCCAAGAGTTAACTTGAATAACTTTTAATAGAACTATTATTCAGGATGAAAACAAATAAAGTTTCTATTGAAAGTATTTCTCAATCTTGTTCAAATATAAATTAATCGACTATTCTTGTCGTAGTCTTTTGAACCAACTTAGATCAAAGGTATGTTCACTTCTATTTATTTATTTATTTGAAAAGATAACACACAGTTTCATACAAACCTAATTACATGCATCTTATACTAATCTACCTCACTACTTACTAATCATAAGGATAATAAAAAAGAAAGAAAAAACAAGTATTCATTTCACTTATTACAAATTTATATATCAAGCGAAATACTGAACGGAGCTGAGGAGCTGATTGGGCTTGAGCATCATCAAAATCAAGACATTAAATTGCGTATACATATTTTGAAAGAAGAATAGCTCATACTGAAAATATCAAATGTGTCAATTTTTCAGAGAACTTGTTATACAGGCTGGGCATATTGTTGATCAGGTTAGATGATCTGTTTATGTGGAATAAAACATGTTTAGGACGTAGATTCGGATTTGGGACATGTATCTGTATTCTGGACAGTAACACTGCACTTTCAGTGTTATTAGTTAATAATTTGAATATGAATGTCATTATCTGTGTAAGCCTTCTATTTTCCAATTTAGCTACATTGAATTCATTACGGAGTGGCTCATAGGACGATCGATCGGGACACCTCCTATATTTCTTGTAGTGTAAGAAAAATATAAATTTATTTTGCACCGTTTCGAGACTTTTAATCAGGTAAAGCTTTCCTGGGTCCCAAATGATGGAAGCAAATTCTAACTTGCTACGAGTGAGCGTTGAATGAAGCAAGGTTGTAGTTTTTATATTTCTGAATTCTGCTGTTGTACACTTCAGAAAACCTAGCATTCTGGTTGCACCCTGTGATATGTTATTTATATGTTTGTCGAATTTCAGTGAGTTCTGAAAGGTGACTTCAATAAAAGTGAGCTTTTCCAATTTTTTATAATTTGAAAAGTAGTTGAGGGTTTTAATATTATTTGATTTGCTGAATGTTATATTATTGTTGCAAAGCAACAATAAAATATCCGATATACTAACTTGAACTTATGAGCTAACTGATGTGAAATACTTATTCGAATGAAACTTTTCAATATTTATCTTTTTCCCGGCATCAGGTGGTCTGAGAAGAAACAAGAGTCTTCCCAAGAGTTAACTTGAATAACTTTTAATAGAACTATTATTCAGGATGAAAACAAATAAAGTTTCTATTGAAAGTATTTCTCAATCTTGTTCAAATATAAATTAATCGACTATTCTTGTCGTAGTCTTTTGAACCAACTTAGATCAAAGGTATGTTCACTTCTATTTATTTATTTGAAAAGATAACACACAGTTTCATACAAACCTAATTACATGCATCTTATACTAATCTACCTCACTACCTACTAATCATAAGGATAATAAAAAAGAAAGAAAAAACAAGTATATATCCTCGCCGGGCCACCGTGCTGGGTAATCGCACGTTAAAAGGTAAGGCCTCGTTGATCCATTGCTCGCACAAGTTTCGACTTCTGAGGGTTGACGTTCGTCAGCTGGTTAACGAAAACGAACAATTTTAGAACAATTTTTAGAACAATTTATCAACATTTAGAAGGAGCTTTTTCTCTACTGTCCAGGCATGTAACACATTAAGATCATTTTGTACTATTTCATAGTCTATAACCACAACTAGCTCGGGTGTGGGTAAGGGACAGTCACCCTCAGCAGATGCAACTTAATTTCTACTAAAAGCAAGTGTGACCTCCAGAGAAATTTACACTATGATCCCTTTTTGAAACAAACCTAGGACGCCAAACTTCCTGAAAGAGAAGTATGTGCTGCTGAAGAAAAAAATCAATTCAATTTTAACAAACTTCCTATTTATTCAAGTACTCCGGTCATTATATACATTTGGAAATGCAAATGAACCGAGAAAGCCAAATTTTAGATATTATGTTGGGGGGGGCTAGAAAAGCTCAAGTTCAAATTGTCGACCAAAATAACCTTGTGGGTTTTCCGCCATCTTGAAGATGGGTTAAATTTATGGTGTTTTCATCATTACTCGGTTCCCCGTTGAGATACGAAAATTTGTATTGAAACTTTTTCGTTGCTTTTTGCACGATCTACAATTAAGTTCCTATACATTTTTCACGTATCGATCATCGTTATCGAGATATCGATGATAAAAAACATAATTGGGAAGAAAAAATTGTTTTTCGCTATTTTCTTTTTTCTCGTGAAAGATATCAAGAAATGTTTGTTATGAAACTTGTAGAGCATGTCCAGACCTACAAAGTCGTTTTTTTATTTTTTATTTCCGACAAAAGTTACGACCTCTAGCGCGCCACAAATTCGGCCTCAGCGCGCCCGACGCTGCAATGTGCGTCTCGCCATAGAGCGACCGTTAGAGTTAGAGA
Source organism: Zygogramma bicolorata (assembly GCA_032362365.1). Lineage (NCBI taxonomy): Eukaryota > Metazoa > Arthropoda > Insecta > Coleoptera > Chrysomelidae > Zygogramma > Zygogramma bicolorata. Next base: position 4,374 of record JAVJAQ010000473.1, on the reverse strand, counting down.
ACTGGATACCAAATTTTGTTCAAATTTAGTCCCTCTTCCTTTCTGTTGAAGTTATCCTTGTGCTTATGTATCTCAATCGCAAAAAAATTTGGTATCCAGTTCTAAGAACAGCTAAGACGAAACCAGATAGAACCAGGGAATCGGACGACCAACAGAACGCTGGCGGAACGAAAAATAAAAACGAGTCAATTCCAGATTTGCAATCAGTCGTAGTAAACTCACATAGGGGAGTTCAACTAAGACCACGCCGCTGAAGATGGCTGCCGCAGATGTAGCCGAAAGCTCCGGAAGTCAAAATTCCACCACACGGCCCTCAAGCCCGAAAAACAGGAGATGTATTAACACCGGCCGTGAAAGCCTACATTCTTTCACAAGACGAATAATCTTTCACTACTCCCACCAACGTAAAACGCAGTCCGCCAACACGTTTTCCGGACATATCTTCGAGTACAAACGTGGCTCGGAATTTCTCAAAGATCCTCAGGAATGGGGTTGGCGACAGAGTAATTACGGGCTTGAACCAATTTGCACCACAGCCGCACCCGCTCCACCCGAACTTTCAAAACTCATTTCGTGCAAATGTAAAGGAAAATTTTGAGCTGCTTGAGGGTGCAGGAAAGCAGGAATCAGTTGCTCCGTTATTTGGCTTCACAGCATCATTTTCTGCGATTGACGAAGTTTCACGACTCGAAGAGTCTACCGAGGAGAAGTTTGAACAGCCAGGACCATCAAAACGCCGAAAAACGTGTGAAAAAAATGACTGCCTGTAATTATTATTTTTGCTGCATAACAATCATTTGATTAATAAATTTCATGTATTTGATATATAATTTGGCTGGTTTATTAATTTATTTTGTATTGCAATAATTCCCTGACGTGTGGATAGAACCGTGCGAGCGGCTAAATAAAAACCGGCCACAGTCTTATTGACTTTGTGGCGCGCTAGAGGTCGTAACTTTTGTCGGAAATAAAAATTCAAAAACGAATTTGTAGGTCTGGACACGATCTACAAGTTTAATTTCGAACATTTCTCGATATCTTTCACGAGAAAAAAGAAAATAGCGAAAAACAATTTGTTCTCCCCAAATTTATGGTTGTTTTCATCGATAACGATGATCGATACGTGAGAAATGTATGAAACCTCAATTGTAGATCGTGCAAAAAGCAAAAAAGTATTCAATAAAAATTTTCTTATCTCAACCGAGTAATGATGAAAAAACTGAATTTAACCCTTTTTCAAGATGGCGGAAAACCCACAAGGTTATTTTGGTCGACAATTTGAACTTAAGCTTTTCTAGCCCCCCCCCCAACATAATATCTAAAATTTGGCTTTCTCGGTTCATTTGCATTTCTAACCCGATTTTTCCGACGTAATGACTGGAGTAAAGTGAATTTTTACAATTCAATTCAAATTGTTGAGTAATATTAAGTTATTAGCAAGTTAATTAAGGAGAATCAATCAATCACACAATGGTCTATCCTTCTGACCGTTCTGTTGACTTGTTGACCTGGCCACTTACGCTCCTCCTTGACTGGTGAAGTGGACTCTACTTGAGACAACTACCTCTTTTGCCTCTAGTTGTTGACTGGCAACAGGTATCGAAGGTTCTGGTAGGCTCAAAGCGGCTACCCCTTTCTGCCACTAGTTGTTGGCTAACCTGGTTAATCCTTGGCAGCAGGTATTCGGCTATTGTCTGCTTCGATGACAGTTCAGGAGTCCACTCACTTCGATGGTAGGAAGCTAGTAGGTGACTGGTGTTAGTCCTCTTCAACGGTCGATGGTTTTACATGTAAGATGGGGGACAAGGTATTAGACCAAAGTTGTTGGATTGAAAAAAAAAATGTTTCTATAATTATTTCTAAACTATAGACTATTTGGATCCAAATTTACAGTCTCAGGAAATTAGTAAATTCACTCGAATAAGTGAAAGTTCTCTCATGAAAAAAAATAAATAATTGTTCAATGAGTATTCAAAATGATGAGAACCGTTACCTGTCAGCCCAGTATCACTAAGTAACCCTTCAACTCTTCAAATTTGGCCAAGCCCAAACTTCACAAAGAAGTTAGTGAGTTGAATGGTACAAATTATAAACCGTGACTGAAAGGACTGGTCTCTCTATGTTACCCAAGGTATATAAAATCAACACTCAAGGCAGTGACTGAAACTAAGATTCAAAAGAATCTGTGGCAGTTTGGTAAGTAGTGATTTTAAAATGAATTGAATGATAGCAAACTACTTACCAAACGTCAGAGGTCCTTGCTCCACAGGGTTTTGTTTCTCTAAAGGAATCTGAGCAGTATTCTTCTGGAACTGAGATAAATTGACCCTGATTAACTTCTGGTCTCCTGATGAGATTGGTACTTGCCGGCAACGGAAAAATAAGCCAGAAATCCGTGGTTTCACTGAAAAACGTATAAACGAAAGTACTCGTTCTCCCTCAAGTAAATATATTCCAGTTCGGTTGAAGATAACCTCACTTTTCCATATAAAAATGAAATATTTTATCTCAATTCCGGAAATATTGGGTTCAGTTAGTCGAAATAATACTGATTAATATTAAATCCTAAATCTTTGAGAAAGATTGTCGAAAGCTCGTCGATTGCAATGATATTCGAAGTTTCAGAAAACCCTTCGATGTTCCAGGCACCGTCTTTTGAAAAACACCACTCTTTACGGTTTAATAAAAAATATAACGATACTTGGGAGATATTAATTCATTGAAAAATTATTAAATAGGTAAGATGATAAAATATTTGAAGATGATTCAACCAATTCAAAATAACTATCACCTATTTCGAAGGCACACTATCACGACACCTGAGAATCAGATACGATACGCGCTATCGATCACCGATAATCAATCAATAATCAAGAAGGGATATCAAGAAGTGGCAGAATCATCTCCGATTGCACATATATGCCTTTTTTAGCGCACGCGTGATTCGTATCTTGAAGGGTTGACAGAACAACTCAGATGTGTTGAGTGCGTCTACCACCGCGATGGAAAAGGTGACTAGCAGCGCTTGAAGAGGTGTTTTGAATGGAAAATGTAACGGAAATTTTATTTTCGTTACAAGTCCTCGCAGTTTTCAATCTTCCTAAATATTTCACAATCATCGGCGTAAAACAGGCATTCAGAAGATAATTGGCTCGGCAGATCATTGATGAATAGCAAGGAGGGGACCAAGGTTAGACCCCTGCGGTACACCAGACCTCGCCCAGATTGTGTGGGAGCTGGTTCCACGAAAGTTTACTACTTGTGGACGATGTTCCAGATATCCTGATATCAGACTGACAAGCTCATCACTGAATCCGTAGTTCGATAATTTCTTCTCTGTTCGTCATGCTTTTATTTCTGATTATTACACATTGAAATTTCCTAATGATACAAAATATATTTCGTACGAATCCGACACTTGAATATGCTTTTTTGGCAACCGACCAAGAAGTACCCACCTCCCGGACGCTTTTTAGTTGAGTTTTTTTCATTTTTTGAGCCTACCACAAGGAGTTCGTACTTCTTACTAGGTCGAGAAGAATCACATCGCTGTTATTGTTATAAAGCTTTTCAAACAAATTTGATTCCTCAATAGGAATTGCTCGAATTTTAATATAATTATTGATGAATGAGAATTATAATAAATTAGAAAAAAAAAGGGCACACAACACGTCCGAAAACAGTTTTGTTCGAACTTATTACCTGAATTTATATTTTTTACTTCCAAGAAAGTGCTTTCATGCTTTCATGTCCTTTTGAAAATATCATGATAGCATGCATAGAAATGAATATTGCCCGTGCCAACGTCCATTTGGGGAAAGGAGGATGCAAGGGAGTAAAAAAGAATTTGGATATTTTCTTCACACAACTTCACTGAGAATGATATCGGTTAACCTACAAATCTTTCAACATTTTCTCTGTCAGCCCTCATTTTCTCATAAAATACTGAACAAGAAAGGGCCCTGAATTATTATCGATAAAACATTGCACATTTGTTTGCTTGCTCGAAGGAAAGGAAGAGACTTGCATAGCTATAAACTCCACAAATTGACATATAAATACTATAGCAAGAGCGAATATGTGTTTGAGAATCGTTGAACGGCAATTCGAACATTTAATGAGATATCGTTAACAACTTTGATGGTTAGGAGTATTTTGAGATTTTCTTCTATTTGTTACAGCTTATCCAATTCATCTTGGCACAGAACTAATAACGTATATGCCGAGAAATCTCAGTGAAGTGTACTAAGATATAAAACACCTATTATATGTGTTCACTGTGCTGAAATTTATTCTTAGGTGTTTTTTCTTTAGTCTTGGTCTACACTACCAGTGAACAACTGGAAAAGTAGCTGAGTTTGTGCCAGGATGGAC
>JAVJAQ010000472.1:0-209729 GCA_032362365.1 Zygogramma bicolorata | reverse complement strand
GTATCATCTCATATCATATCACACTCAACGAAAAACAGCCTTCTTCTTCTGTTCAGCTAGAAATTTATTTTACTATTATTATTTTGTCTAAACCAACCTAATCCGGATCGCCCTTTCCACTGCTCCGACCCAGTGAGAGAAATTAAGAAAATGGCAGATGAGTAAAAATGTAAAATAAAAACAGTTACAGCTCATACTAATCTTATTTTTGTTCAATATTAACAGCAAATTTGAAGCATATGTTTTCGGCAGAGAGTTTTGTCCACCTTGGCTGGCATACTTCAGTGTAAAGGGACTTAACAAATAATTCACTGTCATCTACTATATGATAACATAAGCTCTTTAATTTTGGGGCTACTGGCCGACCGCTCGCATCCAAGAAAAGCACTTTATGATAGAAACAGGGTTTCTCCAGTGGATCGCCAAAATAGTAGCATCCCGTTCGGAACACTCCTGTCGCCTCATTAAATTGATATGAAAAACGAAAAAGTCTTCCATGGACAAAGCAGACATTGGAACCACTCTTCCCAGTAGTTTCGTCCTGAAATCTTAGGTCGTACACAAAGTTTGATTCTAAACTCAACTCCTCCTTATGGTTTTCCAAACAATGTCGGGTCGTCTCCAATGTGTTGCCCTGCCAGGAGCAATCTAAGTGCTGTCTCATGGGGCAAGCTCGGTGGCTGAATAGACATTCTTTTGCGTGTTTTTCCATCTCTCTCTTGAATCCTTGGTACACGCAACCATCACCTGCATGTTTGCATGGACGAATCAGCGCTGTGGAAATATGTTCTAATGATAAGTTCCTCGTGAGTAATTGTGAAACGCCACAAACAGGGCACCTCCTGGACAATGCGTGACAACTATCACAGAGGTCGTGTCCTCTGGCACACTTGTAGATCGGACCCTTCATGAAATTATCACAGTAATTGCATCCCAATACCATAAAGGCCTCATCTTCCAGTGTTTCCTCTTCTCCTCCTGAAACTAGAAAATAAGCAATTAAAGACAATTGAACCTAGGCCGCTATTTGCAAGTTTTCTATGGAAGTATGCCAATAACTAATTTCAATCGCTAGGCGATAGATGTATTATCATGTTCAACTGGAACCTGATAATTGACTGTCTATCAAGGCTCCAAAAAGCATAAAAAACTGCAAGTCAGCAAACCCGCTCCTAATGAAAGTAACCAATAAGAATTTTGATATCCACGAAAATACCGTTGCAATTGAAACTGAGAAGAATAATATGACCGGTACTTACTCGTCGCAAACTCAGTAATTTCCAGATTGTAGGCTAGTGAGCCGGCATGAAGCAGTTCTCTCAAAGTGGTGACAGGCATTTCAAAGCTTCGAGGAACAGAAGAGTTGATGAAATCATCCATTGGACTAAAACAGATACTTTTCAAACCAGCTTCTCCTTCCTGCAACCCGAGTTCAAAAATGTATTTCTTCTGCAGAGAGGGCTCTCCAATATGGTTAACTTCAACACAGGTTACACCTGTACGATGTTCTGACCATCGAAACATAAACGCTGTCCCATGTCTGAAGATAACATTCTGTATGTTTAATTTCAATGAACTGACTATTTCTCCAGTACAAGATTCCCTGAAGGTGGAGCTAGGGTGACATTCTTTGCAGTGTTCTTCGAAATTTTTCATAGTCCCCACCCAAAGACAACGTTTGAACGAACAGATCCTGGAAGTAAAATCACAATGATCTTCGTGAATTGTCTGGAAGTCGATGCTGCCTACAAAGCTGCATCCGGAAGGTTTGTTTATACAGGAAAATTTGAGTTTTGATCTCAAATGCTCCATCGCAAAATTTTCTCCTGAAGATTTTGAGGATTTGCATTGGGGACAGCAGGCGATCAGGTGAAAACAGGGTGTACACAAATTGTGGCCTCCCTTACAATATCGAATAGTAGTTCTAATGAACTTTTCACACCTGGTGCATACCAGTTGTTTCATAACGGCATTCTCCAACGTGTCCTTATTTATTTCGTTCTGTAAAATAAGATGTGGTTGATTGTCTCAAATAATCTGAAAAATTAGCAAAATTGTGAGCCATTGGTAATGATACCGAATTTCTAGTCCGAAAAGGCGTTTTAATTTCTTGGTGTGGAAGGCGAAAAATAATATCAGACAACATAAATTTTTTTTCCGAAGATGTCAATATCAGGCAAGTAATACCAGTTCAGAGTAAGGATAATTGATCTACGTCAATAGTTGAATTCAGGAATGATATAAGGAAGCATTAAGCAGACCTGCATTAATGTTTCGAAATATACCGATAACTAACTATGTAATAACTCACTTTATAATATCACTAATTACTATACTATCAATCGTTCACTAACTCTACACAATACTGAGAAGTCAATAGGACCCTTGATCCAATTACATGTGACGTACTCACTATATAAAAATAGTTTACTCAGTTTTCACTAACTGCACTTTCCACTAACGACTTCTGGAGTATATTTCACAAAGCGAACTATGAAATTAAAGTGATAAAATAGGGAGTACATATATTAATAGCAGTTTTTCGATTATCCTACTTCCAATGAAACAAAGAATTGTGTTATTCGTAATGTATTACCTGTTCGAAAGGTATTTTAATAATCATAATGATCTCAATATGATTTATTTAATGTTCGATGGGTTACCCAAAAATGTTTCAATTCACTGATAAGCTAGAAGGTTATTATTTTGCAGAGATATGGTGTGGCTCAACTGGGGATAATGAGTTTTTTTCTTTGAACATTTAACAGAAATCAATCACCCTAACAAAAAACTGTTATTACTTGCACTCGACGCGCGAAAAAGTTATCATCTGCAGGAAAAGTAATTAATATCGAGGATAAGGTAAACTAATTACGATCTGAGAGATTTATGTACTACCTGCGAAGTACAATATATGTATACAATAGACTACAAATATTTTTTTCCATAGCCTTTCCATCCAAAATAGTGAAGTAGTGGGAGATTATAGTCTCCACTATAACCAGGCACATACTGTAACTACTATCCAAGCCATTGAACAACCCGTCTTCTTATAATCACATTTTCAATAATCGGTTGAAAAAACAAACATCAATCAATTTCGGTTTATGCTTTTTATTTGGTAATTAAAAATTAATTTTATTATTTCGAACCTTCAATAAATATATGAATAACAAGTCAACGTCATTTTTTTTTTCAGAAACACTAAAATGAACAAAAATGATTCAAAATACGGGTGTACTGAACTAAACTAAAATTGGACTAAAACATATACTTGCCAAACCAGATTCTCCTTTTTGCAAGGGTGGGCCCTCCAATATGGCTGACTTGAACATATTTCACGCCTGTGCGATATTCTGACTATGGAAACATAAATACTGCCCAATATTTAAAGTTTACACTTTGTTCAATTTCAACGAACTGAATATTACTTCAATACAAGAGTGCCTGAAGATGCAGCTGGGGTCGCATTCGTTGCAGTCTTTTTCGAAATGTTTCCATCGTCCCCACACAAATTATGTCTGGAAATCAAACCGAAATGAGGTGAATATCAGGTTTTTTAACATTTTTCTTCAGCCTCAGTTACAATTATCTTTCGAATATATAGGTCATTTCTATATTCTTGGGTTTTCTTACAATAATCTGCTACAAAATCTTATTCCTATCCATTTTTTTAATAATTCACCCTAAGTCGCTTATTCACTTCATAGGACTGAAAAATGAATGTTTTACTGACCTCACTTTTCAAGTTGTTTTCACAATCAGAGTTATGAAACTACAAGTGATGAAGGGAACACTAAATTTTGAAATAATATAGTCACGAAATTTCATGCATGGGTATTATACAAAATTCAAAACTGGTTGATTATTGAATGATTTTCCATAATCTTCAAGAAATCACAAATACAGTACGGAAAGAGAGCCGTTTCGTAGAAGACCAGTTATCTATTTCATTAGTATTTCCAGATATAGACTGATGGATATACAATGTGCCAGTCAGTGCATCTCGATTCTCGGTATCAAGATAACGCAAACAAACGAAGGTTCCTGTCGAAATAACAACATTTGACACATGCTCTTCACACATCACCTCCTTATCCGACATTTTCCTCGGTATCATCTCCTTGTGTCGTTTCTCTGTTCTCTGAACCCGAAGATAAACAAAAATGGCACGCACTTCGATCTCGGGTCACGTGCACCAAAAGCGATCGCTCGTGCCTCAAAGTGCAAGTTCCTGTCCCGTTTGCCTTTTGTTTTACCGCCCCCTTGTTTGGTCAAAGTAGCCGAACGACATTTGGCGAATTATTGCGGAATTCGGCGATTCCAAGGTCTTACGTGAAATTGGAGCGGCATCTATACAGCGGGTGGACGTCTGTTTCTTCCTGGTTATTAGTATGTCAACCCCTGTTCGATAGTGGAGTATAATGATCTGGATTTAAAGTTCGATTTACTTGGTGCCTCTGCGATGTGATGACATGCTCTTGTTCAGATATCGTTAAAATGTTATCCGGTCGAGAAGAGCATCAAAATTCGGTATAATTTGCGGTCTGATGATTGATTTTATTTTTGAATTCAAGGTGTATTTAGGGATACAAACACAACTACAGCGTGAATATGTAGGTAGGTATTGTTCTGTTAGTCCATTGAAAATTTACATTTGGTGTTGCGTTTCTCAGACGACGTAATTCAATTTTTTTAATGGGTGTGAGGGGTTAGGGTTTTCTTAAATCCATGTCTGTGGTGTGTCACCATTGTCCTGCGGCCGCCATCTTGAAAAAAGGGGCGGCAAATGAATGAAAATGAATTTTCTACAACTTTGTTGCCATAAAATTCTATCGTGAAATCAAAATTAACAAAGATGTGAACGATAATAATAGTTGGAAATTTCAGAAGAATGTTCTTTCCGATGGAATAATTTTTTTCGAGGAAAATGAAATCATAACATTTTCATAAGGGGTGTTACAAAAAATAAATTTCACTGAATTTTTCAATCTCGTGGTTTTATTAGAGTTTTACAGCGCCCCGAAGTTGCCAAAATAACAAATACTCCTTAAGATACATGTAAAAATGAATAATAAATGCTCAGTTTTCTATTACCCTTTAATTATCTATATAATTTATAATTATGACAACATCGCTTTTTCATTAATAATGAGTTTCAATAATAATGAGTGGTAATGAGTAACTTAAGATCATTACTATTGTCGGACCAAAAAATAAATAGGAGAGCAAATGCAAATTCTGTTTTAGTTTTCATAAAATTAAAAGTAACTTCGTGAGTATAATGATTAGTTGAAGTTTTTTCGCTTATAATTTTCCTCAAAGCAAATAATCGATGAAAAAGTTGAAGGCTAGATTGCTTTTACAGAGTTTTACTGCGATTGAATGCACTAGACCTTTTAACCGATTAAACTGATCATAATAAACCGGGCGTATGGCTCACTTTTCAGGTACTTTCTCGGGTACTATATTGTTCCTGTGTTTGATCTTGATGTTTCCTGAGTTAACATGTTTCCTGAGTTAACATGTTTCCTGAGTTAACATGTTTCCTGGAAATAATCTCAACATATATCCCTCCTTCACTAAGCTCAATCGAGCCAAATGCGTGCATTTCCATGATTTTCAAAATTTGCTCTCAAGCAAACGCTTTCGTTTATAATAACTTATGTGGTTTCAGGTTTTTATCAAATCATTATACACTCGAGTCTTTTGCTAAGCAAAATTTCGTGAATCATGGAAGTACAACACACATTTCAACCGTTTGATTGGAAGAGTAGTCGTTTAATCCATATTTTTATTTTATAATGAATTACTCGTCTATGCAACAAAGTCAAATAGATATTATCTTTAATTTTAATTTGAAGGTGGAGCTAACAAATTTTTACTCCAATGAAATTTAGAGCTGGAAAATTCAGTTTCAGTTTTATCGTTCTATTGCAATATCCAATTGAGAGAGTGGATAATATATTTAGAGAAAATCTTCATTGGAGGCACAACATTGATATAAACAAGTCATTTCGGAAATACACGATGACTGAAGAAGAAACTGGCTAAGTGGAGAATTCAGAATCCATTTTCATTTCATTATATTATTTCAAGTGGGCATATGAACTGGTTTATATATAAAGTATTCAGAAACAGTTCCAAATGTATTTCCTTTCATAAAGTTGCAAATATACAACGAAAAAACACTCTCTATAACATTCTCTAATTGTACTCTATGAGCTCGAATTTATAGCAGTACAAAAAAACTTTTTTTTTCATTGTATTCTCAATTCACACACTCTGACGACTTGCCGTGAATTGAAGGTCGAGTTACTCATTTTCAGAAGTGCAGCAGCAGTGTCTGATATACCTACTCGTACTTTCATTGGGATTGGTGTCTGAGCAGCCTACGTAATACTTTCGCTGAGAGCATGTCGTGTACGTTTACCCATATAATCTAGTCGAAAAAAACTGATGATCGTACATCTCAGTACATAATAAGATCCCTCAGCTCATTCTAGCTCCAACTGACTCTGGAGGAAAATAGTCAAGTAATTTTGATTGAGAAATTTGATTGCTGGACAAACAGGTTGACTGTACGCCACTGTCGGAGGCAATCTCAAGAGCTCATATCGCATGCAAATATGCACCGCGTTGTTTGGGTGTACGGCGCTAACTGTAATTTATCGTATTTGTATATAGAACTATTTTTTGTGAAAATAAATGAATAGTGGCCATTAAGGAGGCGGTAGCGTTTTAATATTATTCGAGCGCATTCCGAGAATTCGTAACAATTATTCAAATATCATTGCCAATTCTCTGGAAAAAGTGCTTTATTACTCCGGTTGTTAGCGCGAATAATTCATCAAATTCATTCGATATTTATTCAAATTTTGTCGCTCTGAACGGATCGGTTGTCATTGGTGTTGTGCAGAACTTGGCTTTCAAGGGCATCGTCTGTAAGCGCCTGACTAATGTTTAATGTTAATCGAAACTTTATCCGTGTTATAGGTGTTGTGAAAAATCATTATTACCAGTGAACGTTTCATTTTCGAATGGTTCTATAATATCATCATCAAAGAAGTGATTGGACCGATTTCTACATCTTTCACAAACAACAGATTTACTGGAAGATAGTAAATCAGCATAGTATAACATGGAAACACATTAGTATAATATTTATCCACAATGAAATCCCTTGAATTCTTTTCTGAATTTTTCACCAATCCACAAATCAATGCTGTCAAGAAATTCTAAGTGACATCCCAAGTGTGAGGAATTAGTATATTGTTTACCAGGTAGGAGAAGCCGAACATTCCTCGACGACTGTCAAGATTGAAGAAAGTTCCGCACTAGTGCGGAAAGTATTTGCCGCACGGCTGTCAATAAGCCGTCAAACCCATGAATCCTGTAAGATTCACAGATCTTATTATTGATTGCAGTTCTTTATTGACATCATATACATAAAAACTGGACAAAAAAGTAATCATTTATAAATAATGAAGAAAAGAAAAAAAGTATTGACGCCCAAAATCGAACCTTGCGGTTATCTTTCCGGAAACTGTACCAACTTTGCTACTTCAAATTTGAATTAACGTTATCAGATATGTACTCATATTTTGCAAGTCGGTTGATATTCATATAATTATGACATTTCTTGTTTTTTCATTAATTTTCATGGTTCAAAATAATTCAATTTGTTTCCCAGTTGTATCTAATATGTACTTATTGTAAATAGACTTTAATTATTGTTATTTGTATATTTCACTATAAAAGTGATTGTAAATTCATTAACACTTTTTTAGAAACACTATTCAAACATAGACCTTCACAGATGAAATCTAAGATTAGTCAGGCAGCTCAATATAAACGATCTGATATTTACATTATTCACAATCATTCGACAATGTACTTATTTCTGACCCACTGGAAAGTGATCAATTTTTCAGTCAGGAGAAGACGAACTCTGCAAAACACTTCCTCTCGGCAGATTCTCGAACTCGTCTTCTTATTTCATTCACAACTTCATTCTGTCCATTGCAATTCATGAACTGCTTAGATCCCTGCCAACGCAGTTGTACAAAACGAGCTCTTCAGGACACGATATTATAGTTATTACACAATATTTTAGAACGACACGGACAGAGAAGATATTGGTACTCAGTTCACCCTTAAAAACCACCTCACTAAAACCTAACACACTGGTTTCCAAAAATAGCACGTTACCGACATATTTTCCATTTTCACAAGTACATAATTCAGCGCTCTCGTGGCTTAAAGTCAGTCAACTTTTATTGTCGAAAATGCCGTTGACATTTCAGTAAGTCAGCTTCTGATGATATACAAGGCCTGTCATGGAATACAGTTCTCATGTGTGGAGTTCGGCACCAAAACATTCGACAACTTACAAAAATAGGTACTTTCCTATTTCCTCCAATATAACCAGGCTTTAACTTGTTTCCAATAACGTAGATACGTGTCTTCTTGAAGGTTCAGGAAAAAGCTACCTACATCAGTTCTGAAAATATTTGGAATGTTTAGGAATTGGGTATATTTACGGTCTTCTTCTACACAAGTGACCTTTTGTTTCTCCATCATACGTCTATCAACTCTTTTCTATATTCTTCTCCTTCTATGGGCTTACTGAAAACTTCATTCGCTACAAAAAGAATATTGTTTAGCAACCAATGCATGAAGCTATGTTACAGTAACTGGCAGTTATGAATGAGGTATTGTTCGAGTAGTTAATTCAATAATGACATGAATGGTAACAATAATAATAACTATTTCGTAAAATTGGTGGTTCTGATTTGAGGTTTTCTCGGTGGTTCCAGATCAACGCTACTCTCTGAACTCGAGACCATACCGGCATGCCGAAATACGGCAGAGATTTTGGCATGCAGAAGGCCGTTTTTTTTGGTTCGTTACGTTTAATCAGAACTCACGATTCTCGGAGCCAGTGATCTCTCATCCCGCGGTGTGGGGAGTAGTCATCGGTTGATGTAACTAGGACGTCTGCTAACTGGGTCGGTCTGGTTGAAAGTGTGAAGCTGACTAAAAAGGATTGAGTCATAACATCATAAATAATAATACCGATGGACAGCCGTGTGACATCTCTGGCAATGATGCAGAGCTGCGAGAGAAGTGAGCCCACCCTAAGGGGATACATGGTGACAATTCATCCTCTGTGGCACGTGGTATATTCAAAAGAATGTTACCGGTCCGCCCAAAATTTCAGATATTATGTATCCCATATTTCAGCCCCTGCCGGTTGAGCAGGTGGTAAAAATACCACCAGTGTAATTGACAGAGAAAAGGTTGCGCCTGGAAGCACCGGGTACCCAGAACATTGGAACTCGGAAGATGCTTCACAAAATGAAACCTCTCAGGCCAGAACAACTTCTCGGAATGGGATTCCAAATTCTGAGACTCAACGCTTCTTCTTTTCTGTTGAAATTGTCCATGTGTTTGTGGATCTCTATCGCCTCCCGTACCAGTCGGCTATGGTAACCCTGGTTGGGGGCAATCAGTTTTGCATTTTCAAAGAGAATCCTGTGGTTTCCCTCACTAAGTACGTGTTCCGCCAAAGCCAACTTGTCAGTTTGCCCTAGCCTGCAGTTTCTTTCATGCTCTTTGAACCTTAATCCCATGGATCTTTTGATGGTACCGATGTATACCTTCCCACAGGTGCACGGTATGCGATAAACCCCTGCTGCTGACAGTGGGTCTTTTTTTTTTAGCCGACCTGAGGCTTTGTTGGATCTTCTTGGTCGGTTTGAAAATCGTTTTTATGTTGTATTTTCCAAGAGTTTCTCAATTCTGTCAGTGACCCCCGGGGATGTATGGCAGATATGCATTTGCAACTATCCGAGAGGCCTCCCTGTTTCGAACCATGGAACTCTTCAGTTTCATGGCCCTGTTGATCTCGAATACACTGTATTCATTTGACCCCAAGGTCACTTGAAGATGTTCCGGTTCTTTCTCTAGATGCTCTGGTTCACATATTCTTCGAGCACGTTCCGTTGTAGTAAATATGACTCCTCTCTTTTGGCTGGTAGAGATCCACAAACACACGGAAAATTTCAACAGAAAAGAAGGAGCGTTGAATAGCAACATAATTTGGAATCCCATTCTGAGAAAATCAAAAATAACTAATAAAATCATAATAATAAAATCGCCTTGGCGAGGAAAGGCAGAAATTGCGACAGATCTGATCTTTAGAGCTATCAGGCAAGAACACCTTTCCTGCCTCCGTTATGCTTGCAATTCCGATTCTATTTTACTGCTTTGGAGTAGTAAAATGAACTCGGGAAGAATTTGGGCAATTCAATGTTAAAACTCGTGAAACAATGCATTTGTTCAGAAGCAGGCATCCGAAATCGTCCGTTCCATGGTTATATCTCCTTCGACAACAAGGGGGCCGTGGACTTAAGTATTTGGAAGGCCTCCAGTACCGAATGATACTGGGTGGATCCTGTGCAGTCATCAGGAGTAATGATCCCCTTCATGGAAATTCAGGAGTTGGAGCCTTTTCGTTCAAGGCAGCAAGGCGCGCTGCAAGCACATCAAGGACCATGGCTTGTCTGACATGCTGACATATGCCTTTGTCAGGTCAGGTGAGCTGAAGTCGGAGACTAAATATTTATTCATGATGTACCAAAGATAGTGTAAAGACCCTGGTCTACCGGAGCCGTGTGATTGCTATAGAGGTCCCTGATACTCGTAGAGCCTGCCAACTAGGGTTTCGAAAGACCAAGAGACTAGTCTTGGTCTTGATACAAGACCAAAACCTAGATCAAGACATAATGAATCTTCTCAAGAGCATGACCAAGACTTGACTTTCGAGACCAAGACCAAGCGTCTTGGTCTTGAAGTTTTAAAAAAAGACGATATTCGTAGTTGAGTCTTCAGCACAAGCCGAAACGAATAGCGTCTGAGAAGACAATGAAAAACGGACAAGGCATCAGGTTTACTCTACGAACTCCGCAGGCTCCACCTGGACTATTTTGTTGAACTGGCGTTTCTGATTATAGGTGTTCTCGGTGGTTCCCGATCAACCCTACTCTCGTAACTCGAGACCATACCGACTTGCCGAAATGCGACAGAGATCTTAGCCGGTTGCATGCAGAAAGCCGTTATTCTTGATCAGTTGCTTCTAGTTAGAACTCACGATTCCCACAGCCAGTGATTACTCATACCACGGTGCGAGGAGTGATCATTGCATGGCTGACTAATAATGAATGCCAAGATGCCGCAAAAATCTTAGCCTGCCGCATGTAAATGGTGGTTATTCTCGATTCGTTGCTTTTACTCAGGATTCACGATTCCCGAAGCCAGTGATCACTTACTCCACGGTGTGGGTAGTGTAGTAGGAGTGGTTATTTGTTAATGTTACTACAGCATCCACCTACTAGGTCGAGGCAGTGGGAAGTGCGGACCTGACTAGGAGGATTGAGACGATAATAAAGATAAATAATAATAATAATAATGAATGCCTTTAATTATTTGAAGGGTATACAGAAAATCAATTACATAAACGAAATCAGGAGAGGTATTTCATTTGTCAAAATTTGCTTGACCGACGATGCTCTTTCACATAACCTTAATTGTTTCAAATTTAAACAGTGATGATTTTGTTGTAAATGGATCTTTATTACTTGGCATGATGGGAGTTGCAGTCTTCCGCTCGAATTTAGTCGAAATTGTTTTTTCCACGGTAAAAACCATCTGCTGATGAGCATTCAGATGTTTGTGTCATGAAGTCAGACGATCTGTATTATTGTATTTGAAATTTCTGTCGAATGTCACTGATGAGGCCTATGGCGGGTTGAAAGAATTGTCTGGCATTGGATTGTGAATGTGATGAATTCTTGAGTCGATTTCTCTGAGAGAAGAATAAGTGATGAAGGAGATATTACCTTTCGGATTCAATACTAACAATACTTGTGAATTCAGTCGATTGTTTTTTGGAATTTTGCAAAGGCGTGAAAAAAATCTTGCGGTGGTACCATTCTTATTATCCAGGATGTTCCTCTTCAGGAATTAATCTTTTACGTTTTAATATGTCTACAATTTTCTGAACAATTCTGTATATATGTATTTTCATATTTATTGCTCTTGTACACCTGACGAGTAAACACAGACGATTACTTTTTTATTTTTCTGCACAAAATTCAAAACTCCTTCTTTTTACAAACAATCATTGCCGTTTCTACAACACAATATCTGAACACTGGTGGCTTGTGTACTCCTTTATGACTCATAGTAATTGAAATGTTTACTTTTGCTGGTACTCTCTCTGCCAACTGAATGAATATGCAATCAGTTCCATGAGTCTATCGGTGCATTAGAAAATAATGCACGCAAATCACTTTCTAGCCTCATTATATATGGACAAAGTACATGGTAAATATCTTTCCTATATATCTAACAATTAATGACCCAATAAATAAACATAATGTGACAAATCATTGAGAAATAAATCAATCTAAGTAGACAACTTGAAGGTGTGAGGGTGTGATTCGATCCTGTAAAGGTAAGTGGATTACAGGAAGATTTTAATTGGTATTGAGGAGATGGCCGTGATGACAGAATTTATTGAGAACGCATTTATTTTCTCCACTTTCCAACTGGGTAGTAGTTTTCAGTACTCCTACGAGTCTTTCAACTAACGAGATGTTACGTCGCTACTTCAGTATCTTCTGCCATTCTCTTTCGGTTTTCAAATCACTGGTTTATGTTCTTCCATGAGGCAAATAGTTTTCCGGTGTAATTTCCCGACTCACTTTACTTTGATCTAGTTATCCTTTTATAGAGTTGAAAAAGCAGCTTCAAGCTTTAACACTCATTATTTCGGTACGATAATAGGTAATTACCAGAAATGAACCTTCCTACATCCTGAACAAAATAATTAGTCCACACTTGGTGTATTTCGAATATCCGGGATTACCACAAAAGCTTAACTCCTCTTCATTGATTCCCACGAAGTGTGCTGAATATCACTGGTATTTCATTTTTGTATTCACCTACTTATGAAAAAACTGGGTGATGCCTATTTTCTAATTCATTTATAATTGGCAAGGCAGTCCTTGACCTAGGAAGGATAATGGGGAGTTGAAGAGGAAATATTTTTTTCTCCTAACAGAATAATATATTCACGAGAAAACTATTGTGAAGCGACCGTGTGGAAATATCTGTAGGCAATCACTAAATCTCTCCCAGATATTTAGTGTTCAATATCATCGAAATCTTTCTCTAGAATCATTTTCCAACGGAGCTCACATATCCTAACAGCAAGCTGAAAACACTCGCAGAAATTATTAGGGTTATTAAGGAACCACATAGCATTCAGGCCAAGCGCCGAGTAATTTTTTTTTGAAATCTTCTACAGAACGATTTTTTTTTCGATTATGTTCAAGGCTGTTCCCTGAATGTTACTCCGAGTTGGCGGGACGGGGGCGCCAGCGTCAGCCGCCATCTCGAAAAACACGTTTTATTGAATATCTCGCGAACCGGCATCGTACGACAAAAATAGTAACAACCATTTTTATAGATGGTAATGTTTGCCGCCTTCTTGATTCTAATTTTTTTCTGTATAACGCATAGGTTTTTGATTATACCTATCCAAACTATTTACAATGTGGTTATTGCTAAATATATAGTTAACGGTTCATGATACATTGAAAATGGCATTACCAAATTTGTAGAACACAAAATTCCACATAAATTTCACCTGAAACTTTTTTCCGTATCTGTACGGAAGTATATCTATACTTTAGGAGTTATAACGCTGTGAATGTCGAGTGAACGCAAGATTTTAATGCATATTCAAAAAAGTCTTCACTATTTCTTCTCTTGTCTCTCTGACAGTCCCAGTCACCGTCCATGTCCACTTTTCTCGTCATTGTTAGAATAATTCACAGGAGTCGACGGTAAGCTGAACCAACACACAATATTTTTCCACATGATGAATGACGATCATTATTCCATGCTCTTCTTTGTGATCTGGTGCTTGGTTCCTGATAATACTCCAGAAAATTTTATATGGATCAATAACAGATTATGAATATGTGGTAATTTAATCAGGAATTATACTAGATATATTTGCCTCGCTTCTTGCAATCAGAACAGTACTACTGATATCACTTATGAAAATTGCATCGGTTGAAAGTAACTCTCTATGGTATAGTTTTTGTTTGACTCATATTCAATCCGTGAGCAAAGACTTCATGATTTGGAATTCAGTGCAGTTCGATAGGTTATAAAACGAGTCTTTTGATAGGTGCTAAACTGTTCTCCACGAATAAACGCGTTTATTATTATCAATGAAATTCTTGAATACTCCAAGGGCTACACCCTGATATGTCTTCTGTTCAACATGTCCTATTACAACAAAAGACATGAATGTGAGTGATCGGTATTAGCAGATCGCGTGTGTGGTCCACAGTTCTTCCTGGGAACTGCATTCGTAACGAGAACCTCTGCAATTATTATAACACAAACTTATTGCCTCTGTAACCAATATTGTTTAACTCGATACGCAAATCAGAACGGAATTCCTCGAACCCAAGACTAATAACGCGTTCTTATATCTCAATACACACGTAAAAATGATAATTTTATGCCGACCATTAAGATACAATGAGCGAAGTAACCTATTACTGTCAATTCGAAACGATATTATTAATAAGGCCTATAATTTCGCAATCCGCGTCTGATTCGGTTAGGGCCTTAATCATTTATCATTAGTTGGATGTGGATTTGCGTATACATACGATTATTTGTACCGAGAGCATGCATTAATTTTCTAGTATGTGGAGTATCCGAAAAGTAGTTCATTGATGAGCTCAGATAATATTACATCAGCTACCTGGTCTCCTCTGAGTTACCACGCGTCCTCAAAAGCAGTATTTCAATATTTGCTCTCTCGTCAACCAACAAAGTGTGTCATTCTTCAATAATATATGAGTTCGTCAACAATTCAAGACTAATACTAGTGACAAAATGGTTGAGGCTTTCGCGGCCGAGGTTATTAGTATAACTACTGCTCTTCGGGCTTGAAGGCCGTCGTATTTTGGAATTTCTTCCTGACGTTTCGCTAGCGCGAGTGGCCAGCTTCTTCAGAGGCTTATTCATCGGAGATGAATAAGCCTCTGAAGAAGCTGGCCACTCGCGCTAGCGAAACGTCAGGAAGAAATTCCAAAGTACGACGGCCTTCAAGCCCGAAGAGCAGTAGTTATACTAATAACCTCGGCCGCGAAAGCCTCAACCATTTTGTCAAGAACCTCTACGGGGAGGAAATATGGAGACTTTACAACCAACTTGATAAAGGTAGGAAACGGAAAGCACACTTACTGGAGACGTTGACATTTCTATCTCGCTGTGATCGGAGATGAATAAGCCTCTGAAGAAGCTGGCCACTCGCGCTAGCGAAACGTCAGGAAGAAATTCCAAAGTACGACGGCCTTCAAGCCCGAAGAGCAGTAGTTATACTAATACTAGTGACCTAATCTCCAGCGATAGTTCCATTCTCATGATTTTACTGACAATAGTATTTGCATCTATCTGCCCAAACACATTCTCACTCGAAGATTTTCAAACTTTCTAAAAAAGTTCATCTGACTTCCATTCGAGATTGAAACTCTATTTATATTGATCTCCCTAGCAATTTGCTGCTCTTAAAATGAAACTGCACTCCAGCTCTGAATTAGATTTTGGACAGTTTGTATGAGTTCTGAGAACAGCCAGCATCCTTGCTTGGTCATCAATCACGGATAAGCAAAACTTGGCTGATTGAAATTATCAGTAAGAGTATTTAAAAATATCGTTTCGTCTAGTAGTTCAGGAAATGAAGCATTTTTGCTCGCAATTTTTTCGTCCAGCATTTTCACAGAAGGTAGGGAATAGCTCAAGGATAATTTTCTATATCATGACGGTGTACGCTAGAGCCTTGGGGTTGGTTGCCACCCCATCTTGGGGGGTGGACATTTTCTATCACATTTTAACTGTAGGAATCGACGAAAAAAGTAATTCTAAGAATAAACTGTTCCATACGTTTTTTCCGTAAAAGTTATATTTTTTGAGTTATTCGAAGTTGAAAGTAACAGTTTTTGAAGAAAAAATCGACTTTTTCAAATGGTTTTTTGCAGATAACTCTAAAACTATGCATTTTATCAAAAAGATTGATGAGAGGCAAATTATAGATTTTGAGATAACAAAATGGACGCTCTCTTTATAATTTTCCTACGACACATACGAACTGAGATACAGCAAATCAATGCTTAGATTTTTTCGTCAAATGTATAAATTGGAAGATTTAAAGCGAAATAACGAGAATAATTTGCATTTTTTGAAGAAAGCTCGTGGAATCTTTTTTGAAGTATTCAATTGAAGCTTTCGAACAAATGAAAAAATGTCTTTGTAGCCTGAAAATTGATCGACTTAGGATCAAAATAAAATCGGTACCCGCTTTTTTTTACGAAAATAATCTGTGAAAACAACCTCCAAAGTACCCCCTAACTAAAATAATCACCATTCTTCTGTGATTCTCTTTATATATGTACTATTAATACACCCACGAAGTTTAACCAATTTAAAGTACCCAATTTTAGAAAAATTGGAGTTTAAAGAGAAAACGATTTTTTTCAATTTCGCATTTTTAACCCTTTTCTTATAAATATCTCTCAAAATACTAAAGATAGGAAAGAAACGATACAGTACCAAATTGAAGCTTTTTTAATGACAAAAATTTCCTCGTGTGTAGAGTTTTTGGAAAGTGAATATTCGGCAAAATATAGCCGTTTAACACCTACATTTACGACCGAACATCACCTACGTCAAGCAATTTAAATTCTCCCCATTTGAAAATTAAGGGATCTCAAGTAATTTGATTCACATAGTCTTATAGCTCTCAAAAAGCTCTACTATATCCTTCTGAAAAAAATTTTCCATCACCTTAAATGAAGGAGCTATACTTAAAAACCGAACAATTTTTTATTTTTCAATTTGAATCACCCGCTTCGGAGCGTAGTAATCTACGGTGTATTCGGCCGTTATATGTTCCACTTTTTCCATTCATATTGGAAGACAGAGGAGAAAAAAAATCTGCTCGCGTGTGTGAGTGTATATTTTGTTGATTTCTCACCAGTGCATCCAGAAACATGAAACAATCATCATTTAACTATTTACCCATATTTAGGTTTTCAATGTTATTTCATAACTTTTGACAATTAGGGGTAGTTTTCACCCCTAAAAAACAAAAAGCGTACAACGGCACAATATAGAAAATGAACTAGAGGGTGTAATAAGCCTAGTCCCAAATTTTTTTACAAATCTGTGCTGGAAGAAAAAATTGCGAGGTTTTTCCATTTTTTCAGCTTCATTTTCTGAACTATAGGTACAAAATGCTTTGCGGTTTTCATGGCGCGGTAGCTGCTTTCTCGTCAGCCAGCAAAATATGTCATTCCTCAATATTATAAAAATGCGTTAACGATTCAAGAATAATACTAGTGACCAGCAATAGTTCCATTCCCATGATTTTACTTACAATAGTGTTTGCATCTATCCGCCCAAACACATTCTCACTCCAAGACTTTCAAATTATCTAAAAAAATTCATCTGACTTCCATTCGAGATTGAAACTCTTGATTTATATTGATCTCCCTAGCAATTTCCTACTGTTATAATGAAACTGTTTTCCAACTCCGAATTAGATTTTGAACAGTTTGCATGAGTTCTGAGATCAGCCAGCATGCTTGCCTGGTCATCAGTCACGAATAAGCAAAACTCGGCTGGTCTAAATCATCAGTTAGAGTATATATAAATATCGTTTCGTCTAGGTACAGAATGCCTCGCGGCTTACCTGGCGCGCTAGTCTTTCTCGCGGTTCACTCTAAATCTTCCTATCTCGCACCCACTCGTCCGCGAGATCAGGAACGTTTTATTTATCTAGCAAGCCTTGAACGGCGCCGCCGCTTGCTTCGATCCGTAATTGATTTTCGACTTACAATAAACGCATTGTCTTTGGAACATTTGATATGATCACCTGCCATCGAAATTGATTCGAAATTTAATTGCATCACGACGATATTAATCCAGTTTTGTTCCGGTCGGATCGCGCGCGTGATTGATGCTTCTGTTTGTTGTTCGTTAGAGGTATAAAGGGTTAATGGTTTCGATTTTAATTAGATGCTCGTGCACCTCTAGAGCTGGTTTAAAAAAATAAATGAGAATATTTCTAAGCTTGGGTGTAAGAGCGCTACTTCTGGATCTGGAAGACGTTGGGGGTTAAGCATAACTCATTGCACTTAGGACTCATTAAGATCATTGTGTCTCCCCCAATTAGTTAGAGTACCGCTAGGGATTCATCAGTACCGCTAAGGGATATCTCTCTGATATCGATTAGGTCGAGTCGACACTCGCTGAATGAACGTGACATTCACGTTTATATCCCTATTCACAGCCCCTGCCAGAAGCTAAGTTTGTTATTCCGACCTTCTGCCATTTTATTCTTTGAATGCTTAATTGATCCACTTTATTATCTTCATCGTTATAATTATCATCTTTATAAGGCCATTTTTTCGGTACAATACATTTTTTGTCTTCAGAACATTCGATATCATCGAAATTGATTCGACATTTAATTGTTTCACTACGATATTGATCCAGTTTTGTTATGGTCGGATCAATTGCGCCTGATTGATGCTTCTGTTCGTTATGTACTTACCGTTTTTGATATGTGATATACTGTTAACTTACTTTCAATTTGTTACGCGGTGAAATTGAATAATAGTCAAGATCCCCATTGTTTCAGTTGTTATATAACAAAAGTTGACTGATTTGTTATATTAAGGTAGTACCAGCGCTAACGTCAGGCGCAAAAGTTCTCGCCCTCTCGAGAGTGAAGAAGAGCTGCTATTGCGCTGCGGTAGCGTGTATACTTTTCCGCCCGAGTGTACCGCGCTCCTTATGCTTTTACATGGAGCCGTAGATCCGGCAACGCTGCATACTCTGCTGTGCGAGAATTGGGTGGGACTCTTGAGTTGTGTGAATACGCGTGTGCATTTGAGTAGTCAAATTTCGAAAAAAATTATTGAGAGAATTGCTGAAGCGGGTATAACTTACAAAAAACTCAAAAATGTTTACCGAGAAAGTGGAGAAAATGGCATCAGAGAAATGCTGTGGGGTGAAAATCGACAAATGCGAACAATCAAAGTGAAAAAAATTCTTGACAATGTTGTTAATCATTTCAAGAAATGAGCACTAAATAATTCTTTTCTTTATTCCTGATTTGGATTTTTCGCTGAAAATTTTCATTTCAAGAAATAATTGCCCAAATAATTTCGTGAAGTCCTTGCTAATAATTTTATTTGTTATGGCACCAGATTGCAATCGTTTCAAAACTTACAGTAATACAAATGAGGTTAACGACTTAATATGTACAAGTACATCAAAACTATGTGACGTCGAATGTTTCTTACACTCCAAAGAATAGACAATAAGAACGCTTTGACAAGAGACTTTCAAAACTTGCTTGTGATAAGAAGCCATATGTACCTAAATATAAGTACTGAAAATATGTGTATTCAGTACCAAAAATATTTGTATTGAGTACCAAAAATATTTGTATTTGTAAGAAGTCATATGCACCTAAATATAAGTACCAAAAATATTTGTATTTGTAGAAGCCATGTGCAACTAAATATAAGTACCAAACATTTTTGTATTGCAAATCGTTGAATAAAAAAGTTGAATTATCTTTCTACATAACTGCAAAAATACTTTTTCCAACGGTAAAATTCCACTTTATTGGACTCTTGCAATTCCTATCGCTTTCAATCAATTTCGTTGTAGAAATATTATCTTGAGTTTACATCCCAGTGCGTCAGCAATTGTTTACATAATTTGTTTTTATCACTACGCCCAAATTTTCAAGTTCGCCATTCCTCTAATTCATTCATCATTCATCAATGTCATAAATTTATTATGTTCCATCATTTATAAGTTTCTCGTGATTCTTTATAATTTCTTTTTATTTATTCTTTTATTATCGTGATTTCTTATAATTCACTATAATTTTTCATAGTATCCAATAGTATTTTATAATTTTCCTTCCATTTCCAATAAAATATCAAATTATAAAGAAAAAAGTTTTGGCATAGTTGCGCGTCAGACGGGACTTTAGTTTGTTGCGCCGAGTACTTGACAACCATTTCGACAGAGCAACTCGTGCGACGTTGCTACATAGTCCGGCTCGCTACTGCGGCGAGTGCGATAATGTAAACTTCTCTGTCTCATAGTTCAATAACTAGAAGGTGAAATGCATTCAAACTTCGCACGAAATTTTCAATCTTGCTATAGTTTAATACAATCGGTTTTTTGCGCATGTCTATAAATTCGTTCTTTATTAAAAACGCAATTTTGCGTCAAATTTTCCGATTTCCCATAAGAGCCCATGCAAATGTTGGATTCATTATCTCGGTAACGAAAAGGTCAATCTCGCTCAAATATCGCAAAAATGCGTGTTATCACAATATCTAACAGATATATGTATTTCAGCCTTTTCTATAAATTTCGACCAAATGAAGGTACTACCTTAAATAATTAAAACTAAAATATCCAGAGCAATACGACATTGATTTTAGTTCTGGGATAACTTTGGAAATAAAGCTAGATATATTTTAGTGATTAAAATTCGAAAAGGTAATGTGTGAGGTCACATGATCCTATCGCCATATTAGTTCATACAGAAAGAGGCAGATAGTAAACTGAGATCTAATAACTCCTAGATTTTCCAATCGATTTTCGTTCGTTTCGATTCCAATATTTTCATTGTATTAACACTGCTTCCATAATTTCTTACGTTATTCAACAAAGTCAACATTAGTCAACATCCTTATTACATGTATCAATTGTTGTTCTTTTAGGTACCTGTGGTGTATTTTCATAACAAATTACTAATAGGTTTCTGCTTGATTCTGAATGAATATATTTCAACAACAGACTTGTTACATATCTCAATGCCACTTATAAGCTTGAAAGGTCATTGATGAAATGTCTCAAACAGAATGCAAGAATGGGAGAAAAGATCCAATAGATCAAATGGAAGCCTGGGGAATTTGGCGACTTTATATCGTTATTTGAAGATAACAGTATTCTTGGACCCCTCTAGAAATCGTCGGACTCAGGAAAATCTCCATATACCGTCCCCTCTCATCAGGCCTGTACAATAACAGCTTGTTATCAGGAAGCATCATCATTATTCGTTATGAACAACTGTAGATTCAAAACGTGCTTTCCTGAAATTCCCCTGTGCAAAAATGTCTGTCCTTTATTTCCCATATTGCATTAATGAATTTTGTCTACAGACTTTCAACATGCCTGTGGCTAATGCATTCCTATTGTCATGGTCACTAGTTTCATCTTTTTTTTTTCACACTTATGTACACCATTTTATCGAATCAGATCACAAAATGAAATTTTTATCCTATATTTCGAATTGAATTTTAACTCATAATCTCTCCTGAGCATGAACCATTTCCGGTTTTTTTTCGAGTAGCGTATTTTTCGAAAATATTTCCGTTAGATATATAAGATAACAATCCTTCGAGAAACGAAATTCTCAGGACAAAAAAATCCTAGAACGTCAGTCACCAAATTGTACATGACACTTGATTCTCAATATGTAATCTGTTGCTGCATTTTCTTACGTAACCTTGTCGTATCGTGGAATTCGGATGTAAGCATTCAGATTCCTACTTCGAAATGAGTAATCAACGATAGAATTACCAGAAAGTTAATTGTATATGTCCCCTACTAAAACTCTCGATGAATGCGTTTCAACATTACTGACAGTCCAATATGGTCTTATACAAAACTAATATCCAGTACGTTGCGGAAACGCAAACCTCCGACTGCAAATTGAAGCAACAAATTTATTTCAGGTTGTATTTCAATCATGTATATCTAGTTACCGTTGAAATGATAAAGATAAACAAGCCTCCACTAACAAACAAATCAGCCTGCGGCCCAATATTCGATCTTGTTCGATGGTGATAAATAGCTTTTCTCCTTGCCACTTATTATTAAATTTTATCTTATTCAAAGTAGGCCTTTCTCCACTACGCAAGTGCGGGTGTGTCGGAAATATATATAAATATATACAGAGATATTTCGAAAAACGCGGCTGCCACTTCGTTTCGGGCGATATTCTAACTCGGACAAGGTTGGAGATATTTTTCAGAATCATTTCACGTTATTGTGTAATTGTTTCAAATAATTAAGTGGGTATTGTTGCCGTTGTTGTTGTTCTAAGGATGATTTTTTATCGATTCGATTTGTTATTACGATTCACCTTGGGGTGTTTTATATAATTATTTATTTTACAAAAATCAGTATAGTGATTGTTAATGAAATCTTGCCGCGAGGTAACTTGTAATCCAGAGCGTAATGGTAATGAAATGTTATAAATATTTCGAAAAATATCGCTTATTGTCTGTGTATTTGATCATAGCGTTTAGTTATAGATATTTAATCATCCTGATATTTATTCGTAATTATGGTATAATTGAGCGGAGTAAAAAACTATTCAGTATGAAGGGATACAAAAGTTCCTGACAATATACCCATAAACTAAGAGGAAGCTGCATGAAAATTCGAATATAAAGTAAATGGAAGATTAATACCTGGGAGAAATCCATTACTGTATCAGAGTAGGTACCAAATCAACGATCTGCCAGTTCAGAACGGGGTATTATAGCAGAAGCGGACGCTGGAAGAGGTGAAATTTCGCGTTTTTTTATTATCGAAAAAAGTTTGTTCTTCAATTCCATTTGTATATCGACTGTCTTGACAAATTAAAAAATAAATGACGATTTCTAATATTTCCGAATTTTTCAGTAATGAATGAATTGTTAAAAAAAAATTGTTGATATATTTATGACTAATTTTTTGAAATGATACCAAAGATGATTTATCGACTTGATCTCCTCCATTAGTTATGACAGACAATTTTCAAACTATTATAAGGAATGCACTTTTCCACTAGTATGATTTGAGAGGTTCATACGGAAAAAATAACAAAATTTGACCACGTCGAGCGTCCAGAATAGCTTCAATTTCACGGTCTGAACAGGCATAATCAGGATTTATTGCTTCACTCTCCTAAGGGATTATTCCTAGGTATGAATCTTCCATGTACCTTATACATAATTTTTCGTGCATCTTTGTCTTAGTTTAAGATGTTTATATATATATATATATATATATATATATATATATATATAGATATATATATATATGTTCGGATAGGTTTCCGCGGTCAGTTGTGTGTTGTTGTTGAGTTCGGGTTGAACCGCGTCTGGAGTTTTGTTCTCGACGTTTCGGCTCCGATTTTGGAGCCATTTTCAAGAGGTGAATGTGACTTCACGCTTGGTGGGGACTGGGCATCTGGAAATTAGGGGTTTCCATGCAGTTGGAACGCCGACGGCCAGAGACTTCCAACTGCATGGAAACCCCTAATTTCCAGATGCCCAGTCCCCACCAAGTCATCCGACGGTCCTTTAGTAGCACCCGCTGCTATAAATACTACCCAACATCCCTCGATACCTCAGTTCGATCTAAGGAGTAGGCAGATTGAGACCTTAGAAAGAACTCGTGACGAGACCTGGGGAGTAGGCAGATTGAGGCCCCGGCGTCAAGTCACAAACCCTTGCTCCCTGTGACAACACCTGAGGAGTAGGCAGATTGAGACCTCAGCGTGAAGTAGAGCTATTCGTGTTTTCAAATTATTTTTTGTTTGACCAATATATTTTTTGTCACAATCATTGCAAGGAATTTCGTACACTACGTGAGATTTTTCAAAAAGTGGATCTTCATCTTTCAATTTTGAATGTGATTTGTTCAAAGGTTTTATTTTTCTTTGTGAAATTTTGATATTGTTTTCTTGTTTAAATACATTTATGATTTTGAAAAATCTCACGTAGTGTACGAAATTCCTTGCAATGATTGTGACAAAAAATATATTGGTCCAAACAAAAAATAATTTGAAAACACGAATAGCTCACACAAAAGTGATTGTAGAAATATGAGACAAAATTCATGTGCATTAACCGAACATTCTATTGAAAATGATTATACAATTGATTATAATAACACAAAAATTCTTCACATTGAAAAAAACTTGAACAAACGTCTCTTTTTGGAAATGACTGAAATTAAAACGAGAAAAAACAACATGAACATAAAATCAGATATTGAAAACCTCAGTAAAATTTATTCGTTTCTATTAAACAAATAAATACATCTTGTATATAACTTTCATCAGTGAAAAGAACACTATGAATTTCCAAATCAATACCTTCACCTTTCATTGTCAAAATTTACACATCTCATGTTTTATCTTTACATTTCATTCACAAAAAAAAAACCTCAAATAGCACAAGTATGTACCTTCTATTTTTATATTTATACTTTTTGATGTCCATTTTATATTGTAGCCCTCGAAAAAGCTAATAAAAATTAGCGAAAGCTCGGGTAGCTAAAAAGAGTAATCTTTTTCTTCAGACCGAAGCCCTGATATAGAAAAAACAACTTTGTATATATATATATATATATATATATATATATATATATATATATATATATATATATATATATATATATATATATATATATATATATATATATATATATATATATATAATTATGGCAGGATCGGGAGGGACGGTCGCTGGGAGGTTCAAACGGATTAGTACTCAAGTCGCAGTAAATGGAAGTATGTCGGACCAAAAGTGGTTTCCACGTATTGGGGAGTCTTTGGGAATCGTCGTGTTTACTAAGACAATTGGGACGTTTTTCGAGCCATTGACACATCTGAACTCAAGCCTACCTGCTGGCTCCGATACGTAGATGACATCTTTGCCATTTGGCCTCATGGGTTTGAAACCCTGCCAACATTCCTGACCCACCTTAGTTCAAGTGTTATGTAGAAATGGATCCTTTCATGGATCTTCGTTATTGCAAGATGGAGAGCGATCACAATTTTCGATAAGCTACCTGACAGCTGGTAGTGAATGGTCATAATTGAAATTTTATAGAAAACCTGATAGCAGGATCGAACCACTTACTGTTTTTTCTCGCTACAAAATGGCATCTCTCCTCCTGTTTTGGTACATATATAAATGGTAGCGACATACTCGATGATGTTCATAAAAATATTAATTATTATTAATGTTCATAGTTCATACCTTGATATTTTCCAACCAGATGTAGCTGATAATTTATGAGTATTGAAGGAATACTCTGCTGTTTCATGGTAAACGGGAATGCGAATAACCATACTGCCCCTGTAGGGAGTCAGAAAGGCATTGACCCCATTTTGTACAAGTACCAAGAGTTGCTCATAGAGGGGTAAGTGGTGAAGATGAAATTATAACTCTCCGAAAGTTGCAGTTGCAATCAACGATCAATGAGGTCGTACCTTTTGGCGTGCGATTTCTTATAGGGAGATATGCCATCCAGTTGAAATTTGAATATCTAGAAAAGCGTTGGGTTCATTCAGATCCATTAGATTATTCCATATGACATGCCAATGAGAGGGTGGTTGATTAACATGATTCAATTATTCTCGAGATAATTCTTGAAGATTTTTGACTATTACTCTGATGAAAAACTGAAGTCACTTGCACTTTTAAAAAGAGACTAAGAGGGGATTCATTGGATAGGTCCTTATTATGTCATTATTCATTTAACTATATTCCGCTTTTTCCAGACTGTTGAATGAATCGAGAAGCCTTTTCTAATTTCTGATCAGTCTTCACTTATCCTGTTATTTTCATCCAGAATAAGCTAGGTAACTCAATTTCAACTGGTCTGGCGTAATGGATGTGAGTAAATTTCATTTGAAAAGAGTTTCTATAACTCAGCAAAATTTTTCTGATTGATCCTTTGAATAACTCAGAGTTATTAATAGGTGTAGGTAATAACTGGGAGTTGGCGCAAGAGGTTGTGTGCCTGGATAATGACCGAGAGGTCCTGGGTTTAATTCACCAAAGGTGTAATTTTTCTCCCGAGAATTCATCTCTGTAGTATAGAGAAATAACTCGACCACGTTTCATGGTTTACGGGTCTGGGAATAACGATGCTGCTCCTGAGGAATGGCTTATGGAGTTAATAAAAGGACCTGATTACTAAAGAACTTCGCTCGAAGTCGATGGCGTTGGATATAAAGTACCATAAAGAACTATTACTAAATAACAACTTCTAGGAAATCTATGAATTAAATTATAAAAACCTGAAAAGTTGGAAATATCTGACATTGGACCTGTAGAAACCAGTTTTAAGAGTATTATGTTCACATGCTAGGCGAAAAGCCGGAAAAAAATCTAGTGATACTTTGGAAAGAGATCACAGGGTTAGTGAAAGAAATTCAAAGCTCCCGATGCATCCGAAAAGTCTAGAGTCTAGGAGAGCTGATTTCACTCAGACCGCTCTCGATTCCAATTTTGAATAAGGATAAATAATAACGTGTTCATAAGCGAGCGGAATCATTTTTGCAGGTAGGTACATCGTTCCTCAATTCCTTCTCAGATATAATTTTTTAGTAAGTTCCCCAATTGTCTAGTCTGTAACGAATATCATCAAATCTAGTTCTGTAAGCTCGGTATTAACCTCTTCGGGCTGAACATACTTAATCGATTAGCGAAACGCGCATCAAGTGTGAGTGTTTTCAATTCATTCTATAATTAATCTCCGGTTGAAAATTATCTTTCATGCCAAAGGTTCCAGATATGCTGCGAGCTAATATCCGTCCGCCTCTACTCGTATCTTCAAGATCATCTGCATTCGTCCACTTTCGATGAGAGCACACCTGAATCACAATCGCCTTGAGCACACAAACAAACATTCCATCGTTTACATCCTCATTAGGATCCCTCCGACTTGTAAGAAAACACTTGCACCTTGTAGTCGTCTTTTTTGTCGTCCATTCACCGTCGGAAGAACTTAAAGCTCATCCTGTAGATGAATCGGGCAGTCCATGCGCGATCACGCGCTCCTTTTCGAGCATACGTGATTGCGTCTATGGAAATGCCGGTGCGCTCCCGAGGATATCTTCTCAGCTGGATGGAATGTCTTTGTTGTTCAGGAGTTTTAGACAAAACGGATGCTTTTTATTGAAGGCGGCCGGGGCAATGCACCGTTTTTGTGGTGTAGGTTATGGGCATTTTCATTTTAATGTAATTTTGGTGTACTCACGATTATCAATGCTGGGAAAAAAATGGAAGTTCTACAAGAGTAGTATTTTCTTCAGTATTACATAAGTTTCTAATGACATTTGGAAAAGAGGACAATTTTTATATATTGATTCTGCCCCCTGTCCTGTTTTGATATTCGCCGAAAGTGAAATCACATTTTCAATATAATTTCTTCAGAAGAATAAAATAGGAATAGGAAACCACTCAATCACATTCAGAATTATAGGTTATTTAACAAAGAAATTCAAGATGAAAATTGAGTGGTTCTTCATCAAGAAAAGAATGGGTCAGGAAACAGCACTATTTCAAACTCCAGTTGAAACTTTCCCACATCGAATTTGAATTGCCAAATGCCTTCCAAATTCGTCTCACTTCGAACTTCTGTGTACTTCAATAAATTCTATTGTTGTCGAAGGCGCTTCATATGAATATTTCTTGATGAAATTCAATCAACTCATTTCCAATCGAATGAGCAAAATGATTCAGATCAATATTACACTGAATTATCAAGGAGCTTATTCATGTCAACGATTGCTGAAAAACAGCATCGTAAATATTCTTATCTAGCTTCTATTAACATGTTGAATAATGATAGGAAATGTGAGTCAAAGCTATTGAAATGAACGCGGTTACTTGTTGAGGCGACATTTTACGAATGCCAATCATAAAATATCCTCATCAAGTGAAAGAACCCCCTTTCTTGGGTGGGCTGATATTGTTTCCTTCAATATTAACCGACAATATACCCAAATTTAATACCGTAATAGCTTCTATTGGCTAAACGTCAAGTGCAAACTACAAATATAATGATGGATATTGGACATTGTTTTGGATTCCTCATATATGAGTTCTATCTATTTATATTTCAAAAAATACACCAAAAATTCAGTTTTTCTTCTAATAACAATTCTTCGAGGATATCCATGTGACAAATTTTACTTCGATTCTCTTCTCTTCTATTGATATTATTCCTGCGCTCGTAGGTGTCGATAGTATCTGTCGATGTTTTTATCCCGACCATATCCATATTGTCTTGTATGAGTTTGTTGCTAGTGTGTTTCAACTTATATAAAAAAGTGTTGTTGTCGATTGTCAAGAGAAGTTGTTGCTAAAACTGTTGAATATTGGTATTTCGACAAGGATTCTACAAGTTTTTAATTACCTAATCCAACATTTGGCAACCGTGACAGGACTATCCCACATAATTAAATGACTCTTCATGAAGAGTAGCTGAAACAGGTATGGAGAAAATAATCAAACCTTCAGAAATCAAACGCACCGCTTTCGCACGAATCTACAACTGGACTATCGACGCACTCAAAAAAACCTGAACGAGATTTGTTCGAAATCCTTGGAAATACCTGAATTCTTCAACAGAAAAGTGGAATGTGGGGTCATTTGAACAAAAAACTGATAGATTTTCTCTATGACGAAGACTCATTGAGTATAGATACAAAAGAGGAAATGCAGAAGGCAAATATAATACTCGACCAGCATCAGAACTCGAAATGCAAGGTGGAGTTTCCAGTCCAGAATGAAACTGCTGAATCGATTAGATCAAGAAGTTTGAGTGATTTCAATTCCATATGAGAGTTGAAACTCTCAATGATCGAATTCAAGAAGTATGGCGGAGATATCAGAGAATGGGTGTCGTTTTGAAGTCAATTCAGAAGGATATGTGAAGATGACCAGCTAGAGAATGCCCACAAATTTTATTATCTGCCGCAAGCAGTCAATATCTAGTGCCTGTCAGTTGTTCGAAACTTTTCCATCCGGTAAGAGTTTCGAAAAGGTTGTGGAAAGCCTCAAGTTATATTTTGAACGTTTCGATTCACTCAAAGAGGTGATGACGATCAGCTGAAATACCCAAGAAACCATAGGGGTGACATCGGAATAGTGCGGTGCTTTGTTTTACCCTCTTGTCGATTCGTGTCTACCAGAAAAAATCTCCGTGCCTGGCAAAGGAATCCTCAATTTTCGACTCAAGCTTCTTTGAAAACCAGGTTGGATGATGTAATAGATTTTTTCAAAATTAAAGTTAAAATGGGGATAAAATAATTCTGGCAGCTACTGGTTCTAATCGACAAACCTCAAAACGACAAAATATGGCAATAGGAAATCAATCCAATACCAACAGCTTGTTTGAATTGATGAATCAAAATGTAAATGAATGTTCTTTCTGCAAGCAAGTTCATCATCATCATCATATTTTGCGATTCCACTAAAGTTGCTTAGAAGGCAGCAATATTCCTCAGGAGTGAATATGACGAAACTGTATAATATATGCAGCTGGTACAAGCAAAGAAAAGATGTTCATTCCTTGTTTACATGTACTTGCGGCCGCTATTGGGGCCCGTATGTAATTTTTAGGGTTGGAAAGCATGAAAATCCATATAGATTCAGTTTACTGTTCGACGGATTCCACGACAGTACTCTCGTGGATAAAGAGAAAATAGAGATGAAAAAATTCCGAATCCAACAGAGTTAAAGAATCCATAATTCAACGAACCGATAAAGTTTGTTTCACGAATCTGGCGCGAATAATCCTGCTGATCTTCCTTCCACAAAATGATGTTCAAGAAAACTTCTCCAGTCTCATTGGTGGAAGGGGCCAAGATGATTGCTGAATAGTCTTTCAGAATAGTCTATACGAGACTAATAATCTAATGAAGAATTCTTTTTTGGTCAGAAAGTTAAAGGTAACACTTCGATGCTATATGGAAATAGTAATATTTAACGAGAACTATCGATTTCTTTTCAAATACCACCTAAATATTGACCTGATAGGATAGATCAATCGACTCATCCTCAATTAATTGTAAAAATTTCGGTGAATTGAATTGAAGTATTCTGAAGTAGAGAAAGTAGAAAGAACAGTCATCAAGCTAATTGAAGTCGGGGCATTTGGTGTTATTGAGACCAACAGGCTCGTTTCATTTTTGCCATTCAAATATGATTATGGAATCATCAGACTCCAAATAAGAATCAATGAACGAGATGATACGGAAGACTTTCGTTAACCAATAATTAAATCATCAAAACATCCTGTGGCGAATAAATTTATGATGAACTGTCACATTCGTTCGTATCATGCTGGCACCCAAATTCTGCAATCTATTTCGTTATTCAGAGGCAAACATTTGGATAATTGGAAGACAAAAAACAAAACAAAAATTAGTCAGAAGAATAATGTGTCAAATTTAGAAACTGACAGCCAAAAAGGTATGGATATGCATCTTCACTTGTCCTCAGAGCGATCCATTTGGAGTTTGTAACATCAATCTGCTTTCTCGAAACTTTAAGAAGGTTCATAGCCAAAAGTTGACGACCGAAAATTCTATACAGCGATAACGGAAGATGTTTTAGAATGCTATGTCAATCTCACATCTTGGACATTTTTTTCCAAAAACCCTCCAACAAGATAAGTATTTGCGATAAGTACTGAAAACAGAAACAGATTTGTTTTCCGAAACATCAACAAAGCTGAATATTTTTATATATAAATCAGTATTATGTTTTTGTGATAGGCACATTCAAGTTATACGAAAAGTTTCCGACTCAAAGGGCGTGTTTCATTTGGAACGAACTATTTTACTTAACGCGGCAAATTTTCAGGGTTGATTAGAAATCTGCCCAAATACACTTGAATAGATTTCAATATAAATTCTCATTTTTCCAGATTGTGGTAGGTTACTTACCACAGAAAACTACGAATGCATTGTCTGTCTCGAATCTGACGAAATAAACAGATAGCATGGGCGCCGTTAGAAAAAATGTTAGAGGTGGCACTTTTAAAAAAAATCAAAGTAACGCATTAAATCGAATTGCAAATCCTTTTGAACAATACTTATGAGTGTGTTTTAGAAAAAAATGCAAAATTGAGTCGATATCGTGTCTTACGCGTCATATGGACTGAAAGATCTAAAATCTAGGGATGGGCGCCCCCCCTTGCCCTTGAGAAACGGCGCCCATGAGACAGATAGAATAATGAAAGAATCTCTTGAAAACTCAACCCACCATTTGCTTCCTGGTGGAATGGATGGTGTGAGTAATTGATCGGTTTAACCAAGAAACTTTTGAAATGGTGCTTGGAAGGGCTTGTCACACTTTCGAAGGAACAAGTTCAATATTGTGTGATTCTCGCAATGTTCTTGAATGGTATTAAAGAAGTTGAAGTACCATATATAAACAAAGCTGAGACCACCGGTCTGAAACGGAGATGTAAATGTCGTCTAAAAGTTGAAGAAAGTTTCCAACGAAGACTCAGGAACGAGTACCTTGAAAATCATTTTTACATTAGAAGAAATTAAAAACAAATGATATCGATATCGGTAATATTGTTCTAATTGGAAATGATTCTGATGAAAGGATGGAATGACTTTTGCGTCGAGTGATCGAAATATTTGTTGGTAAGGATGTACAAATCAGATTAGTTCAATTGAAAACTTCAACCAAAACGTTTAAAGGCCAATTCAGAGGTTATTTCTGCTAGAAGTTGACATCCGAGATGACACTGACAGTTTGAAAAAAAACATAGAGGGTGATGCCAGAAGTGAAGAAGATCAAATGGATACTTGTTTATAGAGATTTATAGTTAGCCAACTTTATGGGAATATAATTCGATGGGTTGGATTCTACGGGTAGATGGCACTATAATTTCGTTTCCAATAGGGTCACTGGATCTAGTAAGCTTCGCTTACACGGGTACGGACATTGGGTGGAGCTAATCGGAACGATTACCCAAAAATTGACCAATGGCATTGCACTTTAATTTGTTTAAACAATTCAGAAAAGAAGAAGACAAACTGTCATTTTTCAAATTGACGTGACATTGACATTTTGATGCTCGATGCAAAATGTAAACAATCACAAGGGTTTTCGACTAAAATTTTGGGTGTTTCCTATGGATATTTGACTAATTTTAATTTCCTTTAAATTTTTCGAGTTGAATTCCAATAATTTTGCATGTGCACGCCATATTGACAATACTGCAAGTAATATTTGTAACGTGGCTAGAGGAATGTTGAAACAATACCACGAGTTCTTTAGTACAGTTCATATTTTAGGTCGCTAGACATTAAATTCGAGTAAATTCTGAAGATTTTCCTGGAATTTTCAAGAAAATGATAAACCTGATTTGAAAATTTAAGCAGTGAAGTAAGTACCCACTTTGTCAAACAATAATATTTGGCAATGAAATGTAGAGATGGAGTTCACAATTAAATGGATTATTTGGCTTACTTGTTTTCAAATTTAAACTTCTATTCACTTTTCATAAACATATATTCAACAAATGGACTGTAACAACGTGTTTTCGCCCACCATAGGCGGATGAATCACACGGGTATGAAACGAAAAGGGTTCAACATTGCCGCCCCCGTTGAAAGGCTGAGCGTTTCAAGAAGAAAATAAATAAATTGTTCATGATGCATTAACATTGATAGGCAGCTTGCATAGTTTATTTATCGCGCGTTTCACTTCACCACTTTGAGTAGATGGTACACGTACCAACTGGTCTGCGCCGAGATGAAGTTTCAAAATCCGTCCTAGAGGCCAATTCATTGGAGGAGTATTTTCTCCTTTTAGTAGGACCATATCACCAACTTTCAGATCAAGACTTCGATCGGTTTTCCACTTGGATCGTACAACACTGTAGTGTTGACAAATATTCGTTGCCCCAACGCTTCCAAAAATGCTGTATTTTTTGTTGAAGTTGTTGAAAGTGAGATAGTCGATTTGAAATTACATCTTGAATATCCAACTGTGGTATGGAAGTGAGTACGTCTCCGATAAGGAAATGGGATGGGGTTAATGGGATGAGATCACAAGGATCGTTGGATAATGGAGTTAAAGGTCGGGAATTTTAAATAGACTCTACCCTGTGCCTCTACCTGAACAACACAGACCCCGTTAATTATACTTCGGTTGGTCCCATCCGAATAGATACCTTGTAGTAATACCTCTATGACTGAAATGCGCAAGTTGAAAGAAAGAATGATTCACGATGCCCCTATCTCACGATTCCTCACTCGAATATCCGCCAATATACTTCTTGCGCTGAATGTGATAAGTTCGAAAGTGTAAATTAATTACAAATAAGTGAATTGAAGAAAATTTTCCATAATATGGGAAACAAAAGAACGATGCTCAGTGAAAACAACGTAGAAATTTGGCGAACACTACGGAAACTCGAGGAAAAACTCCATTACTACTCGTCCAGTAAGTAAAATTGTTTTTAATGTTTTTTGTCATGTTTTAGAGAAACCAACGAAATGAGTGGACATATAATTGGAAATAGATGAGACTGACAATGATTTCTGATCATTGATCATCGGCAGGGGCAATCTACCTTGTAGATCAACATACGGCTGAACTTTATTCATCATAGTAGGCCGTTTTCTGCCCTGCATACTTTTTGAGTTATGCCAGCCGAGTGTCTCGTGCCCAAAGACAATTTCTTTTTGGTTGGCGCAGGTCCGTCGTCAGATTTGACATCGGAATTTTCCGCCACCAACAGTGAATCTTTCCGTAGTGATAACGCTGTTACTACTATACCGACTGAAGCAAAGTCTTACGGTAGTTATATCCAGGATGATTTCGCACTGCGGTGGGGTACCTATCTGACACAAGGACAAGAGAACGACAAGGAAGAACCTAAAGACACTCGAGGACAAACTCCGTTCTTACTCGTCGTAAGTAACTTTGTTTTTCATATTTTGTCACGTTTTAGAACGGAACCAAAGACGTGAGTGGACGTATAATTGGAAACGGCTGAGACTGACAATGATTTCTGATCATTGATCATCGGCAGGGGCAATCTACTTTGTAGATCACTCTACGGCTGACCTTCAATCATCATACGCCGTTTTTTTGTCCCGCACACTTCCTGAGTTGTGCTCGCCGAGTGTCTCGCGCACGAAAACAATTTCTTTTTTGTTGGCGCAGGTTTCAGGCCATTACACTACCTCATATCCACCCCAACTGAATCCGGTAGTTCAGACCTTTTTTCTCGGCATCTGAGTTGAGGTTTTCCACCGGACCCTCAAATTTCGTTGGGCAAAGGTTTCTCAGCCCTCAGAACAGCTGTGCCTGGTGAGTGATCGATATGCTGAAGCATTCAAGACTACTTTGTCTGACAAAGCCGGTGCTGATGAACCATTATGCAACGTTCCTCCCTCGATGTCGAACCACAGGAGATTTCTGCTTGCACTAGACCTGAAGGTACAACCTTTTCCTTCAAAACACCTCGAGGGCACTGCTCATCGAAGTCAATGGCAATCTTAGAAAAATCAACAGAGGGGGGACACCTCAAGCAGACAAAACAGAGGATGGTGAGAGCGGTTCACGACGTACAATAACAAATGGACCAGGTAACATATTCGAACCTATACGCTGGTTGCATTAAATATTTGACAGCACGTGGCAATCTATAACTTACAACTCCAACATTTTGGAATGGGTTCAGAGATATAAAATCCATTTTTATACTCTACCTTATGAAAAACTGGCACCTGAACCCCGACAATTCCACCCAGCCGGCTAAACCTCTATTGTGAGAGTTTAGCTATATATATTACTGGAATTTGACTACATTGAACCAGCCGTCAATGTCAAGAGCAATTTTTGGTTCAGCTATTTTCTCAGGTTTGAGTCTTACTGATAGCTATAGATTTTTTTTTGAATCTGAAACATTTGCATGAATTCATCACAGCCCCTCACTTGGAGCTGTGAAAAATCTGATGTCTGAAAATTGTTTTGTCAGTGGATTCGACAGATGCCAATAAACATAAGAAGTATTTGCGATTTCACTCTAGACACAAAATTTTTGAATTTAAATTTTTTGTGTTTTGACTCATCTTTGCACCTTATATATTTAAACAAAATTCTCAGAAACGGTTATACATTTTTCGAGTTCGAAATTTTTTTGTATCTGTAGCTATTTAGACGACATCTTTTTCAATTAGTATTACCAAGATGGAGTGTTCAGGAAACATCCAACAAATTTGATGTATCTTGGTAACCATTAGGATTCTATATTAATGAAAAATAAATTCATTCGACACTTGATCTCGGTTTGCCTTGTGGTTGAATATAGGTGGCCGTCTACAAAATTATTTGAGGAGCACCGATGTATAACCTTGCAGACGGATCGAGGAGATTTTGATAATGTAAATTTCCACACAGTGTCACAGTGACTTTTTATGTTGGGCAACTAGAAGGTGAAACAAGGCCTGAATTTTCCAGAATATTAAATGCAACAACGAGAAAGCCAAAGGTTTCAGTGAAGCAGGCCAAACTTCACATCATTGTTCAAAACCTTCAGACAGTTCTCCTCAAACTGTCACATTTTGTCGCATAGAGACAACAAAACCGTCAACGCGCAGATCAACCGGATGTGTGGAATGACGCACCCAAACCTCAACGGACTGGCTGGTGATATTTGGAAGTGGTGCGAAGAATTGAGCATAATGATATTCAGGAACTTGAGTTTTCTAGTGGACAATATATATATATATATGTATATATACAGTGTGACCCATTTAAAATGGAACCACCCCTGTAGAATGTGCATTTTTCAATCAATCTCAATTTTTTTTTATTGAAATATTAAGCATGAAAAACTGTATCTTGACACTAACTTTCACAATTTTAGTTTCATTTCCAAGGCACTCTATGGTTTTTTTTGTTTGTCAAAAACGGCAAAAGTTTATTAGGCAATTTTTGTTTTCAAATTTGACTACACCACTGGATTCGTAGTCGTTATAAATCAAAACTGTCAAATTTTCATTAAAAAATATTTGTTAACAACGAAGTTACAACAACTTCAATTTTGGAAACAAAGTATTTGTTTGTAATTTTTATTCAGATTATAGACATATTTGAGATCTGACAACACTGTCATCACCAAGTAGAACACCAGTGAATTTGTACAGTGAAAATCCGAAGTCAACAGCTCAATGCGTTCTACAGTTATAACTCCTGAAAATATGGTAATGTGAGAGATTTGTGCTGCAAGCGTTTTGTAATAAAAATCTGACTACGCCAATGGATTTGTGAATAATATTCCTTCAAAATCATTCATTTGAGTGTAGGTTACGAGAAGTATATTCTAGAATAACAGAAGTCAAGTTATGCAGTACTTAGTACATTCTTCCGCATAGCCGCTAAAATCAAATTGATTTAAAGCATGGAAATCATTTATTCAATAATAAAACAGAGAGCAGGACAAAAATTGTTCCCTGTAAATTCTTCATAACTCAGCTAAAACAATCTTTTAGAGGAGATATCAATAATTTGAGGAAGCTGAGCTCATTATGCAAAGGTATTATAATAAATCAACAGTAGGCTGTGATTTTGACAGTTAATCATAAATAAAATAATAGTTGTTAGTTACGTGCATTTAATAATGGCTTTGC
This sequence comes from Zygogramma bicolorata, assembly GCA_032362365.1. NCBI lineage: Eukaryota > Metazoa > Arthropoda > Insecta > Coleoptera > Chrysomelidae > Zygogramma > Zygogramma bicolorata. The sequence goes on along the minus strand of JAVJAQ010000472.1, from coordinate 173,077 downwards.
AATTATCATTAGAAGAAAGAATTGAAATTGTGAGAATTTCTGGGGACAATTATCATAGTGAAAGAGAAGCAGCTAGGATATTTAATCACAGACATCCAAATCGACTTCCCATTGACAGAAGCACCGTCAGTAAAATTAACAAAACATTTAAAGAAACCGGTGCAGTCAGCAAACATATTTTAAAAAATAATCACCGAAGAAGAAATTTAAACGAAGGTGCTGTTTTAGATTATTTTAGAAACCACCCAAATAGAAGTTTACGAGTCGCCAGTTTGGATTTAAACTTACCGAGAGAGACTATTCGACGATGTCTAAAACAAAACAAAATGAGAGCATTTAAACCTAAATTTCTTCACTCTTTAAAGGCAGGTGATGAAGTGAAACGTATGGAATTTTGTTTGTGGGCACAAGGCGAGTACCTGAATACAAGAAATTTTTTAAACTGCATAATGTTTAGTGATGAAGCTTCTTTCAGCACCAATGGGGTAGTTTCATCGCAAAATGCTCGGTATTGGGCTACGGAAAATCCGCACTGGATCATAAATTGTAAAAGTCAATATTCCGAAAAAGTTAACATTTGGTGTGGTATAGTACAAAATAGAATAATAGATCCATATTTTTTTGATGGAAACATAAACGGGCAAATTTTTTTGGAATTTCTAAATAACCAATTATCGGACGAAATAGATGAAATGCCTCTTGCGGAACAAGTAAATTTATATTTTCAGCTCGACGGCTGTTCCGTGCACAATTCGAGGATTGTTAAAGAGTGGCTAAATAACCAGTTTCCAAATCATTGGATAGGACGAGGTAGTGACTTAATTGAATGGCCACCTAGATCGCCTGATCTAACAATATTAGACTTTTTTCTGTAGGGTATTCTGACACAAATAATATACAGAACAAGACCAACGAATCGAGCTGAACTCATGCAAAGGATACGACAAGCTTGTGCCGAAATTACAGTTCAACAAATAAGAAATAGTGTAAACAATATTCGGAAGAGATACGATAAATGTATTGAACTTAATGGAGGTTTGGTGGAAGCCACAAAAATTTGAATGTTCAGTTTTAAATCAATGTTTATTTTAGTATCAGTTTTTTCTTAATGGCAATTAATTGTTGAATAAATACTTTGAAACTTGTTTGTATTCATTTTGTTTTCATCAGCTATAGAAGAAGGTAGAGTAAGTTCAGAATCTCATAAAATGTGATTTTCCAGGTGCGCTGTTACAAAAGTACTATTATTTATTATTGGGAAACTTCCAAAAAGCTTACAAGTATGACCATTAATACTTCAAGATTCTATCAAGATTTGGTAAAAGCGCAATTGGGAGATCCCATGACATGAGATTCTGATCTTGGTCTACTACTGCGTAACTTGAAAATGAACTTTTAATTTTCTGCTATTTTCGAATAGACTTATAATCGACACTTAAATGAATGATTTTAAGGATATATTATCCACAAATCCAGTGGCGTAGTCAGATTTTTATTACAAAACGCTTGCACCACAAATCTCTCACATTACCATATTTTCAGGAGTTATAACTGTAGAACGCATTGAGCTGTTGACTTCGGATTTTCACTGTACAAATTTACTGGTGTTCTACTTGGTGATGACAGTGTTGTCAGATCTCAAATATGTCTATAATCTGAATAAAAATTACAAACAAATACTTTGTTTCCAAAATTGAAGTTGTTGTAACTTCGTTGTTAACAAATATTTTTTAATGAAAATTTGACAGTTTTGATTTATAACGACTACGAATCCAGTGGTGTAGTCAAATTTGAAAACAAAAATTGCCTAATAAACTTTTGCCGTTTTTGACAAACAAAAAAAACCATAGAGTGCCTTGGAAATGAAACTAAAATTGTGAAAGTTAGTGTCAAGATACAGTTTTTCATGCTTAATATTTCAATAAAAAAAATTGAGATTGATTGAAAAATGCACATTCTACAGGGGTGGTTCCATTTTAAATGGGTCACACTGTATATATGTGTGTATATGTGTATATGTATATATATATGTATATATATATATATGTATATATATATATATATATATATATATATATATATATATATATATATATATATATATATGTGTGTGTGTATATGTGTATATAATTATCAACTGGTGATGTTCGTCTCATAAATAAGTTCGAAATATGAGTTTATAGCAGATCAAATGCCATGATGTGTCACCTTCGGAATGCAATATCGAGAATACGCCTTCCAAGAGCGGGCCAAAAATTTCGATAACCTGAAGTTGATCTGTTTACTAACTACTCCAACACATAGGGTAAAACATTTTTATCTTTACAGCCAAACCCCATAAGTTATGCAACTGATGTATTACATTAACTTGGTCTGACACAAACATTTGTGCTTTCCCAATCATCACCACTTCCACTTTCTCCCTAGAATATTGAAAATGATTGAAGGGGACAAAGTAACATGTTTTGTGTTTCTGTTATCGCAGTCCCAAACTTGGTTTCCACAAATTGATATCAATTTTGAATTCCATTATATTGTATTTTGAACAACGATATATAATTTTTTCAGTTTCGTTTAAGCACCTACATCCACTGTGGTGCCATCTCACCCTGGGTGAACCGATTTTGTCTGGCATCTATTTTCCAGGAGAAAAACTGAGGGGTGAACCTTCAGCGATTCTGATGGCATCACTGATTGCAAATACGATGAAACCATACAATTTATTTTCGTCTCATTGGTGGATATTTGTGAAGGAGATGTGGATAAGGTAGATCGTCCCATGGGTGCAGCCAGGTAAAAATTTTAGTACTAGAAAATAACATAGATCAGCTTAAAATCTGATATCTCATGCAGGTAACTATGATACAATGGAAATGTTTTAGAGGGTTATTTTCAAAATACGATCCACTTTTCTCCCGATATGAGAAAATCTGGGACCCTTACCAAGGGTTGACCAAATTAGAAAAATCGGAAAACCTCATTTTGAAAAATATATCACAAACTTATTTACGATGCAGAAAAATTCTAAGTCGTCTCCACAATTCAATATTCAAAAGATGTCAGGAAGGTGATTCAGTACATGTTTCGAACCTACATAGGTTCATCATCAGCTGAATTAACATTCAATTATGGAGATGAAAAAACTTATTGTTATGGTTGCTCTAAAGCTTGCTAAAGCGTACAAATATGATTCAAAATCAGAATGAGTAGCATTTTTATTGTATGATCAGTAAAAAAAAAGTGTCGCCCTTCAGAGGTCGAATCTTCCGCAGAAAATGTATGACGAGGCCTTTTGGCGTGTGAGTCCCAGCACGGAAGCTCGATGGGAAGTTGAACCCGAGACTTAACGCTTGAGGGGCAGACGTGCTTGTCTCTTCACTGCCGAGAACCAAATTATCCACAGAAGGCCAAGAGAGCAACAACCACAAACATGTGTTTTTTCTCATCATTTTCCACGGTTAAACGTGAATTGTGTATGACATCCACGATTATCGATTAAAAAACCGCACACATTCAATTAGGTTTTTTTCTCATTTTTACTTATAAAAATCCTCACCACCCAGCTTCACCTCAGCTCTTCAGCCGTTTGCTGGAAATGAGTCTGCAATTTGGTGGTGTTGATACTGATCAATTCAAAGGCCACAGCACAAGACATGCTGCCACTTCTGCGGCCAACCAAATCGATTTGAGCACGGACACCATACGATCAAATGTAGGCTGGTCCAAAAAATACAATACTTCTGGTAAATTCTACATAGACCAGTAATTACAAATGGTACATTTGCGGATTACCTCCGCAATTTCATTAAACGAGTGTACGTTTTCTGGTTATTTGAGTTTTGCAACATCAAATTGTATTAGCATTCAAATACTGTCTGTATCAAATTCTTAGTTTATAGTGGTGAATTATATGAAGAATAAACAGTTCATTTAGACTACTTCATTAGTATGAGATCAGTCTGAATAAAATTTTGATCGCCTTTTAATAATTCTTTAAACATCTACAAGGTGATCTATTCGGATGGGACCAACCGAAGTATAATTGAGGATTAAACGACTTACCTGAAGGAAGTTCAATCCAAATTATACGAGGTTGGTCACATCCGAATAGAGAGACACCCACCCATCTCAAAGAAGAAAAAAAAATCCTATATATTATTTTTTCTGTCATCCCGACCCAAAAAGGCGATATCATCGCAAGGTATATTGACGGATATTCCAGTGAGGAATCGTGAGATAGGGGCATCGTGAATCATTCTTTCTTTCAACTTGCGCATTTCAGTCATAGAGGTACTACTACAAGGTGATCTATTCGGATGTGACCAACCTCGTATAATTTGGATTGAACTTCCTTCAGGTAAGTCGTTTAATCCTCAATTATTTTTGCTCAACAAGCATACACGAACACGAAAGGCGAGTTCTGAAATTCAACAGTAACTTCTGTCAGTTCTATCACCGATGCCTCTCTCTCTGTTTGTCGTTCGTCACAAACAGAGAAAGAGAGGCATCAGTGACAGAACTGATGGAATTTACTGTTGAATTTCAGAACTCGCCTGAACTCAAACACTTCTTCTTCTCATATTCTCCGAATTCGTATAAACTAATTATCCTACAGTGCGATTGGCCGATTTTTGGGTAGCTTCTGGGATTGGCCAATTTACAACAATTTTCGCCAGGGCCTCGCCCATTGTCCGTACCCGAGTAAGCGAAGCTCACTAGATCCAGTGACCCTAGTTTCCAAGTCATGCCTTTACTTTCATTTTTTTACGGGTGTCGTGCCACTTACCATAAAGATAGGCTAAATAAAGCCACACCAATCTATTCTACGTGGAAAATTACATGATAATAACATTATCTCACAATTAAATATACAGTATTCATTAAAATATCTTATGAACAATTCGTCTCCGAGTAAGCGTATAGGCACTATATATTCCTTCCGAGAGTGCTTGAAGTTCACGCTTACCCAGCTCATCGAAAACATGATTTTTTTTAATATTTCAACTATTATTATTATTGTATCGACATGATATCCACAAAGTAACTATAAAAAAAGTGCAAAAATATGCAACAAAAGCTGGCTGTTTTCACTGATGTAAACTTAGTTTGTTGCAAATTGAATAACATTCATTTTTGAAATTTCACAACTGGAGACTCAGTTTTCAACTGAAAATTGGCTAAGAGTAGAAATAGTTTGCATTTTAACGGATTGTGAGACGAATGTAATCGCGAATATGAATAACTTTTGAGTATTATATCAAATCTATAACAGTTGTCAAGTATTTTCAATTGCCAATATTCGATATTGAAAGTAAATCAAGATTCATCAGAATAGACCAGTATATATCAACCATGTACTTCAGACTTTGCAGAAACCATTGGTTTTATCATCATACACCGATGTGATAGTATTATTATCCCATTATCCGGCTGTATAAGAGAAAGGTTTGGAGGTAATTTTTTCGATATTTATTAGAAGTTTATTATGATAATGGTAATGATATCAAATATCAGGAACAATGGGTACGAGCCGGGGGGGAGGGGGGGAGGGGGAGGGGAGGGGGTGTTGAACCCCCAGAACCCCCCTTCCTGTCTACGCCCGTGGTTGTCAGAATCCATTTGAGTATGCGTCATTAATACAGTAGTATATAGTAAAATAAAAATAACATTGAAAAAATCATAATAATGTGTGCTGAATAGGCGCTCGCTGTAGGAATATACAGCGCGAATACATGCACTCAGACAATTTGTTCATTTGATATTTCTATTATTATATTATTTCGGAATAGAGAGACGGTTTTTTTATGTAATTTTTCTCATAGAATCGATTGGTGTGACCAGATTTATTTGATCTGGATGGTCAGTGGTAGAAAAAGTAAAAAAATAGCTATTTTTGCAATAAAATTGTTAATAACTAATCAACTAACAGGTTTTGGGCCTGGTAACTGAAAAAATTCGTGATAATCGACCCAAAAAACATAAAACAACACCAAGTTCCCGAAGGGACCTCGAAAAGTATACGAACCCCCTTCTGGCGGTCGGACTAGAAATATCGACATTATATTATGAATATTGAATTGACATTAAATAGCTATCCTATTTCCCTAAAAACAATGCTAATGCTGCAAGAGCGCAAGATTCAACAAGATATGGAAGATATGGCAGAAAAGTCAAAACCCCAAAAATTTTTTCATGAGATTATTGAGTCGTGTTCCAATATTTGGACTCGAGGTTGGAGAGTGTCGATATCTTTGGTCCCGACCATATCCATATTACCTTGCAAGAGTTTGTTGCTAGTGTGTTACAAATTTTATAAAAGATTATTAATATATATATATATATATATATATATATATATATATATATATATATATATATATATATATATTTGTCATATATTCGTCATAAAAGATTTTTGATGAAACCGTGAAAAAATCGTATTCTGACAGGGATTCTACAAGTTACAGATTACCCTAGACACTGGGTAAGTGCATAAACGCAATAGTATCTCTTTATAATCGTATTAAATAATGGGTTGTTGGTTGTTGTTAACAGACTTGCCGTTTCTCCGAACCGGATGACATAAAATTCAGTAAGGCATGTTTGGCTACAGCATATTTTTCTGGTGGGCCCAAACCGCAACATCGTCAGTGCACATTCAGACGGATCTTTACACTACGGCTCATCCAATCCATCTCGGCACAAACTCAGATACTTTTCCAGTTGCACACTGGTAGTGTAGACCATGACGAAAGAAAAAACACCTTTCAGGAACAAATTTCAACAAAGTGAACACATATAATAGGTGTTTTTCGTTCCTTCACAGGAATAATTGCTGGGGATATAAGTTATTAGTTCTGTGCCAAGATGGATTGGATAAGCTGTACGTTTGGTGGTTCCTAAGTAGACATTCCCTCTTTGGCAAGGATATCTTCTCTCGTTTCGTTGATGATACAAATATGAGTTCACATACTTCTCTGTTGATTCAAAGAGAGTAAGCGATTTTGCGAGTGAAGTAATAGCGTTGAGATTAGTTATTACTTCACTCTTTATGGAATTCAGTAGATTTATTGTATGTTATGATGTCAAACTCGGTAAGAGGAAACAGAAGGTATTCTGGACAGAGACAGGGTGGATCTGTGCTTCGATAAAATAGAAAACCAAACGCTTGAAAATTAATTTTAGTATCCTTTTGTCTTTGGGTTTTGCCTCATTTTTTATTTTTCAATATTCCAACATCTCTTTTCCCTACTGAAATAATTCTGTCGTCTTGTGGTTTACCGAATTCGATAATATTCTCTGATATATTTTCCAAAAAATGTTGACAATCGCCAGATAATGATTTTGCTGATGATTTTGCTTTTTCCATTCCTCTTACATGTTCTTATTGTTCATTCTATACTCAACGTCCCGTCTGAAAATAAGAACGATCGGATCTCGAAAATGAGCGACAACGTTTCAAACAGTACAAAACAAAAAATTACAATAACAATCACTCCACCTTTATCGCCGACTGCGCCATTAATATAGCCGTTGTAGATTTTATCTACGCAATTGAACAATTACAATCGGCCGTAATGAATTATTAATCACGGGCGGTTCATTCTCACGATACACTTCCACTTTTTTTCTTCCGAATCGCAAACCTAACCTCAAACACCGTAAACGGATTAACATATCTAATTCGGTTAAATATTTAGATTTATTAATTTCACAGTACGAGATCAGGCCCAGAGGACCCTTAGGCCGATGGAGAATTGAGGTATTATGCGGGTTATGTAATGAATTTGGCAACAATAATTGATGAAGAGGGATTAGTCATTGTGCCTCATTTAAAAGGGTTCAAAATATTTGCATTAATATTGTGAGTCGGTGGCAAAAAACGGTGCCCGCTGAGACGAACATGCAGAAGGAATGCTGAGAGGTAGAATCGATACGAGGTGTACGAAATAAGTTGTTTGTGCTTAGGAGTGACTGCGGTGAAAGAAAGACGTCAGGTAAGAGGGTGAACCGGCAATTTTTTTGGTTATTATTCGGAATAATGGCTGAGATTGAAACAGGCATAAATTTAACGATTAAATTTGGTGTAAAACTCAGGTCTTTTTTCAGAGATCATTACCCTAACACCAAACTGTTACTACTCACACTCGCGTTTTGCTAGCAAGATCAATATAATCAGAAAAAGAAAATTGATTCTGTACCAGTTCAATTTTCTTCTCTCGAAGATGCTAACCGTGTCAGCAAAATTCGCAGCTATTTAGAAAGGAATACAAGTCTTATAATATTCTTATAATATCTGTTTAAGGTAAATTGGTATATTTGCCACGATATGTAACTGCAATATTTTGAAGGAGCAAAATACGCTGATTGTTTTGTCAGTTACGTATCAATTTTTTTATAGATTCGGGGATTGATTGGCATATCGGGTAAAATCACTCTTTTTGCGGACGATACCACAATTTTGTGGCATAGTAAATCGGCATATAGCCTGCACGAGATGATATCTAGAGATATAAAAATCATTGAATCCTGGTGTGATCCTTCTAACATTTAATATAAAAAAACGAATATCACTCCATTCAAATGCTCACTAGACGATTTGCCTATGCAAAATGAAACTATTGTTACTGAAGATTGTACTAAGTTTTTAGGACTGCATATCGACAAAGATCTGAAATTTGAAAATCACATCAAATTTCTGAAAGGCAAGGTATCTACGGGATGCTATGCATTGAGAATCATTTCCAGAGAACTCGGAACTTCAATAGCAAAAACGGCATACCATGCTCTCGTAGAGTCACAATTGAGGTATGGCATTCCTTTTTGGGGGGTATGTAGCTCTGGTTTATTACAATCAGTTTTGAAACTACAAAAAAGAGCTATCAGATATATGTATAAGATGAAACCACGCGACCCATGTAAACAGATATTCAAAGATAGGAAAATTTTGACAGTTATAGCTCTTTTTATCTTAGAAACTGTTTGTCTTGTGAAAAAACATATATTAAGATTTGAAAACACCCCTTCTTATTATAGCACTCGTCTGAGCAGAAAAAATTGTTTGAAACTGCCCCTGCCCTCCTCTGAACTGATCAAAGATTCATTTTTTTATAATGGGTTGAAAATGTATAATCACTTACCAGAGAATATCAAGGAAACAAATCAGAACATTGACTACTTCAGAAAAAATATAAAACATTTATTGATGAGCAGACCCTATTATAGTTTGCATGAATTTTACGAGGATCGCTTCTGAAGTGAAATATTTTATCTTGTATATATTTTATGTTGTATATATGTTATTTTGTATATATGTTTATAAAGGCAATTTTGAAGTGTTCGTGTATGGAACCTGTATACCACGTATATGTGTTTATAAAAGATGTCTGTGTTTTATATATACATGTATAATTTGATGCTTTGTCAACAAGATTCAATCTTCAGACAATAAAGTATATTTATTATTATTATTATTATTATTATTATTATTATTATGAAATGAAAAATATATTTTGCTTCTCTGAAATATCGCAGTTACTTATCGGGGCAATTGTACCAAGTCACCTTTACAGTAATTATGAGAATTCATTATTTGAAGCTTTTCTTTTTCCAGAGGAGAAAAAAACCCAAAAAAAAGATATTCCTACCACAAAAATTATTCAAACAATACATCCTATCAGTCGGCAACTTTTTGTATAACTCAAAATTATTACTCAAAAGGTAAAAGAAATGATATTCATATTAACTAGGTACTTATCTTCGTTAACGTTTCGGAAATCAAATCTAATTCCGTTCTCAGATTCCTATTTCATTAAAAAAATTCAATTTCCAAATTTTTGACGTGAAGATTCGTGAAAGATCTGAGATCAAGGAAAGTAGCCAAGTGTGATTCGAATCAACCGAACTCTCCTCAAAGAGCATGATCAAATCAGATTATTGAAATTTTCTGACATCACTTTTCCTTGCTACTGTTTGGCTGTCATTTGAACCTATGATATCGATCGGCAGTAGGATTGTGATATGAAAATTATGAACCACCAAGGTCTGTACACTAGAATGGAAAGAAACTCAAAAGGTAGCAAAGAAAATAATAATTGTGAAAATGAAGTGCAAGAAACTGCATTTAACATGCTATTTGAAGAATATTAAATCAACATAAGTTCGATTGTTATGACTCACACTCGGAAATCCCTTTTTAAAGACAAATAATGTCGTCACTTTATTTATACTTTCCCTTTATCAAACACTCTTTAGAGTGCGCTCAGAAGGCAGAGCCTTGTGCATGCAAGGGTCGGCTAATTGTCTCGAGTGTTGAAGCTGATTTTTACGGTAGCGCATTTGCTATTTCAACTGTAGGGAATCCTATAAAAACCCACATTGGTACCGGGTCGGTTTGTGTATTCAGTCCATCTATCCCACCTACCAGGATTGGTGTCTAGGCAACTAACAATCGCCTGTCGCGCCGATCCGGTCAGAAAAACTCTGACACTCTAAAATTGTGACAATTCAAACTTGACTCAATAAACTAGAAAATGTTTGCACCAACCCAGGTAGTAAGCTCAACTTTTACTGAGAACGTCAAATTCGGTTTAGTGGAATAGCCGGAATCTGATGTTAAAAAGGAAGAAAATTTCGTAGGTTGGTGCAAACTTTCAATTTGCGGCTTTCCAAGACGATTTATCTTGAAAACTCTCCTGTGGTGTTCACTGAAACGATGAATGCATCCATGCCGAAAGAACAATTTCTCTACAACGACAATAACAAAGAACGTCGTATTTCTATGCTGCGTGAAAATTTGGTACAGCGTGGGTTAAAAGTGAGGCAAAGAGTTGAGGATGCTGACTTCCTCATTGTCAACACTGCCATTGAATTGGCAGGTAACTTTGCGACGGTCATCATAATCGGGGAAGACACCTATTAATTGATCATTTACGTCATGAATTTCTCGTATGTTATCAAGCAGAATTTCCTATTCCTACATCAGTGGATGTGATACAACCTCTACATTCTATGGCCAAGGGAAGTTTGTCAAGTTTATTGAAAAGAACACGACATTACAAGAGACTGTCAAGGTTTTTCATCATGAAGATGCAGATCCTGAGATTATCATTTCAGCAGGTCAACTGTCCTTGGCAGCCCTCTATTCATCAAAGGCAGATGAGACCTCCTTGGACCAAATCCGCTACGAGATATTTTCAAAATCCCCAACATAAACACCATCATAAACACCAAGGATCCAACTCCACCTGCAATTCTCAACACTGAATCCTGCAAATGTATGAAGGAGTGTAAGGTAAGTGCAGCTGCTGAAAAGTAGAAATGAAATGTTCAACAATATGCCTCAACTGCAACGGCCAATCATGCTCGAATTCCGAACAGTTAGAGAATGAGGATGTGACCTTCATTGCCGTAGAAGCAGAAATAGGTAAGGATAGACCCTTGAAGGTGATCCAGATGAAGAGGACCTCGATATGCCTACGCGCCTTCTGAGCTTCTCAGATGATGGGCCATTGACATCAAAGAAAATGCGAACATGAATGCTGTTACATTTTGGGTTGCATGCCTATTATATATTGATTCATGCCATGTTTGCATTATATTTCATCCATTAACTGTTCCTAAATTGTTTTTGTTACTACATTGCACCTGAGCTATCAAGAACTATGATTGATTTACTTATTAATAAATTAATAATAATACATACTAAAGATTTAATAGTAAACCAGAACTATGATATATTTTATAATGATTTTTATTTGTAACATTTGAACCTCTACTCCCGTTGTGGATATTACTTCAACATTAAAAACAATAAAAGGTGCAGTTTTGATACAAATGACCCAAAACGTCGAAAAAAAAAATTTGAATTGACAAATTTTCATTGAATGAATTCAAACACTAAGTTATCCATATAACATGAAACTTTATGCTCTACAACTTTTATTTCATGGGTTTTTTCAATAGGAGTATCTGTTTTCAAGATATGTCGTCTTGTCTTGGAAAGCCGCAAAATGTAAGTTTGGACTGAACCATGAAATTTTCTTTGTTTGTAACTTTCTATTTCAGCTATACCACTAAACCAAACTCGATGTTCTTGGATGTCATTCGACGCAGAATTTCGTCCTCTGTATTATTGAATGGAATGACATTTTCCGTCCGACGCACCGTTTTCCATCTATAAGCAGAAAAAATGAAAAAAGTGCAAAAATTTGGCGGCTTTTTGGCTATCAAAAGTTAAACTCACCACCTGGGATGGTGCAAACTCAATTACACGCATTTAGGACCAAATAGAGGTATTCAAATGACTTCCAGCTTGCTGGAAATTAATTCCTCAAAATATATTAATGTGATTGGCCTATAGAGAATGATCTTTATTTTATTTATGTCAAATTTTTCATTTGAAAAAATCACGAGTTTTAAGTCTTCTACGCCTTGTTAGATCTGAATATGTTAATATTATATATTTTGTCGTGTCATTCAATGAACTTCCTGGAACTCAAAGTGAGGAGTGTCCAAAATCTGAAAATTTTCCAAATCACTACTTAATCAATTTTTGATAGTATCTCACATTCACTCTATCCTGAAATGCACTCCAGAAAGGAGACGATATTGAATAAATATTTAATTACTAACTTATATCACCCGTTTGCGACCCTCTTGGAAGGAATAAAATTTACACCCATCAATTTCATTTTCCTAAATATGCTCAGTTCATTAGCAAACCGCTTCAAGTAATTTCAGTTTGGTGTTAGGATGATTAACCTCTATCGAAAGTTTATCAAAGAGGCTAATGTCAAATTGTTGTTCATTGGTCACTGATTTGGTATTTATAATAGTCTCATATTTCTGCATAAAGATAATGGTTCACTATGAAAGTTGAATTTTTTACCGAACGCGGAAAAGCCTGTCTGAGGTTTATGCATGGTTCAAATGCGATAAGCTCTGCAAATTTCAAAAGATACCAACTTTTTTCCTGTGAGGTGTGTACTCTACCATATCATTTCACAGCCAACCAACCTGCTAGTGCGTGCAAGCTCGTATACCAATGAATGGGTGTGTCCTCCTAGAGGGAACAATTCTAATTACATAACCTGAGTTTCCTAATGTGCGATATCTTTCCATCAGGCTGTATTTAAGACACCAGCTATATTTCAGAATGCCTTTATCTCTTCAAGCCATTTACCTTTTGTCTTGTCCACGCTGACTTGATCTTGACTGATATTTTCGATCGACATACTCGAATTAAAAAATGAATGTACCAGTTTCTCGATGCTAGTGATGGAATATACATTTGAATTTCGAAACATTCATTATTATAATCTAATCATATACCTGATCGTAAAATATTCACTTCTTCCAAGGAGGTGTGCTTAACGAAGGAAGTCATAATCTTCATTCAAAACTGAATAAGTTGTCGGATTTACATTCCAACAGTCGAAAAGTGTCGATTTGTATTCCTTTATATTCCAGATTTGAATAGGCAATCTCCAACGACGGAATTGGTCGATTATTGGGATTTCAAATTAATATCGCAGCGCCTCTTTGAAGAAAACTTCAAATTATTCGAAATGTCTTATGGATCTCAGTATGGCAAACACTACACAGAAAAGAGGCCCTGGGAGGGAGCATTGGGAAAGTTTTCATGGTGTCGCCATCTTTCTGAAGATCGGAGTCAGTTTTCACCCCTGAAAAACAAAAAGCGTACAACGGCACAATTCAGAAAATGAACTAGAGGGTGAAATAAGCATAATCCCAAATTTTTGTACAAATCGGTGCTGGACGAAAAAATTGCGAGGTTTTACCATTTTTTTAGCTTCTGAACTACAGATATTTGAAGTATTCTAGTTTTTGAAGGTGTGCGATATCTTGAAAAAGAAAATAGAACTTTTGATCAGCGAACTTCTTCATCCAGACGTTTGATGTTTGTCTGAGCTCATCAATCAGAGTCAGATTACATGACACGCCCTCTATCTGTGAATAAACGAGCAACGTACCAGAAATCGATTAATTATTCATAACAATCAACTTGATTAAACTGCATTAATTATTGAGATGTTGAATGTAAAAGAACATAGTTCCGGAATCCTGTTGGCTGCGTTCCACTACTGTATCTGGCCTTCTAGTTCGCGATTTATTTTTAAATTGAGACAAGTCCACGTTCCAACTACGAGTCTACGATATCATTAAATAGTACCAACAAACGGTATGGTAACTAGAAATAATAGCAAATTTATAATACGTCCGCGGATATCGTATAATTTACTCGCAACCAGGCATTACGGAAAATTAAATGGAAGTAATACGTTAATGTCAAACAGATTTGCCGTTTTTTCTGTCCGTCGTTGTGGTTTATTGGAGATAGATGAAATGGAAACGTGTAATTCTGCTGATTTTAATTAAAAGATACGATCTTTCGAGGTTTGTAGATCGCTGCTGTGCGAAATTATAGAAATGACGCGAGATGTGTACCTTCAATTGGTATGCGGATTTAGTGGTATAATACCACTAAACGATTCTCTCTCGTAGTATGATACTAAATGGTGTTGGACTGAGACCAGAATACCCTGAGACGATCTTCATGACCCACAGATACATTCTTCTAGAAAATGTATAGGTAATAAATAAATATATTGCTTTCACCAAACCGTCTCTGTAGAATCATTCGAATCCATGAACCTAAATTAACTTCAATCATAATAAATAATAGTTTAAAAAACTAAAAAAAACACGCTTTTATAGCTAACCGAACTAGAAAATAGAAAATAATTTTTAATTACAAAGAGTTTATATTACGGTAGTAGAAGGCTAAACAATCATTCATAGTCAATCAGCTCAAAATAAAATTATAATAAAATTTAAGTAATTAACAGAATAAAGTAATTCAGAGGAAAATCGTGGGGTGCTTGATATATTATATATTACAATCATTCTATCGGTAATTATCTTTGAGAGGAGACTAATGAAATGTAGTAAAATGCACCCCACGCTTTTTACTCTGAATTACTTTATTCTGTTGATTACTTAAATTTTATTATACTTTTATTTTGAGCTGATTGACTATGAATGATTGTTTAGCCTTCTACTACCGTAATATAAACTCTTTGTAATTAAAAATTATTTTCTATTTTTTAGTTCGGTAAGCTATAAAAGCGTGTTTTTTTAGTTTTTTGAACTATTATTTATTTTTAATTTTTTAGTTCAATTTATCAATTAGTTCCTAGTGGAAATGTGATATTTTTTACGAATCATTCCGCAATATCATCATTTCATTTGAAGCTTCACTATTGCATGGGGTACTTCCTGTTAACTTAGAGCAATCAAGTTCTTCAATCCGAATACCGTCTAAAGATCTTAAACGACAAAGTGCTACATAGGCTTGTCCAGCAGCAAACAATCGCGAGCCTGGATAAATTACTGCATGATCAACTGTACAACCTTGCATCTTGTGAACGGTCGAAGCCCAACTCAGGATTATTGGCAACATTCGTCTTTTAGCAGTTCTGTGGCTGTATTTCGGTGGGAACTATATTATATGTTACATAAATATCATATACAGTAATTTGCATGTATCAGACTCATGTACACCTACGCATGTAAGATAAGGAATGAACATTGTGAGAACGCAACTACCCTGAAAACGTTTCTGCCTCCGTTGTGCTGTGCCGAGTGCCCGAACGAAAGAACGAAAGAGTAAGTCCAAAACTGCAGGCATGCGCAGAACGCGCGCTAGCTCTATCTTTTTTACTCCACTACAGAGGATCTATAAAAGAATTTATTAATCCGGGTGGTCCTTATAAGGATAATGGAAAACTATGATCAAATTATTGCATTGTCATCGGTCCTTGATACGTATGCAAAGTTTCAAATTAATCAGACTACTGGAAATTGGTGAAAATTATGCTCAAAGATTCCGTTACATACATAGTTACAACCCAAGCTAATGAAAGCGTGTTAATAAGTTAAGAAAAGTTAGATAATAATGAATAAATTTTCACATTTGCAATGAACTCGCCTGTCGTTAACTGGAATCCCATCTTCGAGAGAAAAAATTTTCTAACATTTATTGTAAGCGTTCAGCCCTAAGATTATCACCTTCCACTCAATATTTCAATCTACTGCTAATTTTTTATATTATATCAACATTGGTTTCAATATGCCCTGTATGAAATATTCTGAGAATTCTATTGTACACTATATTTTTTCGCTTCTAATAGGTACTATAAGAACTCTTAAGTTGTTCGATTGATATGTGTAACTTGTTACACACGATATAAAAAAAACCTCAGCTCCAATAATCTGAGTGGCACAATTTCTCATTATGTAGAAAGTGTCAGACATGAAATCTTTGAACTTCGAAGAGCGCGTAATATCCGATCATTTAATATCTTAATGAAATTTATTCCTAGTAGGTGTTTTTTTGGCGTCACGGTCTGCACTACCAGTGTGAAACAGAAAAAGTTGCTGAGTTTGTTCCAGGATGGATTGGATAAGCTGTATAAATGGAGAAAATTATGAAATTTGTCACAGGAATATTCTTCCGAAAGCAAAACTGTCATACGATATTTCTGCTCCTTTTTCTTTAAAAATCATCGAATTAATCATAGCTTATGATTTGACTCCTACTATCCAACTCCAATTCAAATATGTTTGTTGTTTGCTTAATATCGGTGTATCGGGCCAGCTTGATAGTATATCGAAATTGTCTGGCATAAATAATATGAACGAGTGGAATATGCAAAGATTTATATCATTGAGTGATTATTATTTTCATCCTAGCGTGTACCGAGAATTTAGAAAAATGTTTGTTATACATTTCATGAGGTATAATTTCTAATAATGTCATGAGGTAAGTTATTTCAGTACTTGATAGTGTTTCAAATCGAGTAGGTTCCAACAATGCACAATGAAGTAGAGGGTGGTAGTGAAGCGTTACGGTCCTCCTCTCATTTTTTTGGTTCGATAAAAATCGGTAATTACTTGAAATCCATCCCCCCAAACACACATGAACTAAATACTGGTTCTACACCTGTAATCAAGATATCCAAATCAGAATGAAGTGAGAGGAAAAACTTATAGGAAATAAATGATAAGAATTTAGAAACATGAATCTCTAACACTCCTTTGCTGTTCTTGGATCAAAATACTCCAGCCAAATAGAAAATTTCGATTTCGCACAATATGGGATTTATCATATCATATCATCACCAAGTTTATTCATCCAACATTTCAGATTATAACTTGAACATTGACATAAAGGCCTGTGCAAAGCATGAACAGTAGAAATGTAGAAATCACTTGTATTGATTTTGTCCATATTATTCTCTTAGTAACATTTCACTTTTTGCTCATCACCTTTCATGTCTATTTTACTATATTCCATCATTGCGCTCATGGACTCCTAATAAAAACTGAAGCAACCCTTCCGGTTGAATAAACGATATACACCAACACAAAGGGAAGTTCGTTATTTTCTCTCGTTTAATCGTGCATCTAGTTACTGAGCACAGTTAAAAATCGATCAAGCCAGCCGTGCGAGCAAAAATCAAAATTAAAGCTTGCATTGAAGTACCCACACTGGCACGTGCAGCTGTGCAATTGTTCCATCGCCGACTAGGATGCATCCTGTAACGGTCATTCTAGAGACGCGTGCCGCAGCATCGGGACGTTTGCCCAATGTACAGTTGCCTTAGAGGCGATTTTCGCAACGGCATACCCTCACACACAAACACATGTGTGCGACGGGAAGGGATAAGGGATGATGTCTGGCTTTTGTGCGAGGGAGCAGGTGAGATTTGGCAGAGATTTTTCGGGCTTTTATTATTTCGGTATCAGAATGACTGAAGTGAAATGGTTTTGATGGGTGACACCCGCTCCTGATATATGGGATGTTGGCGTGGGTCTGGCTTTTCGGAGGTCGATGGCGTATTGTGTGTACAAGGTGTTTGATGGATCTTTGACTCCAAAAGTTTTGTTCGCGATTTATGATGCAATATTGATGGTTTGGGTTTTAGATGATCATTGTTTATGAGGGTTCATCTATTATGTGTGAATACAATAGAATTACTTCTGAAGAAACTTCATATATTGTTCTATTGATGGTATTTCACATGTACTGAACATTTAGAGACAGATGAATAATTATCCAGTAATGAAATAAGCTGCATCAAATGACGTTTTTGCTATAAAAAGCTCATTTTTCGAAGCGATAGGAACTCTACTTGATACTTGTCGTTTCTGGTAATGAACTATCGGTCCGATGTTCTGAGTCGTGATTCTTCATGTAATTTCTTAACGAAATCAGAATATTCCAATCAGTCCGAAAGAGAATCACCCATTCCACATCGATTGACGGTTGAATAAAGGATATATTTGTTCGATTTTGAAGTACTATTATATATACTCCTCGTGTTCAATCAGAAATATGTTTTTCCGATTTGTAAACCGATTGAGCCGTTAGTTGGATCAAATGAATAACATCTACAGATTTTGTTTGAGTGTTATTCAAACACTCGTACAGAGAGTGTTTGCCAATATTAATAGTGTTTCTTCCATATGAGTTAATAATTATATTTTTATCGATTTGGAGAAGCAAACAAAAAAACAAAGTTCCTTTAAATTTCATAATCTCCATACGAACAATAATTTTCCTGAACCAGGAATCTGAAATCAGGAATCTATATTCAGATTCAGTGCACTTCCTCACAGAGAAAAAGATCCACGAATGAATATAAAAAATATTCTGAATTGAATGTGTGAACATATTCATATATTTCTGCTTTATGGTGCTATTGTTTAGCGAAACACGTATCACAGTTTTATAAGCCTCTACAAATGTAAATTTCATTGAATCGAAAGATATTTTTTCTATTTCCACCGATTAAGCAAGGTCGACTTTGTTTTAACATCAAAATATTAATAAACACTCTATGTTAACGAGTCACTTACGAACAGAACGAAAAGGACATCTAAAACGGCTTAACACATTTTATAAGAGAGTGAATACCAACACTACGATGTTACTGCTTACAATTTTTTTCTTGATTTTACAATGATTAAGATAAGACAAAAAAATTCTCGAAATATAAATATTGTTTCAACAAACAGAGATATACTTTTGATCACTTTCCAAAAAAGGCATGGAAGAAATGATTTGGGATACAGTTTACTCAATAAGTTTCAATATAGTCGAGACTTTACACTTTTCATATAGTTCCTTTCGCTAAGAAAATATATATTATAAAATAAATAGGGCATTGATAATTCCAATTATTGCCTCGACATAAATATGTTACCAGAAAACATTTGTTAGCCACCGTTGTTGAAGAAGCTGCAACTTGCATATATAATAATTTATGGTATTTCAGAGGTTCTCACTCTTGTTGAACAATTTTCTAGATTTCAATTTGTTTTTTATCGTGACATAATATCTGTTCATTTTTATTCTCAGGTTTATATAAAGTGAACGCTGCCTGGGTGGTTGTTTCTGACCAAATCCTATGAAAGCTGTTATAGTGAACATAGTAGTTCGAAATCAATTGGAAAAACTCCCAAAAAAAAGAAAATATCCAAATTGAAATTGATTATTTCATTTCTCAGTCGAACATTTCTATTATATTCTTAATTAAGTTATAGTAACTATATAGTATAGGTAATTCGCGTGTTTTCTCTGATTCATTTGGTTTTCGTATTTTTTTTTTATCTTTTCGGCCGGTTTGTTCACATTTCCTCATAGGAGTTGAATATTTCAGACAACCACTAGCAAGAGAGGGAAAGTATATTCGTTGAGTCAAGTGTGATGGAACTGCGAAAGGGGAAACAATTGATGATATTTGACAACAACAACCGTGAATATATAGCAAAGATTTCATTCCAGATTTTCATTTAATAAAGGGTCAGAAATGAAGAAACCCACTTCTCACCTACCCATAGGAAAGCTGTTTAATTATTTGCCACCTGTGAAATAACTATGGAACATTAAATGAATTTCAGAGGCATAGTTGAATCGGACACTAATTAAAAATTGAAAAACCTTTTAAAATATCACCCAAATCAATATTTTGTAATTTCATAATCAAGGGCATCCTCGACCTCTTGTTTTTTTTCCACCCACGAAGCTATTAGATAATAGACAATGTCCGGCATCAGAATTCGAGCAGATGTGATGGACGCCCCGTAGTTGGCGACCGCGGGGTGTCGATACCTGATCGATAGCTAATCAACCTATTATCTCTGGCATCTGCTTTGGAATACCGAAATAATATAGTTCACATATCGATTTAAGGGTTATTAGTTGGCGAGAGCTGCGAAAAATTTTATTAGGGGAATCTATTAATTCGGAATGGGTTGTGGCGCCTCCCCGGTGAAAATTGGACGTGTAATCGGTTTCTGAGATCTCATTTTCTAGGATGTTTTTGCTAATGAAAGGCATAGGCGCAGGTCTGGTGGACTGAGAACACACGTCCAGTGGTGTGGGATGAGCCCAAAACGAGTATTAGGATCTCTGGTGTGGAACTAATCTAGTGCGACAATAAATGAAATCTCGTATTGTTGGAGAGTCACTCGTAGTGTGTCTGAATAAAAAGTTACATTGCTTTGCTCTGGATGAATATCACATAGTCAGAACAATATGAGACTGATCAGAAATGAACAGGATAATAGGCTTTTCGAAAGTCTAGAAATAGCTGGAGTTAGTATTAGGAATGGTGGCAGAGAATCGACCCCATTCAGCCTGCTACTTGTTTTCAAAAATGTATAAGTATAACTGAATGGTAAGTACTAGTAAGTCAAGTGAATTAAGTTGAAGTTTTTCGCTAGAGAAAATGTATGCAAGTGGTTCCTGAATTCTATCTCAGGAAGAGATTTACTGGTAGTTCCCCAATTTCTGAATCTAATAAATACTCAAGTTCAATGAGTTCTGTATCATTTTTTTTCCTGAAGATTTCAACATGGTTAGGGCGAGTATTTCAATTTAATGTTGACGTTATCGACCTGAGATAACAATTTTCATTTCTATACCAAAAGTTTCAAGTTAATCTGTAATAAAAGCTCTTTTACTATGGACCAAACTGGTAATTTGAGCTCTACAAAGAAAGGATTTGAATCAATTGGTGAACAATTCCAGTATAAATGTCATAGGCCACAAATAACCAACTTCTACTGAAATTCAAAAATGTATCTCATTTGGTATATTATTCATGGCACCTCTCTGCATGAATAGTTGAAAGTATTTTCTGTTTGTCTAATGGACAGGACGTACATACCATCAGATAAACATTCTTTCCAGAAGAGGTTGGTTATTTTCATATACGGAAGTAAAACTAATATATGGTGTACTATTGCTGAGTGTTTATTCTTATTTTTGAAAATGAAAAAAAGCTGAAAATATGCCACTAACTTCGACAACAACTTATACAATAATATCAGCCACAGATGAGATACTAGCAGAGGTCAGCTTATTCAATCTATCCTGGCAGTAACTTCACTCCTTCAGTTGCTCATGCGAAAACACCTAATAGAAACAATTCAAGACAGTAGAAGTAAAAAGATATGTTTCGGTTTTCTTTCCCAGCGGTTGATGCATTAGATGTATATTTGGGTATCATCGGCGTTAAGGTGATAGTTGCAGAAGGTGAGTATTTTGAAAATTCGACGTATACACGGTATAAAGCAAAGATCACAAAATACTTCCTTGCGGGACACCTGATTTTATATTGATTGTTGAGTACCGTTCATTATCAACTTGGACTGGCTGACATCGGTTGGTAAGGAAGGATCCCAAAAATCGCGTAGAGCGTATAGTCAAATAGTATCAGTATGCTAATTTCATTTCTATCTCCCCGCTCTTATCAGATCATGAACAATGTCCGTGAGAGCAGTTGCACAACTGTATCCTTGACGAAATCCTGATTGTTTCGGAGTAAGGAGGTTCAAATTTGACATGTGTTCTGGATTTCTATAGTCGTTTCTAAAATTTTAGAGAGGGTAGGCAGCAAACTTATAGATCTCGAATAACTCATTTTCATCGGATGACATATTTAAGGAAGTGCTATAACATTGGCAAATTTCCATGCATAAGGAGAGTACGATGATGACATACATTCCTTCATGATATGAGTGATGAAAGGTAAAATGAATGGAATTATAATATCTATGCCCAAGTTATCGGTAACGAAAACTTTGGATTTGATATTTGACATAATTTTTGTTATCACGTCTTCCGTCGTGGTTTCAAAATTAAAGGATGAATCTGTATTATTTTTCAGATTACTATTGTAGAAACTAATAATGTCCTAATCTTGTGGCAGCTGATTGTCAGTGAAGCTGGTAAAAAACTTATTTAAAGTTTCAAAAAACTTATTTAAAGTTTCAACATTTCATAAGTGTACTGCAATATTAGTATTTTTCTGTTTTGCCCCATTCAATTTCTTCAATTGATTCCATTTATCTTTCACACTACAGTTACTGGACTTGAGTCTCAGAGAAGCTTTTTTCTTTTTTAATAGCGAGGTTGGTATAATTGCGGAGTTGCATATAATATGACCAGCTTTCAGCTGTTTTCAGAGTTCTGGATCACACTAGTGCTTTATCAAGTAAATTTTGCGTGAGTTTTACGTTATCAGTAGTCCATGACGCATACTGTCTCTTTGAAAAAAAACAGTTTTCATTGAAGCGTCTTCGTCCAGCAGTTGTAACATGTAATTAGTGAGAAGAGATTTTGTCGTCAATAACGTCATTTTAAATATCCACTGAAACATATATGAGTCGTTTTAAAAAATTTCTGAATTCATTTCTTTCAGAGGACGATGTTTCTTGACACTGAACATGAGGGGTTGGAGTCGAAAATAGTTTTATCTAAAGCGTGATCTGGAAAATAAGTTGTAAATACTTTTGTATGACATTTGTCCGAGTGAATATTTGTAATAGTCAAGTATTGCGCTCAAGTGTAGACTCAAATTCAGGTTAATGTCGAGTAGATTGGTATGAAATCACCAACACAAATAATAAATACATTTTAATTATATCCAAATATATTCCATAGAATCAAGACATTCACTTGATGAAATCTTATATTGTACATCATGTTTTTATGTGAATACCAGCACTCCCACCACTTGTAGGGCGATCCTGACATACAAAATTGTATTCATTGATTCCTACAACATCACTATCCAAAGCATGATGCAACCACGTTTCAGTAATTGCAATAACGTGGTTCGATTCAGGGTAGACTAATTGATGAAATGCAATAAAATTACCTATCAGCGATCTAGCATTCAGATGAGATACTTGAAGAGTCATTGGGCATTTGAGTAATAACAAACAAACAGAAAATCTTTGAAAAGATGAAAGTTGATGATAAAGTAAACTATTGTAGATCTGGAGGATATCTGAAAGAGGAAAAAAATGAATTCAGATAATCGGTATAGTAAATTGGGAATGAAACGAATCATTTCATATGGAATAGATATTCAAGAATCGGTCAAGAACTAACCTCTTCGACGAACTATTACGACCTCAACACGATGGAATTATGGTACCTGTTTCGAAGTTATGAGTCGATCGTATCGAACTCCCTATCACACAATCTACACGCCATAACTCAAATTTGTAATTGCTTATAAAACTTTATTTGATAAGCTAATGCATTGCGATATATCTGGATGGCTCGCGGCGTTACATTCTATGAGCATGAGTTATCATTTAGAAAATGCACGTCAAGTTTATATGAAACATTTCAACATGTGGCGTAGGTGTGTACCAATAAACAGGTATTCTAAATGGTTCAAATAGTGGCACCATGTCCAGAATGATATATCATTATACAGTGTTTATCGAAAAGTGCGCAACATATGTAAATTTTTCAAGTAAGTTTATCAGTCTCCTAGGTTCCTTTCAAATAGTGATGTGGATTTTGAATAATATAAAAATAGCTAATATATAATATATGAGCCCTGAAGTGTGTCGACATTCAGTTTTCCAATTTTTACATTTACTGAAATTATTTAATCAATTGTGAATAGCATAAATTCATATGGAGAAGTGGAATAAGTTATGAAATGGATCCTAATGAGCAATAGACAATCAAATTTTCAGTACTGTTTAGAATTTCATCTAGTAATATTCGAATGAAACTAGATCACGAAATAATAAATCAAATATTTTTTGAAAAGGAATGGAAGCAATGTTTGAATGTGACAGTGGCGAAATTAAAGTCAAGGGGCAAAATGTTGATCTAGCGTTATTAGTCGGGGGATGATTTTTTCACGACTTAATGCATGTGTGAATTTTACTGAGGTTGTTGAGGTCAGTCCGTTCATTGTTAGCATGATTCGTTGTTCATATGCACAATTTCTAAAAGAATTCATTTTGAAAGGTTGAAATTGATGCATTGTTATAATTCTTAAGATGATCATATTGGTTCACATGTTCTGATAAGGCACATAAATTTATATTCCGTCTTCAATGAAATGATGCTACTATGGAGTCGGCAATCACCAATATACTTTTTTTCCAGCCCGAATTAGGAATTTTATAGATCACATTTTATTTTTGTTTATTGTTATAGGAACTTAAACTTTGGAGTGTAACTTGGAAATAGTGGTAATATTTATATTTGCAATTTCGATGTTTTCATCTTTAAACACACTAAGTAATCGTAGTAAGTTCACGTATGAGTTCGATTTCGACTGCAAAATAGTAATTCTTTTATTATGTGTCAATTTTGTAGAAGTATTATTCTCAACTCTATTAGACTACGTTTACTTTGTCTTGAGCTGTGGTGAGTTAGTTCAACTACTCTGGTCTTCAAAGATTTCACCATGTTATTTTCTTTTTTTATGAGTGATATGTGGAAGTTGGTGGGGAGTCGGTTACTGCTTGTGGATTTTCTGTGCCACCTAGTGATTTTTTTGATTACGTTCTGTTCTCGAAAGAGTCATGTCTAAAAATGGTGAGCTATCGTTATTATGTCCAACAGTAAATTGAATATTGGTATCCACAGAATAAAACAAGAATGAGACATCATCTATCATCTGCTGAAATCGAGTCATACACATATTTTTCTGAAGAAAGGGATAATGAAAGAAAGGCATGGGGAAGAGTGATCAAATAACTTCTTACCTGGGTGAAGTCCATTGTTCTCAAAGTGGGTGTAAGATTTACGATGCAGAAAAACTCTAAGTCGTCTCCACAATTGAATCGTGGAGACGACTTAGAGTTTTTCTGCATCGTAAGTCATCTATGATATAATCTGCTAATATTGGGGGTATTACTAAACCATTGATGTTCCAAATATTTTTTAATAATAGTTTTTTTCGAATAGAAGTGAGTTGACTTAAAAATAAATTATAGAATTTTTATGAAGGTTGATTCCTCACGACTGCAGAATTTTCGAATATTGGTCCAATTCGTCTCAATCCATTTTTTCACAGATATACTGGTGAATTTGTGAATATTAAATCTAAACATTATAATTAGTTACTCATATATCATACAACCTAAACTAGTGAGAGCTACTACCTACATTCTTCTCACCTATGGACTTTTGCCCGGTCAGACAAAGACCCCGTCCTCACCTCTTTACATATTTTCTCTTTCGAAAATGTGTGAGTCCTCTAGTGTTATGAGCTACATAATAAAAAATTGATATAAACCTTTTGCAACTCTCATCTTCTCGAAAAGTCGAAGAATTACGAAAGGTGTCCATGAATTTACATTTCCTAATAAGTTGTTCTACTATATCTGGGTTATAACCGTATACCTCTTCTACGTGCTTTTCAATTTTTCTTCATTGTCGTGCCTATCTTTCTCAAAAGAAAATGTTATTATCTTTGTCACTAATGAATTCATCATTCTTACTAGATAGACACACTGTATATTTCTTTCAAAGAATCTTACTTTTGTTCTAGGCGAAAAAGGTCGGGCATTGAATGTGTCTCCATACTCCTAATTTCATTCATATTTTTTTACCTCGGTACTTCCTCACAACTTTCTTCAATGGCGAATGTTGCCGTAATCACCTCTCTTTTAGCGAGAGGTATCAAAAATCAGCTGTTGACATTTTTTCGGGACGTGCATACAAAAGAGTGGAATTGTTGCCTGGCCGCCAAGATCTGGTCCATCCAGGTCTGCTCCCGAAGGATCGCAGCTGCCGAATGGATGTCGACAGGTGACGTGGGGCCCGCAGGACCTGCGCTTTCACAATAATAAGCGTATGTGGTCATGTCAAAAGGGCATGTGCAATTCATACCTCGAAATCGTAACGGATTTTCGACATATGGGACTTTTTGTTTGCAGTGCGAGTAGGTAGTTATTAGCGCTCGGGTATGATGGTTGAGGTCATTGTTTACGAAAAAATGTTTTTGAAAAGTGATGAGCTCTCCACACAGAAAGTTACTAGATACTTGAAAAATTATCGATGGAAACAAAGTTCCATGTTCTATAAAATGGTCTGTAAAACTATGCATGCTTTTATTTATCATTTTTGACATGAGTCGACTTCCAGTTAAACCGGAAGTGATGTGCATTTGTTTTATAGTTGGAACTGTCAGTCTCAATGACCTACACTAACATTAATTGTTGTACTACTCTTGATCTGTTTTCTGAATCTCATATTCGTTCCATACATGCAGTTTTATGTACTTTTTGTATCGTATAAAAATATGTTGTGTCGTCATGAAAATGTTAGCTTTTTCAAAAATATTTCTTTTTCAGACAATCAGTTATGTTTAATTCTAATTACTTTTTGAATAAGAATTCCTGCAGATGGAATAAAAATTCCAGAAATTTTGCATTTTTTTCAACTCATGATATGAGCTATAATTTCGAACAATACTTGTTGAATCATGATCAAAACATGCATATTTTCAGGGCATAAAAATCCCACGTCACAATAGCCTTTAGCATTGTAATACTACCAATGACAAGGCCAAAAGACAATCGAGGATCGTTACATATGCATCGAACATCAAAGCAATTATATAATACAACAGCTGCAGCCTACTCATACCGATATTTAGTATGTAGCGACTGGCCGAATAAAAAAACGACAGAACAATACTCTGGATTTCATTCAATAAATTTCGATAATAAAACAATGCAAATCCATATAAAACTTGTTGGTAACTAGACTGTGGAAAACAATAACCGTTTCTGTTCGAGTGTGACTACATTATTTGAAACTGCCACACGTCTTACCATAAACAGGCGCAAAAAATGATGATAATTTGTAACTTATTTGTATCACCGTCGACAAGTATTTACGTGCTATATGGAGTTTCACTGCAGGTACACGATTTCTACAGTAGACACTGGTGAAGAATCATTCAATTGAGATGAGATTGAGAAATTAATCAGAATAATCAGTAGTGATAGACGAAGTCCATATCGGACCAAAAACTTTGCAGGTAGTGGCTGTACTAGTTTATTTTCGAGAAATTCATTAGAATAATCAGCAGTAACAAACAAATTCCATATTGGACTAAAAAACTTCGGGTATATAAACAGCTAACCCTCTTCTTTGGATTCAGTATCGATTTTCTTCTCCTGAAGATGCTAACCTTAGCGATACGCGCGTCGAGTACAAAAATATCAGTTTGTTGCTAGGACAAATGATCTCTGGAAAAAGTTTCTTCGTGTATGTTGAAACACTTTCATTAGACCCAATATTAAAAAGAGTCGTCGAATCGACAAGAATAGACAGTGTTGATAGGTTGTATTTTCCCATCCTTAGAGTGTCAACCAAGAGAGAGAAGATACGATTTTTTTTTCACAAAGGTGTGAAATGAGTGGTCTCGATAGATTCAATCACTTAAAACTTCCCCTAGTTAGCATTCCTTGTTTTTTAGCTAAAGCTACATTCAGAATGAATTTCATGTAGGTACAAGCCGTTTCTCAAAACCGATAAGAACTTCTCAAATTCAAATGATCAGCCAACAAATAATCAACAGGTGGAGACAAAAAGGCCTTGTTCTCACAATGAGTCATAAATATGAAACTTGTTGAGTATGATTTTGATAGAAAATACCACAGTTTCCTGTGCGATTCCCTCATTCTGACAATGGGTTTACAAAACCGACACACTTGTTCCCTTCATTGTCAGTGAGGATCGTACATAAAACTGTGATATTTTTTGTTGAAATGGATTTCCATCAAGTATCTGCCAATTCAATTTATTTTCGGAATGTTTACGTTTGATTTTTATGTCAGATTTGATACATGCAATTTCAAGAAGCTGCGCAACAACATTGATTCAAAATGGATCTTCCGATAACCAGCTGACGAACATCAACGCTTAGCAGTCGAAATTTGTGCCAGCAATGGATTAACGAAGCCTTACCTTTTGAGATGTGAATCCCAGAACGGCAAACCGTCTGGAGTTCAGAGTCTGAAACCAATGTAAACCAAAGATTCTGAACTCAAACGGGATATTGCGAAAATAGTATAATATTACAAAGAAATGAATTAGAACATTTGTTATCTCGATCAAGCTCTCACGAAGTTTTCATCACCTTGATTCTCGGATGAATTTTTTTTTGGAACTATTTCGTGTTTGAAATCTATTTATCCGATGAAAGTTGACCACCGAATAACAAACATCAGATGCTAGTAAATGATGGATGAGATCAGAACCTTCGGTGTAAAAGTTGACTTTTGTAGAGATAGATCGATTACCCTAAAACCAAACACATATAATATCAGTTTGGAATTGATATCTACCAGAAGTTCTATCAAATGCTAGACAAACTTATACACCCTAGGTCGAAAGGCAGATGTAGAATTAATGTTTTCGTTCAACTATTTGCTCATTACTGTCTTTAAGAATACTCACTGGATTGGATAGAGCTTGTGCTAACAAGTCTGCACTTGTTGATGATTTCGGATCGAAACCTTCTTGGTATCAATTATTTACCCTTTTGAAATTCGTGAAAAGGGTCGAAGAACGTGATAAAACTACCCCCAAGATAATCAAGATGACAAGAAGATCAACAAAAAACAGTTCGCTTGAATATTCCGCTGAATCATCCAGAAAAAAAAAAGATATCGAAAAGAGAATGTCTGAACCAATTGAGAGAAGAGACCATAAGGCCAAAAAGGCATAATAGAACGCTAAAAAAATCGAAGATGATAAACAAAAACAAGGAAGATCCAGGTTTAATGTTCTCACGACCTTTCTTATTCCATTATCTGCAACCGTCATCAACTGGAGATGATCATAGTTAATGAACTTGAAACAGAAAAATAAAGAGTCGTTCTCCCCCAGCAGATATATTATTCAAACTGTATAGGATAACTTAGACAACTATAACATCAACTCCAGTATTCTGAGTTGGTGTATGTGTCATCTATATTCCCCAGTCCGTATTGGATAACGACTATTTTTCTTCTTTCTTGGTTCAGTGCACCAATAAGTTTTGGCGGTTATTATTGTTGTTGATATTTCTCAATTATTTGTGATCTTGAATGATGGAAAAAGAACTATCGTGCTCCTTCAATACAGGTCTTGGGATCATAGGGTTTTCCAGTCGGCTTCCCATGCTGGAAGAATCATGCAAATTCAGGAGTAACCAGCAAAAAATGTCATAAATCCGTTCGCACCTAGCTCTCAACAAAAACAAACTCGTCGCCTTGTCAGCCTTTTTTGGAAATATGGCCTGTAAATCATCCTCGAGCTGGTCGAGCACAATAGAAAAACCTGTAAATATGCGAAGAAATAAGGGAGCCTTTCGTTCGATCTGGAAAGGGGACGGGATTTTTCGTGGTTCCGGTTTATCTCGTATTCGAGCGGCCCGTACCGGAATAACACCTTTTAGTACCTTCGCCATGTCATAAAACAAAGTATAATTATTCCAACGATTTTTTTTTCGAAATTGAACTCGTTGAAAATAAGAGGTAGAAACGTCATTATGTTAATTTGATGCGATATGCTGATTTCGAGAAACAATATCGTTTGAAAAAATGTCATAATACGGTAAAATTTTATTGCCAGTCATAAAATGATGATCATCTCTGCTAAGTGATCTGATGAATGGTTTTATGGGTGTCGAGTTTTATTCATGGAACTGTTGTGCGAAGTTTATGTAACATAAAAAAAAGATTATTATTTAGTTTGTGCAACCATTAGTTGAAGAGTTCTATTCATGGTAGAGACAAATCAGATTAGAAAGAGTTTTTTTACATTTGCAATGAGAATGATGTGGAGACCCACATGGATTCTCTAAAGGTTTTCTCTCATCAGAAAGTGATGAATTTATCATTCTGCCTTTCGTTCAGTAAAGTGCCAGACAGTGCTCCACTCGTAATTTTAAATAATAATAATAATAATAAACGTCTTTATTATTCTCATGCCGTAATTTTACAAAAAAAACGAAATCAGAAAATTGAATACAATTTGCATGAAAATAAAAGGCGAAGATCAATTTTTATAGTGACAAGTCACTATTGAGATTGCTCTTCCACTTAACCTTGAACAGTCGCTACGGTTGCTACGGATAGTTGATCACTGTCTAACAGTCTCTATAAAGCTAAATTGAAATAGGACGAGGTCACCCTGTACCAGAAAAAGTATTATCACATTGTGTGGTTTTTACAATATTTTTTCAATTCCGAATGAAACCGCTGCATACCAGCTATTTTTAGTATTCATTCCGGTAACGAGTTATAGAGGGTACAGATCGTGATAATTAAAGCTAGGTCTGGAGAACTTCAAGTCTAATACTAGGTGGTGTGAGTAATACCTTATTCCTCACATTGAGATTGTGGACATCGGTTCTATAAGTAATTTCTGAATACAGGTCCAATTAGGTGGTTTATTCAGAATCACCTTATTAAAAAGCGCTGCGCCATGAAAGTTTTCCATTTCGGGTCATATTCAACCAACCGATATCATGTAATTGATGGGAAATTCGTTGTCTTCTCCTAAAGCCATCCGACGAGGACGCAAGATAAAACGGGTAATATAAGCACATCTGCATAGGTACAAGTTTGACAGTACAATGGGCCTCGCAAAGTGTAGCTAACAATACTGCGATGGAAGAAAATGTCTCTGACTATAGATACTCCTTAACACGATATATGAACGGTGCAAAATATTATTAACGGCTTTTCAAATGATTAATTCAGCATCGTGTATGACACCCAGTTTTTTTAACTGCTTAAAGACGCTCGTAATGCTATATTTAAAAAAGATGCCTTCTAACGAGGAACGTTTAGTGCGCGATCCAGATAAAATTGCTTTGGATTTGCTTTGATTCGTTGTGTTGGCTGTAATTTGAAGCTAATCTGATGAATGCCTCCAGGTCCTGATTTATTTGAATGCAGGCATTTTGCATGTCCCTCTGGGGCGAAAACTATAATAACAGCTAAGAATGTCAGCGTACGGGTGAATCTTATCAGTTTTGTAGATTGTCCATCAAATGGGATGTATAAATTGCATACAGTAGAGGTCCTAGAATAAAGCCTTGTGGTACACCAGATTTACAGGGTAAGTATTGGGTATTATGAACCATCTATATTCACTTTCTGTTAGCGATTTATCGGGAAAGACCGGCAAGTTGAAATGACACTTTCATTCTCTACTGTTTGAAATCGAAAGTACGAGTGAAGAAACTGCAGTAACATTAGTTACAAAATATATGTGGTATAAAAATATAGGAAGATTTATTTCTCAATTTTCATGATGATCTCCAAGGGTATTGTTCAAATTCAAATTATTTATATACGTTAGCGAGTACTTTTGCTAAAGCCTTGTTTGGTAAAATCCGTAGTAATTCAGTATGATATCTATTCGATGAAAATAGAACTGAGAACAATATTGAGAATGAGGTTTGATTTTGGGACACCAAAAATTAGCCTCTATCAGTCAAATGTTTTCCAATGGCTGGCAAGAGTTCAGAGTTTTTGATATAATCTCTAGATTTCGTTTTCGAGTATTTATGGAACTTCGAAACAGTCAGTTACGAAATTAATTCTGATTTTTGTAAATTTGATTCATTCAAAATCACTTCGAAACTTTCAATGTCAGTTCCTGTTTGAGGAAGCTATTGTATAGCGAAACACGTGTCGCAGTTTAGTGAACCCTAATATGTGAAAATCTTGAGGAAACTCTATATTATTTGTTCAATACTGATTACCATCAAGTAAAGGCCACTTCCATTCAGTTCGAGAAACTATTTGAATTTCGCGTTAGGTATTTTTTTTTGTATGTAAATAAATCTAGGGGTCATTCACACACAATTTCACAGTATATTTCTTTATATTTGCGAAGAATCGTATATTTTTTTGACTTTTTGCGATCCCCATTTCAGTGAAAGCCCAAGAAACAACATATTCGCTACAAAAAAATATTTTTCTTATTTTATCGATATTTTTTTCTAACATACTTTTATTCTTTTTGCAGAACTTTACACTTTTTAGTTTTTATAAAACCAGGCATTCAAACTAGTGAGCTCATACTTATAAATAAATTCAGACAGAATATCAATATCGGTGTGAACTTTTGAGATGCGCTGGTAAGAGCAAGGGCGCATTATGGAAGTGCACAACAAGAAAGGGATTTTCTAGACATGTGTATGTGTGTGTGAAGGGCACATCTGTCGGTAAGGCACATGCCCCAAGTCGGGTAGCAGGTAATTTTTCGTGAATTGAAAAATCGAAATAACGTCAAGACTATTGTGCAACATATCGAAGTTATCTTCGGCCCGAATGAAATATAGCAGCGGTTGGCGCTAAAACCAACCGAAACACCTCGGATCGGAAATATTTCAGATTTCAGAAGGGAGATGAAATCAATTGTTTCGCGCAGGTACTCATAAGGGATTTTTTTCTAACGAACAATGTATGTAACCGAAAGTATGTTGTACCTACAAGCATGTTTTCTATTCGACAATGTCGTGGTGAGATTACAAACCCCTTTTCTCCTGTAAGAATTCATTATTGAATCTTCGAATAATATGTGGATGAGCATTCATACGGAATTATGCAGATTTGATTATTGAATAACAAGTGGATGATAGATGATGAATGCAGCAATTGGGGTTTGAGTACTCACTGCAACTGTGCCATCATAATGAAAAATGATTCTTTAATGACGTCGACCAGTTATTGTTCGATCACATGTCAAGAATGTGTTCGAAGATCAGTACCCCGTAATCCAACATAATATTTGAAATATTGAATATATTCCTTTGAGCTAAATGCAGATGACTTTACATTCATTAACATGTATCCTTGATTCGAAAAATATTGCTGACAAAAAATTACTTTGGTAATATTCTCGAAGAAAGTTTGAATATCATTTTTTGCACCCGATACATTGTTATTTCTATATTTTTCTGGATTTGCAACCTACCACAATTTGAGAGAATCGAAAGTTAATATGGAAAAGACAAAGAAACAATCACAAAACACATCACGAATCCTGATTCAGTTGGAGATTCAACCCCGAGTCTCGAGTCGTTGATATAATGAAATGAATCAGTTGCTGAAATTTAATGTCCCAATTTGTCTTATATTTCATTCCAAATATATTTTTCATGAATTTTGTTTTGTGTTCATATTTGCAGCAATGATCAGCTACCAATCATTTATATCACATAATAGATACAAACACAGCACGCCCCATATTAGTACCTACAGATACACATAAACATGTCAAGACTAACGAAAAACGTTGCCAATTCACAACCCAGGACGACCTTGTAGGTAATATTGTACATATAAAAACTAACTCTGGACTATTTAAGTCGGACAATGCCCCTCTATTTTAACGTTCATTGTGAACGGCAGAATAACTTTTTTCCCAGAAATTTCCTTCTAATCGATCAATATATACAGTATATTGAGGATTCCAAATAACACTTGCAAAACTTTCATTTGAACAAGACATGCGCGTTATACACTGAGAAGGTAGGTTTGAGAAAAAAGAAATCACATGTCCTCATGATATAGCCATGGAACTTAGGAGCGAAAATTCTGTAATGTATTCAATATGGTCGAGGAACATCACCTTCTGATCGAAGACTGCTCCAAAATTTTAGAATTACAAAAAATTATTAAATTGTTCAAATCTTCCTGGAGTTCTTTCAATCTATGGGAGATGTTTTCATATTTCGAAATACTTTCAGGTCTTAGCAGAACAGAAGATATAACATTTTGGTTAACTCTGGTTTCACATGAAGTAAACCTAGCAAAGAATTACAGGTAAATACAGGACAGATGTGTACATTCGGACCAACAGTAGCGCACCTTTCACATTAAAATATAAAATATTACCCTCATCCCAAATGAACAAGGTGTTATTTTGAAAATCGCACTTCAAAATATCGAAGATTTTCATCCACCTACCGGGTGGCCAAGGATGTATCTGATATATGTAATGTTTTTTTTATTTCGAATGAAAATAGAATAGTGTCCTGTTGGAAACTTCTGTCTGTCACCACTGAAATTTTGATGATTTTTTCATTGTGTCATTGGATTAATTGAAATGTTAACCAGATTGAAAAACGGTACATAAGCATTATATTAACGAGTTTTTCTACTGGACAACCTCATCTTTTAGAAGTTTTTTCGTGTTTTCAACCTACCTCAATCAGATAGAAAAATTATTATTGAAATTTATTGGAGGGCAGGCTTTAGGAGGGCAGGCTTGCAGTCTCTCACGAAAAGTTACTGAATTGATTAAAAATGTTTTTATGAATAAAGTACGAAACTATTCCCAAATTTGATATAGTATTCATATTTGAATACTACACTTAATTATTTGATGATTTATTAAGAATACAATACACTCATCTTTGTTAACGTTTCAGAAACTGAATCTGTTTTCCTTCTCAGAACTATGCGCTGGAAGTTTGATTTCCACATCATGTCTATGTATGAATTTGTCACATCTGCATCTCCACTGCTACTTTATTGATTATACGTGATAAATCTTACAAATGTTTGGAACTGGTTGTTTTTTTTGTCAAGCAGCTGACGAGTATCAACCCTCAGAAGTCGAAATTGGTGCCAGCAATGGATTAACGAGGCCTTACTTTTTAACGTATGAAGTTCATCACGGAGGCCCGGCGGGGAATTGAACCACGGTCTTCCACTCGACAGTCGGACGTGCCTCTACACCACCAAGAATCATCGATAATATATTTTCAAGGTTCGCAATCAACCATTTCGATTCAAACTGTCTCAAAATACAATTTATGGAACATAGGGGGGTCAGAAAATGCCATAAAGAATATTGTCATGCCATGATTCTTATTCAATTTTCTGATGAAACTTTCGTTTTTTTTTGGCTCAGTTCGAACTGGAAAACAAAATGTGATTGATTCACTGATATACAATACTTACCTCAGTATTTACATCAGTCCTAAGTAGTTATACAAGTTAATGAACTCATATGACGTTTATTTTACCAAAAAAGTTCGACGAGAACAACTCAAACAGTACCTTTCGATAGTCATTATTTTGTGGTGGAAACATTTGTCCTTCGTATTTTTTTGGGTTTTTGAACTAGTACAATCTGAAAAACAAAGAGAATGAATGTTGTGAAAGTTGCTGCGTTTATTAAAATCGAGTTATATTCTGCGCCAATACTTTTGGGAGTTATTTCAAGAAAACTCTGAAAATGAAGTGATACCAATTGCTGTTTCAAGATTGAGGTATAGATCGAGGGATCAAAAATATTCGAAGAACTTATACTCTTGATATCTAAATAGTTCTGAGAAAAATATTTATGACTCATTGTCGTTGAATCACCCTGTACATCATCCAAATGCTTAAATGGATCTGGTGGTTT
This sequence comes from Zygogramma bicolorata, assembly GCA_032362365.1. Taxonomy (NCBI): domain Eukaryota; kingdom Metazoa; phylum Arthropoda; class Insecta; order Coleoptera; family Chrysomelidae; genus Zygogramma; species Zygogramma bicolorata. The sequence goes on along the minus strand of JAVJAQ010000472.1, from coordinate 137,289 downwards.
TAAATTACCGGTGAAAGGGGTCAGTTATCTCGCATAATGTCCTCTAATACCCATCCTATGGCACATGGGCGATGGTCACATTAAACAATACCGAAAAAAGGCAGCCCCGCTCCACCCCCTTCCTCTCAAGCCACGTGTGTGCAAATACGCGCACACACGTGTGGAAACACCCATCGCAGGAGCAAGAGATTCCTCCACATCTGCCACTGTAAGTTAAGGAAGCGCCTTTAACCATACGTGATTATTGCTACAACACTTCAACTATCATAGATACGAGGGTAGAAACGAAATATTTCGAAATGAAAAAACAACACAGTATTTGTATGTAGGGCATCCTAGTACTTCTGCCCGAAATACAGAAGCATGTAGATGTGATCAAAGTAATTTTAGTACCCCATGTCTGATGTTCTCACCAACTGGCATTTTTTGGTGGAGTTAAAAAGTGAAAATAGTTTTTCGATAGCTTGTGCGTTGAGTTATCAAAGATTGAAACTTTCAAATGTAGCCCAACATCAAATCGAAATCTCTACGTCTTCAGTATCAAGTTCTCCTGAAGATGCGGAGTTCATTACTAAAAGGTGTGTCGAGTGCGAGTGATTTCAATGTTATGTTACGGTAATTGATCTTTGTTGGTGGATTTTTTTTACACCTAAGATTCCTTATCACTTATTCGTAATAGCTTCTAGGTCAACGAATCGAATCTGTATCGTAACTTTATATCCAGAATTAAGTTAGTGGATTAAACTGAAAACAAGCCTTTGTACATCATTCAGACCCAATTTCTTCTCCTGAAGATTCTAACCTGGTTTGAATGGTGTCAGGATAATCATTGTGTCGTTTTCAATTATATACCAATGTTTCCAATATTGAAAAGTGGCGTAATTGGAGATTGAAATATCTGTTATTTCCTAACGTCTCTGTAGAAATGAGTTGGTGGAATTGATTAAACAGGATTTGAATTGATTCCTCCAAATAATATGAACAATATACTGTCGCGATGAAAAAGTTGAAAGCTTAGTTGGCTGTATGTTGGAACCGTAAAACATTATTGTTTTCTTGTTAAGCCGATGAGAGATTTCATTTCGGTTTTTCAAAATTTATGAAAGAAGATAGTTCTGGAATTATCTCCAACCAGTCTATACATGACCAGTTCTTAGGTTTAACCCAGAAATTGCTAAACAATTTATAAAATCGGCAGACAATCATAGGGGTTTGTGTATCACTGTTAGATTATCGCATTTGATTATAAATAGCACTCGAGGGGCAAATGGTACAACTTTTTTTGTACACAGTGTTCAAAAAATATTTTTTGGTACAAAGTACTTGTTTGTGAAAATGAATTTCTAAAAAAAATATTTTGAGATTGTGATAAAAAAATCGTCAACGATATCTGCTCGCCCTTTTTCTTTTTAGCTCCGAATTTTCATCTCGAGTAAAAAATTTAATTCTCTGCAGAAAATTCGAGGTCTCAAAAAAGAACTCGTTCTCTCGAAAAAATTCCTAAGAAAAAATTCAAGTTTGCTACCAGTAGGGGTAGCACACTATAATCCGAAAATTTTCCAGCGCAACCCTCGTACTCGTACACCACTTCAAGTCCTTATAAACGGATATCCCGAGGGTACGATAAATCTCTCGGTAATCACGTTCAGCGCCTCTCGCTGGAAACATAACCTATATTTAAAATTAATTATCGACGTCTGCTTTATCGAGATTACCAGATTGTGAAGATTGGAATGGTGTCGGAGTCGGAGGTTTTCCCTTCTTGTCGGTATCGATGTTATCATCCAAACTTATTGCCTTTCGGTAAATTGTTTCTCGGTTATTGAATCAATATACTTCAATCAGAAAGGATCATAAATATATAGTGGTATAGGCCAGTTGCAGAAACAGCAACAACAAAGACAGGCTGAGTGCATTTCTGATATGTGGAAACACGAAAAATTAAATCCTGAGAGTGATGAAATAAAACAGTCCAGTCTTCCTATATAGGAAAAGATGTCCAAGACAAAGTTCATAGTAATAGCCCGTAACCAATTGTCAATTCTTAAAATTTATCAAAGAATGGCCTAGGCACCAACTAATTAGGAAAAACTGAAATATCAACATTAACTGACGTATTCTTTTCACAAAAATTATATTCTCAAACAATGTTAGAAATGCTCATTCGTTCTCTTTTCCCAAGAAGCCTTCTTCACGTATATGATTGTGAGAATTTCAATTTTGCGTGATAAGACGAATAAAGATCGAACATTTTTAAAATTTAATCATTCTGCAGAAGAAATTGATGAATTCTTTGCCATAGAATCAAGCTAGCTTCAACTCTAAATTTTGAAATTTCGAGTGTTCTGTATGTATAAAGGCTACCTTTTCAAAGGGGCAATAGGTTGATCAACGAACCTCCTGTCAATTTATATTTCATTTATGCCATCAAAAAGGGTTCGACAATATGTGTTGCCATACTTAGTCCCACTGAAATGCGATATTTGTATTTAGGGCACTTGTCAGATACTGAGATAATTTTCAAGTTCCAAGAAAACAATATTCGAAAAGAAAGGTCTTTAACACCTTGGTGCTTAACAGCCACCGGTCAAATTATTTAAAGTTGAAAAACTGGTAGAGTTCTTGGGAAGGGGTTCTGGGGTATTGAGGTTTCGACTTCTATTTTCACTCTAATACTCCGCGTTTCATTAGTAAATTGTAAAAACCTAAAAGGACGTATTCGTAAATTAGCATTATTAAATGTCATATTTAACATAAACAAATTATACCCTATCATGTTGGGTAAAAAAGGTTCCTTATCTGTATCACAGTGAATTATGAAAAAAGGTTGATTTTGTTGATGGTGATCAATGAAAGAAGCAGATGTATATACCGAGGTCATTAATGATCATCAAAAGAACACTCCATTTTTATGGATCAATAAAACAATGAGAATTGATCTTTTTTTAATTTGCTTCATCGATTAAGAAAAAAACTCAAAATCGATTCCTATGCCTTCAAAAGCGCGCTGAATATCAGAAACTAATTTAGCAAATTATTTTATTTCAATGAATTTCTCCTGAAAAATAAATAAATGTATCAATTTCTGTGAGAAGAATCTATTTTTATCATTTTAGAAAGTAAATCTGCTCCCGTTCTTGGAACTGAGCTCAAATCCAATTCAAAAATTCCGTAATCGCTTTCTGCTTTTCCCTACATCACAACATTTTGCGTTTTTTCCCACCCTTCAAGACTTTTTTTCTTGTTCAATATGAAATTGAAGAATTTTTCATTTAGAAATGCGTGCCAGGTTCAACTATAGCAGGTACGATCAGACGTTTTAGATATTCAATTATACAATGTCAAAGAATGCAAATTTTTTTATGAATTAGGAGGAATTCCCGCTATGAAACTATCACTATTCGCTGTTGTGCAGGGACTTTGAGACAATATTGAAATGAAAAATGATTGATCCAGCTTCAATTATCAAGGAACTACTAACAAGTAGCAAGTAACAATTATCAATGATAAGTATAACTACTGCTCTTCGGGCTTGAAGGCCGTCGTTCTTTGGAATTTCTTCCTGACGTTTCGCTAGCGCGAGTGGCCAGCTTCTTCAGAGGCTTATTCATCTCCGATGGTGTCATCGGAGATGAATAAGCCTCTGAAGAAGCTGGCCACTCGCGCTAGCGAAACGTCAGGAAGAAATTCCAAAGAACGACGGCCTTCAAGCCCGAAGAGCAGTAGTTATACTAATAACCTCGGCCGCGAAAGCCTCAACCATTTTATCAATGATAAGTTGAACTGTCTAATTTACTGCAAATTATCAACTATAAAGTGGCAAGTAATTGTTGGCCAACTTTTAACTTTCTTAGTTCAATTTTAAAATATTTATCTCTTATGTCTAGGTTATTACATGATCGTAAACAATTATTTTATTCAAATAATTTGTATTTCATAATTGTTTTTCTGTTTAATGAATGTGAGCGAGTTGAAACTGACATTGAAGATGCCATTCTGGCTCTGGTGGACCTTCTCAGGATAACAATGATATTTTATTTTCAATTTCAATCTTCAACTCTCCAGAACGAAGCTAGGGAATATTATACAAAAAGGTTAATCAAAAGTTTTTGTAAGGTTAAGGTCGTTCAGGTTAAGGTTATTGTTAAATTTAGGTGCATCACTTTCTACTTGATAATTGTAAATTGGTAATTGAATCTGCATGAATTCACCTTAAGTGTAGTATTTGACATGGTTACCTTTGGCTCATAGGATCAAAATCTTCTAAATTCAGTTCCGGTAAGGCATTTGTGAGTTTTGCCATGAAAAGTTTTTTGCTTTCACAAAAATGTGAAGATTATGGATCCTTCTATGTTTCATACAACAATCCTTATTTTTATAGTTGAAGAAATGAATGAACTATTACATTCTTAATCATTATTCTCGAACCGACTCATGACAGTCGTATTCTCTTTCTAGCTGAAAATCGGCTCTATATGCTTTCTTCGCATTTTTTTTTTAATTCTTAACTGTTCCAAAGCATATGCTACCAGAGAAAATGTCGTCATCGGACTTTCAAAGGTGCCGAGATAAATTTGGAATAGTCCTCGCCCTGGTGTCAGACGTCTGAAGATGACTCGATTACCCGCATATTGACACAAAACCCCAAATCAAGCGATGTCACTTATATACTATGAGCTTTCGATAAAACATTGTTTGATATAGGTAAATTTCATTTCCAAATAATTCGGTGACGTTTCTCGATGGTTATCGTATTTAAATTGGATCTGCTTCGGTTTGCCGTGCCGTCTGGAGCAGATAGGGAATGAGATATTGGGGATGGCACTTATAAATAGATAATTCTTTCTCTAAATATAGATAAGCGTAAGGGTAGGCAAGTGTGCGCGCGGATAAGGTTCATGAGGGCCCGTGGATATGGCGGTGTTCGATATTGTTTGCTTTTGTGAATGAATCGAGTATTACATGTAGAGTGTTGATTTTCAACCAGGAAATTCGTGACTCATGATACTATAATATTTTATTATATCCAAGACTTATTGAAAAATCATCCAAAAAAATGATCGTACTCCTAACTTGAAATCAGATATGCTGGGAGGGATCTTTATGTGAATAGTTTGAGATCATTATGCAGTTTTCCATTTTTATATCTCTGAATATACGAACAAAATGTAAAAATTAAAAAAAAATGTATGAATGAAGGCGAACAATATAAGAAAAAAATAATATTCAGTTAGATAATGAAATGAAAACCTTAATCAAAAGAGAGAAAGTATAATGGGTAACATATATTGAAACTTCAAGTTGACTTTTTTCTTTACATTTCTGATGACAACCATTGATTATTTTATTGGAAGAAATGATTCGGTAAAATAACAGTTCTGTTATGAATATTTTTCGTATCATTCGATTTGCCAAAAACGAATGTATTTGTTGCTAGATTTGCTTATTAACACAGCCTTTCAGGCTTGATAAGTCGAGGGAGGGGGGGCATTCAGGCTCCTGGCGATTACGAGTGGGGCCCGGTCAAAAATACTAGTAGGTTTAAAATGGTGTGTTAGGTCTGCTGCCCTCCTGGTGCCGCACCTCCCTCTCAAAAGTTCCGCATCCTTCCATTGAACTCAAAGTAATACTAAGTACTCTCAGTTGAAACTGGCAGAAAAGTAGCTTCTCATTTATTTTTCATTCGAACATTTCAAAAACTGAAATACTCATTTTGAGAAAATACTTATAACTACTTGAAAATCAACTATGGAAAATTAACAAGAACACTATTGGATGAGCTCATTCATCCATTAATTTCCAAATACTATAGAAGTAGTATCGCTACAAGAGTACAATCTTGGACCCCCTCCGTTTACAATCTTCATAAACGAGGTAAGCAACACTGGGTACAATTTGAGCAAGACCTGTATAGTATATGCAAGTGGTTTGACACAATTAGAATGATTTTGAACACTAATAAATGTGATGCACGCACTTTTACCCGTACAGTTAACCAAATTGAGTTTCTGTATGCCCTTAATGGCTGTAAACTTCACTTGAAATGAGTGCAAGGATCTAGGAGTAACTTTCCAATCTTACCTCAAATTCAACGAAAACTTTACTTTCATAATCGACAGAGCATATAAGACACTCGTATTTGTAATACGAAACACAAAATTTTTCAAAAATATTGACAATATCATTACAACACCTTAGTTAGACCCCATCTAGAGTATGCCTCGGTAATATGGTCAACTCAGGAGGAGAGCAACAAGGATGCTATCGAAATGATCCAAAAACGCTTTTTACGCTACCTGTACACTCGCAAATACAATGTGTATCCTGAATTAGTGTCATATTAAGGGCAAATTGATGATGAGTCCGAAGTAGTCTCCTTTGAAAAAGGAAGAGATATTCATGTAGCACTTTTTATTTAGAATATTATTAACAGCAATGAATATAAAGGCTTATCTTTAATCAATAATATCAAATTCATAGTACTTAAAATCAACCTGAGAACCATCAACAGAATTTTATTCTCCACAAGTGTTACAGATTGTCCACCCTTCAATAGTATGTTGCAACAATGCAATCTACTAGTCATTAGATATGACCTGGATCTCTCAATAACCTGTCAAAAGAATATCAAAGTCTGTTTATTTTAATTGTCTTGTGAGTGTATTATTTACTTTTTGACGTGTTGAATACCTCGAATGCTCTTAACACAATTACTCTGGGAATATCGCCATGACTTCCTTTTTTTAACTTATTGTCATTCTATTTTTGGCATAAGCTAGTTTTTAGTATCCTTACATCTTACATGTTGCTAATGTCCTATGTGTTTGTAAGTGAATCCAAAATGGAATAAATAAATAAAATGAAAAATTCTTCAAGATTCTACAAAAATAATTTTAGCACATTAAAGAAATCTCACTCTATCGAATAATTCTTTCTTGCTTGTAATTTGTAAATTGTCATTTAGGTTGATCAGAATTAATATTATTTTGAACGATTTATTTGCTCAAATGTATTTGACAATGTTCCTTGTTGAGTGGTATTGGTTCGGACTTCCATTGTCTCAATGTTTCAATAGAGAACTATATAATAGACTATATATTTCGATTATGCATTTAACATCATTTCAAAAAGAAATCTTGTATGTTCTCATTAATCACAGTTCAGACAATTGTTAATGAGAGTTTACAATAATCAGTTAACTGTAAATACCAAACTTATGAATACTTGAAGTTTCGACCTATGAATAGTCATTTTTTATTCGTATCTGCCATTTCTGGATCTGACTGCCTGCCCTTGGGGTTGGAAACTGAATAATTTTTCATTTCTATTGAAAGGAAGTGAAACATCGAAAGGTGCCGTATCAAGATAAATACCGTCCAAGAATAAACTTCTATTATTTGTACTTAATAGGCAGATGTATTGATTCCTGGCAGCTGTGCAAGGAATCCATAGGTGAAAAGTAAACTGGGGAACACAGCGCCTTTTCAATTTGAATCGATTCTAGCTAGAAGCCGTTACAGGTGTCTATTTACACAATATTGTTACAAGGAATCTTATTTTTCCTTTCTCAATAAATGTATGCAACATATTGGTACACCTGAATTTTCAGACTGCGTCATTGATTCGAATTTACGAAGGTGTATTGACATGAAAATTTTTCTCAATTTTGTTTTGCCTGACAAAAATCAATCAAAATATTATGCACATATATAAAAATAATTGTATATATATAATGAGATAGCTGGAACTTCCGGTTGATCCGCGTCTGGAACAGTTTCCTTGTCGACGTTTCGGCTTCCATTTCGGCTCCCATTTCGGAGCCATTTTCAAGACAGAGTGACCTTGCGTCTAGGTCTGAGGGCCACTTTCACCAGTGACAGTTAGTGATTTGACGGCGGATTTAACTACCCGTCAGAGATGTTGGCTTTTCACCACCCACTAACGGATCTTTATCGTTGGTAACAGTGCGTTCAAGTTAAATGCCCGTCGGATGGGCTGTTAAATACTTATCGGAGGAATTATAACCTCAATATATTTGTAATTGTATACAGCTGTGGAACGGAACTGTCATAACAAAACCAGGCAAGAACTCGTAGTGAAAATGAATGTACTGGAAGTGGCAGTGAATTTAATATTCGATAGCGACGATGACGATGGAGCCCAGGGAGACAGAAGACCGCGAGTTATTAGAGAAAGGCAAGATTATTTTGCAGATCATGATGATATCGATTTTTTGAAACGATTCAGGTTATTTAAAAGATGTGCTCTTCTTGTTTTGAATTCAATAGACCATCAATTAGAATTCCCTACTTTCGACAAGTGAGTTTTCAAATATCAGTACCAAATTGTTCACATTGAGCATAAATTATTGTTTTCAGGAATAATGTGTCGCCCATGAATCAACTACTGGTATGTCTCAGGTTTTATGCCACAGGATGCACTCAGCTTACTGTAGGAGTTTTTAGTGGAATTAGTGAAGCAACAGCACATAGAATTATCCATAGAGTATCGGAAGCTATAGCAACTTTATACAGAGACCATATCTATTTCCAGAGAACACAAGCTGAGCTCTCCAGAACACAAATGGAATTTCACCAAATTGCACGATTTCCTCATGTAGTAGGTGCCATTGATTGCACCCATATCAAAATACGATCTCCAGGTAGGATACTACATAATAAAATCCAAGTCTTTGTATATATCTAATATTTTGTAGGTGGTGATGATGCAGAATATTTCAGGAATAGGAAGTCTTACTTTTCCATCAATTGCCAAGTCATCTGTAATGCCAATATGGAATTTATGGGCCTAGTAGCACGTTGGCCTGGAAGCTCTCACGACCAGACAACTTTCGACCAGTGCAATCGAAAGGTAAGTTTGAAGAAACCAATATGCAGATAGTGTTCGTCTTGGAGACTCTGCATATTACTGTAGAGAATATATGATGACCCCTCTGGCTGCACCGAGAACACCTGCAGAAATCCTCTACAACGAATCCCAAATAAGGACACGAAATCCCATCGAGAGAATTTTTGGAATTTCGGAGAAGGAGGTTTCCAATGTGAGGAATTAGCATTAATACCCATTTAGGAATCGAGCTCTACCAATAATAATTGCATGTGGTGTCCTTTTCAACATTCTAAGAAGAGCAGCTGAACCCGAGCCTCCAGACGGTAATGATGTTCACCTTCCTATGCCTTGGAATCAACTTGGCGCATATGGACAAATTCATAATAATAACAACAGACAAGAAGCAAATAATACTGTAAATGCAAGGCAGGTTCTGATAAGAGATTATTTTTCTACACTACATACATTACATTGTAACTAATGTCTTGTAAACTTAATTCACTTGAACTGACCTATGTTGCACGAATACACCATTGTTCATTAAATGAATTTATATGAATTCTATCATTTATTTTCTTACCTATCCAAAAGTAATGAATCACACCAAATCAAATGGCTGCAAATCTACTTTGAAATATAAAATGAATCTTCTTTTAATGAATGATCCCAGGATTCTAGGAAATTTTAAAAAATCTAGTATTCTCAGGATTATTCCATGATACTATACAGCGTGGAACCAATGATAATAATCTAAAATACAATAAAATGCTTTCCCTGATAAGTATTGCTGGAGTTTGAATTGTTTTTTGATAATTTTTACTGAATTCTTTAGGAACATTGTACAATATTCTCAAAATTTGATTAACAACATTCTTCTGTAACTTGGACACATCATGGTGATTAAGTTTTCAGACCTTTGCCTGATATTCTTATTATTTTTAGAACTTTGAGATCTGTTGCTGAAGGGTCATTTGAAATATCATGCGGCAACTATATCAATGCCAACTACTAGCTACATGTTGCAGGAATGAGATATAGGTATGTTGCCAAAATAATCTTGGTATCTGAACCGTTAGTTATTTATTTTTGATTTCAGGTACACTACTGATCAACCAGCAAGACGGATTAGTTCTAACAGACGAAGAAAGATACCAGTGGTTAAAATATACTTGTCAACCTACAACAGACTTCAAGTTTCCACTGGTGCGTGAGTGAAAAAAGAACCGATCTTTTCAAATAAGCTGGTTGAAGGGACATGAATGGCTAGCATACAGTAAAATTGTTGGTGGTGGATTGTGCAAAATGTGCATTCTTTTTGGTCGACGTGAAGGGGGTACAAATGATGTTGAGCTGGGAAAATTGGTGTCGGAACCACAGACAAGATATAAGAAGGCAATCGAAACGATCACACACCACGAGAGCACAAATTACCACCAAGCGAACGTGGTAGGCTCTCAAAAATTTTTGATGGTAATAGAAGGAAAAGGTTATCCAAATGGGATCCCAGGAAATGAAAACTGTTGAAGAGAATCGTAAAAAACTCATACCCATTATAAAAACAATAATACTATGTGGAAGGCAAAACATACCGTTAAGAGGTCATAGGGATGACGGTAGCTTAGAATTGGAAAGTTCTTATGAACACGGAGAAGAAAACTTCAGAGCGTTGTTAAAATTTCGAATCGATGCTGGAGCTTAGATACTTCATGAACACGTGAAAAAGTTACTAAGAACGCTTCCTACATCAGCAAGTCGATTCAAAATGACTTAATTTAATGCTGTGCGGAACTCATCAGACACAAAATAATGGAAAAAATCAAAAAGTCAAAATATTTCACTATCATGGCTGATGAGACCATAGATGTTTCTGTTTGCGAGCAACTAGTCAAACAAAGTCCATATCCGACCGGCAAACTTTAGGCTTTAGGTGTATGAATAACTAACCCTAGTCTTTAGATTAAGTATCAATAATTTTAACCTAACCTTGTTAGCAAAACGCGCGTCGAATGCAAAAATATCAGTTTGGTGTTAGGGTAATTGATCTCTAAGAAAAGTTTCAACTGTTATGATATAATAATGACAACCGGTAATCTGTTCATTGGCTTTGATAGTTGCAGCGTTTTTGATGCCATTGAGATCCCTGGATGCACATGTAACGAATTTCATCATTCTTCAAGAAATTGTAATAAGCAGCTTTCTTGTCCACTGTGCGGTGACAATCACGAAGCTAATTCATGCAAATCGCAAATAGGTAAATGCACCAACTGCTTTAAACTGCCGAAAAAAAAATATTTCACCAGATCATGCGATTTGGGAAGAGAAAAAAAGGTACTGCAAAGTGAAAATTTCAAAAACAATGTGCTTGGCATGAGGCACTAGATCGGTCTGCGTCTTTCCATGATTCTACCCTACGAACTGAGAGCCACACAACATTTTATTATCAAAATATCCGTGGTTTGCGATCTAAAACAGCCCAATTTTTCAAATTTCGATTATTGAATACTCGATTATTGCGCTGACGGAAACTTGGTTGAACAACGCGGTCAGAAACGAAGAGTCATTCCCAAACTGCTACAAGGTATACCGCTCTGATAGAAAATTCTTCGAAAGCAATTGCTCAAGAGATGGAGGAGCTCTTATTGCAGCTTCTGATTCGTTTGTCTCCTGGCGGGTCGATCTGACACCACTCATTCCTCGAGTATTAATCTCAGTAGACATTGTTATGATGAAAATAATATCTGATTCAAATTCGTTATTTATTATCAATATTCATGTCCCTCCCTCTATGTCTGACGATTTGTATATTGTCCTTTTCGAAATTCTCACCAACACCCAAGTTGCCTATAACAATAGCATTCTAATCACGGTTGACTTCAATATCACCTCGTATGCTTCGTTTGTGAAAGGTGAGCAACCAAACGCGACAAATAATTCACTGAATAATTTTCTGGAATCTAGCAATTTGTCACAGCATATCTTCATCTATAATAATTATGGGAGAATACTTGACCTCATACTGTTCTGTAGCAGTATTGGATGTCGTGTTGAGAATTAAACGGGCCCACTGGTAATGGAAGACTTACATCACCCTGCCTTGAATATAAACTGCAAATTGAATATTACACGTAATTTGAAAAGAAACTTCGCCACCTCTCATAATAATGAGTACAACTTCAGAAAAGCAGATTTTATCCGTATGTACGAACTTATCGCAAGTATTGACTGGACCTCTCTGGAAGCTTTCGATAGATCAAATGTACTTGTAGTTATTTTTACGGGAAATTTTTTAACATATTGGATCAAGCTGTACCCTCGCGAACCAGTAACTTCAAGCGTAAATATCCGCCGAGATTCGACAATATAATTATTCATCAAATTCGTCTAAAGGCTAAGTATAGGCGTTTACTTAAAACCAGCGGAGATTTTGTTGGCCGGGACTAATTTGTGCGTCTGAGGGCATATATAAAGTCAGACGTGGACAACGCGTACAAAAAAAAATGTGAAATGCGCTGAACATGACATCAAAGACAATCCAATCAAATCCTGGGTATATATAAATAACAAAAAAGGTTCTACTAGCATTTCGGGCAGAATGTCTTACGAAGGATAATCTTCAGACGCTCCTTTGGATATTATTGATAGCTTTGCTGATTTTTTCTTAAAATCATATATCACCAGCTCTTCAACCGGATTGAGTGATGACCGTCCATACTCACAAGTCTTGAATATTCATTGAAAAAATTGAAGTGTTGGTTGCTTTGAAACAAGTAAAACCGAAAATGAAATGACAACAGGTCCCGACAGCATCCCTGCACTTATTGTTGGAGATTGTGCCTATGGTTCGTCCATTGACAATTTCAATCAATATCTGCATCAAAACTCCTGCAATTTCAGATCTATGGAAATCATCTGAAGTTCGGCCAATTTATCGGTAATTATAGGCCCATATCTATAATATATATAACCTCGCCAAAGTGTTTGAAATCTTTATTTATAGCAGGTTATATCCTCATCTGAAGAATCAAATTACACCACTCCAATATATTTTTATGAAAGATCACTCGACAATCACCAACCTTTAATCAATATTACCCAATATATTTCTAAGGCCATTGATAGGAGATCCCAAACTGACGTTAATTATACGGACTCTAGGTGTTCGATAGACTTGATCACGCATTACTTCTATCTAAATTGTTCAGGTACGGCTTTTCTCTGACCCTAATAACCTAACTTTTTGTATCATACTTCACTGACAGGCGTCAGTATGTTATATTCAATGGCTTCAAGTCTGTAGAATATGCAGCTACCTCGAGTGTTCCACGAGGGAGCAACCTAGGTCCACGTCTCTTTAACGCCTTCATAAAGGACATAGTTGAGGTCTTTGACAATAACTGTTTGATATATGCGGCCGACCTGAAATTATATAGTGAGATCGATGGCATCGAGGGCTGCCTGCATCTCTCCCTCAATCTGAAACGTGTTGAGCAATGGTGTATTTGCAACAATCTTCCTTTAAATGCGAGAAAATGTAATGTGATGACATACACACTAAAAAATCGTCCATTTTCATATATCAATCAATCAATCAATCAATCATTTATTCATCATCTGAAACTATTGTACACGTTACAAAATATAACGTATACAAAAGCTTATTGGACTAGTCAAAAAAGATGAGATAAGGTTTGAGGTCCTTACACTATTCAATCTAAAATTACACTTATACATAGATATATACATACATATGTATCGTTATAGGGTAAAATACTACATCACATAATACATTTACATGTTTAAGAATTCCTCGGTAGAGTAAAACGCCATTCTTAAAAGATATGCACTTAATGTTCTCCTTAATTTTGATTTATTTTCTATATATCCAAAGATATCCAAAAATTTATTATAAAATTTCACCTGTTGGTAGGTGTATGAATTCTGTCCTACTCCAAGTCTGGAAAAGGACTGTTGGAGCTTACTGCCACTTCTAGTGTCATAGTCATGAATGTCACTTCTCATAATTCTGGTTGAGTTATCACAAATCAAATTGACGATCAGGAGATATATGTAAAGAGATGGCAATGTCATTATTTCTAACTTAATGAAGGTGTTTCTACAAGATTCTCGATTCCGCATCCCCGCCATGCACCTAACAATTCTCTTTTGCATAGTGAACACCCCTCCGAAATGTGCCGAGGCACCCCAATATCAATATATAATAAACGATATTCGACTTCAACGACCTGTCACATTCTCTGCCAGAGATTTCTCGGATCCATCTACATTGAAAACCTTATACTATGCATCCTTCGTCAGATCAAAATATGCATCCATAATTTGGAATCCATCTCATCAGTTGTATACAGAGAAAGTTGAATCAGTACTAGGGCGTTGCCGTCGAGATTGTCCCTCCACTGTTTTTCTTTTCAAACTGATCAATGATTTAGTTATTAACCCACATATTCTGCAAAAACTCAATTTAAATGTACCCGGACTAACATATAGATAATCCTTTTCATCCACCAACACCACGTACAAATATTCTAAAACATTCACCTCTGCATAACATGTATGTCAAATGCAATTTAGCAAATCGTCAGCTAGATATTTTCAGCTGTTCCATCTCTGTGATTGGGTCTTTTTACTTCAGCTGATTCTGTATGTATTGTTTTGACCTTATAACATTAAAAATCTTATACTATGCAACCTTCGTCGACAATGGAGATCCATATTTGGAATCCATCTCATCAGTTGTAAACAAAGTTGAATCAGTACAACAGCGTTTCCTAAAACTTCTTCCCTATAGATCAGACAACATCTATCCATCAATCAACACCACGTACAAATATTCTAAAACATTCACCTCTGCATAACATGTATGTCAAATGCAATTTAGCAAATCGTCAGCTAGATATTTTCAGCTGTTCCATCTCTGTGATTGGGTCTTTTTACTTCAGCTGATTCTGTATGTATTGTTTTGCCCTTATAACATTAAAAATCTTATACTATGCATCCTTCGTCAGATCAAAATTAGAGTATGTATCCATAATTTGGAATCCATCTCATCAGTTGTAAACAAAGTTGAATCAGTACAACAGCGTTTCCTAAAACTTCTTCCCTATAGATCAGACAACATCTATCCATCAATTGGATATCCTCATGATGCATTATTAGCTGAACATGCTATGGATAGCTTGAGTTGCCGTCGAGATTGTCACTCCACAGTTTCCCTTTTCAAACTGATCAAATGATTTAGTTATCGACCCACATATTCTTTGAATGAAAACTTGATTTAAAGGTACCTAGACTAACGTATATAGGGTAGGGTAGGTTTTTATCTACTAGCACCACGTACAAATATTCTAAAATGCAATTCAGCAAGTCATCAGCTAGATATTTTCGACTGTTCCATCTCTGTGATGGGGTCTTTTCACTTCAGCTGATTCTGAATGTATTGTTTTATCCTTAACTTATTGTAGTTGTATTGTAATTTGACTTATATCCCTGGTCTGTTGTTTGGTGTAGCCTGTAGAACAGTTTTTAAATAAATATATAAATAAATTCAGTCACTAAAGTAAATAAACTTGATTTTTGAAAAAATAAGTGGAATAGTCATTTAGTCATCGAGTATTTGGAAAAATGGTCATTTCGGTGAGAGGTTTGATTTTTGAGAATATTCGTTTACTATCTCAAACAGGATGGAAGTTATATTCTGTAACAGTTTCAAATTGGAATACCAAAAAAATACCAAAGAACAAATCATTGAAAGTTTATGATAATAATAAATATGAAGAATGAAACATATAAGAATCCTTCAAAGAGATGAATGCTCATAAGTTAACGTTAGCGAGTATTCAATATATCCATCTCAATTTCTTCCGGAATGAATAGGACTTATATCGACTCGAGAAATATTATATCGAGTAACCACTTACCGCACCACACGGACCAATTATCATAAATACAGCCCCTTCTCGAATTCGATCTGATTCGGCTGGGTATAAGCATTTCTGGCTTCTCTCAATGCGAAACACATGTTGGCAGCTTTGCGAGCATACAAAATCAGTGCAGATGAGGCGGCATGAATAAAATTGATCCCGATGTGTGTTCATAACGGTTTCCACCACCTGCCACAGATTTGGAAATGGCGAGGGGTTCCTACGCTAACGGGACCCTTTAAATTCGAGATTTGGGATTTTTGAAGGTTTTCAGTTGTTATTCATGAAGGGTGTTTCATAGTTCACTTCAATGGTGTTTTTTTATGTGAAAATAAGAATTTTTCTCACAGAATAGGTCCTAAACTACAACCCCTCCAAGCTAAAACCATTGTCAGTTGCGTCTCTTTCAACTGATCAAAGTTGTGAGTGAAAACAAATTATTTTACACAAAACGTTGCGGAGTCACACGAACAAGAATATCTCACGTCGTAACTAGAAAATTTTTAAAACTCAAAGTTATCCAAGAAAACGGAAGTCGATTGAATGTCTGTCACCAGAAATCGAAATAAGCATTTCATTGGAAAAATTAAAGTTTCTTCTGCTCTCACTGAATTCGAAAAACAAGATATCGAATTTGTCTGATCACGCCACTACTAGAATGATTTTTCGTGAATTTCATGGTCAACCCCCAAGATGAAAGTCATTCATGTGTCTTTATAAAAACAGCTTTGAAATTCCAGTTTCCATTGAATAATATTAATATATGAAATCATTGATTCCAAGGCATTCGTACGTCCATTTCAATAATTTATATTTTTCAATTGAAATTCCAGAATATGGTTTTATAGAGACACCCAATTGACTTCCATCTTGGGGATTGACAATGAACTTCACCAATAAAATGTATAGTAGTGACGTGATAAGACAAATAAGATACCTCGTTTTTACGATTTGATTTGAGATAGACCCTTTAGAAGAAAACGAATATTTTCGTTCTCTTTGTCAAATATTTCCTATAAAGACTACATGATTTTCCCTCAACCTACCTACCCAAAGAAACTGAGGAGAGCATTTTCATTTGAAAAAATTATTATCGGATCTTTCTCATGAATTCGGACAAAAAATTGTTTCGTTCTCGATTTATATCATTGATTCCACTCCTTGATGTTGAAAAAATCTGAAGGGTTGAAATTGTTCCAACAATTGATTACAGGCAATGCAACTTTAGGTAAGCAACATATTTCAACACTTTCAACCCTTGTTACCCCAAAATTGCATTTATAGGTCTGTTTTAACGTGAAGGTCAACTCGAATTTTCAATTAGTCTTGAATTCCAGCTAAAAGATTTATATTCAATATTGAAAAGTTGGCGTTGTCAAAGGAATAGTTTCTAATTAATTTTAAGGTCATTATTGACCATTGACCTATGGCAATTGTACAGAAGAGCTTTGTTTCATTCAACAGGTGTCTGAAATTCCTCAGAACATGAAAAATTTCTATTTTTTCTCAATTACAATGTGAAGAAAAAACAAAACTTTCATTAAATGACATCAGAATATCAGTAAACAGGCTTTATTGTTCAAATCATCGACAGACGTTTGATTCATTCACCAAAGGCAGAAAGTGTATATATAAAACCGCAACTCCCCTATATTTATGATATGCCGGGCGCTGAATCACATGGACAACATATAAACCGAGAGTAGTTGTTTTTGGTATAAAATTATTTATTTTTTCTTCTGAGTTTATTGACGATCTGTAAATGATACTCACATATCAACGGTCAGTGTTTACTGATATTTCGTTGTTATATCTCTCATAGAAATTATCTCGGAAATTATATAGTCTTTTTCCCGTTGATGTGAAGAAAAAGCCAAAAAGGTTTCACAAAACTTTATACTCTCCAGATAATAATCATGTTACTGAATGAAATGAATGGTGTGTGCCAAGATAAAAAAAATGCCTGAGAGGAATTAATAGCCGATTTCAATATACTTGTAAAAAAATGGGAGGAAAGTCAGAAACAATTGCAGAAAATAAGGTACTGAAAAATTTTAAATATATGAATCTGAAGGTAGAGATATTGAAGGAATATCTGGGTAGCTATAATATAATGTGGTCTGTCCTTGGATATTCAAGGTATTTTTTTCACAGTTATGATTGCTGGGTCACCCGAGAGCAATTTCTCGAGAATATCAGAAAAAATGTCATCCATAATACCAATATAGATCAATGGCAGTTGGGAAATTTTGAAAATGGAATTGGACGAATTTATATAGAAATTTCGAGAAACGAATTCATACTGAAAAAATTATTGAATGTTAGTATAAAGGTAATGTTTTTATACAACTATATCCTACACGCAATTAAATAACACTTCATTACCTGATTTTCACTGAATTCTAGTGCTGCAACACGCCTAAAGAAGCGTTTGTACATTGGAAAACGACTTGTAAACTGTAGAGTGAAAAACATTGAAAAAAGTGTTATTTGATTACGTTATTATTGATTTTCATCAAGTATCTGCCAATTCCATCAGATTCTTCCTAATACTTGTAAGTTGGAACATTCTCACGTGAAACGATAAAAAAAATATTGGAAATGTTACATTGTGAAGTGATAAAATTATTATCATTGTATATATTGAATCGGACTTCTATTGTCTGTATTATTAACTCTATTGAAATGTGTTACTAAGCAAAAAAACAAAAAAAATATAAAAAATAGCAATCGAATAAGGCAATGAAGTCCAAACAAAAAATTTTGAAATGGATTTTTTGGCCAAAGAATGAAAACATAATTGAAGGTTTGGTTGATCGAAAAAATAATATTACGAAAAAAATTGAGATATCACATAAGAATTGCAGAGTCCAAGATAAATTTTGAATGAGAAAGATAGATAGATAAGAAATATATAAACTAATATAAACAAATATACAAAATGAGTTTCAAATTGAATTTACTCGCGATGCTTCGATCGCTGGCTTCCGCAATCGTCTTCGGGTAACAGTCATCGAAACATCACGAGTACAGTCAACTTGGTTTCGAAATTTGTTCATTTCACCTCATATATTTCTCTATTCAAATTTTTTTGGCTCTGCTAGGAACATTGTCAACCACATTGAAGCAAAATATCATTTGGATGTTATCAAGACTGTGCTAGAAAATACTAAATTTTTTGATCTTCCGTGGTTGTGTTCGGGCTCACAACAAAAGCAGTCCAGGAACGGTTCGAAATAGTTGGACTGTTGAGACGTGAAGGGTTTGACGCGAATATATCTGCAATAATTGGGTGGGTGACTATTTTGAACTGTCCTAGATATTGCGAACCCGAATACGGCTCGTATCAGATGTGCCCATAGTTCTTTTTGGAACGGATATTTGTATTTCCTCCATTTCATGGCATTTACTGCAAAAATTCTCTCAAGTAATTCGAAATATCAAATAGAAGAAGTAGAAGAGTCGGAAATGAACGAAACTATAGGCAAAAGTGCATTGGTTACTGTCGGCAAGAGTTTCAAACTGATTAATGATCATAATTTGTTTCAATTGTATATAATACTAATGAGTTTCTCGATGCGTTCGAAAGTCTAGAAATGGCTTAGTGTAATAGTACCATGTACATGTAGTACCATGGCTAGTAACAAAGAACCGATTCGATTCAATCTGTTTTTAGAGTTACAATTCTTGAGTCATAATGGAAGTTGATTTAGCAACGATAATAGGTAGGAGAGGCACTATCAATGGTTTAAGGAATATCAACTGTCCTTCTATACCAGGTATTTCAAAATCGATTCTTACCATTGAGCTGTTGGAAATTCTAACATATACTCAGATAATACATGATGGTAATATCATATTTCCCTTTGGAGCTTTTTTTTATAGACTGCTATCAGCAGGGTTTTCAGCCCATTTCTCTTTTTACCTTTCGAACATTGCATCAAAGTAGCCCTGCCCTGTCATTGATTTCATCGATCTGTCAAGTTGTCGTGTACCGAAATATGAATTTATCAGATAGAAATAAGAAGCTCAGGAACTATTCGATTGAATTGAAAATAATCCTGGCTACATAAACATAATAAATAACTAGAGATGATCGACATGGCCTGTGATGCAACTTTTTTACTTTCTTTCGATAGTACGAACTGGGTGATCTATTTTCCTTTCAATTGATTTTTGAACTCTTTCACGGCATCGAGTTGTTTTTTATGTAGTTTCCTCTCTTGTGAATGTTAATATTTGGTGGAATTTGATGCTGGTAAAACCCAGGCATGTTTCTTCTTTAAGAAAGCCGATCCGTCTTTATCCAATATTCAGATGCCAGGAGCAACTATTCCTACAAAGACGAGTATCTCGATGCTAGGAATCACGATCAATAAAAATCTGTCATGGAAAAAAACAGGTGAAATCGATCGCTAAAGGTGTATCCCAGAAGCTTGGATTTCTATTTCGTGTGAAGAAATACTTCACTTCTCGTCAGCTTTTAATGATCTAGATACAGTCTTGGAATATAGTTCTAATATGTGGGGCTCGGCACCAATACATTCATTGGAACTTCTTGTTTCAATTTAGAGAAAAGCAATCCGTCTTGTTGGTGATTCTTCGCTCACGGGCTCGCTCACTTCGTTGGAACATCGTAGAAGAGTCGGAGACTTTTCTATACAGGGTGTAACATAAGTACGTTAAAATATTCAAGTGAAGTATTCCTGAAACAATTTCAAGAAAAAAAGTCTGTATAAACTTGAATTGAATTTTTGTTCGTTTTTCAAAGAAAAAACTTTTGTAAAAAATGAGTTATTTATACGAAATTTGGTACCCGTTTTTTTGTTTTTTGGTGTAATTTCGTATCATTTATTTAAAATTGCCCTAACTATTTTGACAATAACCTTTCGGCACTTTACATGAAAATTCCTAATTTCCACACCTTTTTCATGTTGAAAAGGTACACTTCCTCAGCAACACTGGAGGTGATCGTTTTCGAAATATTTACAATTTTCTATATCGATGTATATCGATCCTAGGACGCTAAGTGGAGTTGCTGATAACATTATAAACAACGTTTTCCTATAAAACGTTCATCGAAAATGATTCGTTTTCGAGATATGGATTATTGAACTTTTTCAATTTGATTCCCCACGTCAAGAAAACGGCTCCCAAATTTCGTACGAATAACTCATTTTCTGCAAAAGTTATTTTAAAAAAACGAACAAAAAAAAATCAATTTCAACACTCTGTATCTCCGAATCGAAGTATTTCCGGACACAAGTTTTTTTCTTAAAATTGTCACTCGAATATTTTGATGAACCTACTTATATTACACCCTCTTTAGTGTAGTTCCTAAATTGTAGAAAATGTACGATAAGTCACTCTACATCTACAATTTAGGATCTGGACTATAGATATTTCAACGATCGGTGCTCTTATGGAGCTTTACAGTATCAACATGGATGGTAAATTTCATCTTTAACGAGGACAATGTTATATTCATATAGATAAAAATATGACAGATTGAAGAAATCAAAGCCTAGTATTGCAAAAAATCTCCGAAAAATCTCGTAATCTCAAAACGTTCTGAATAGCATTTTGTTGGTCACATAAATGCGCAATTTTGTCCTGATTCAACCGCCTTCGTATTCCTCACTATTTCCGAGATCTCGAAAGTGAGAGTCGAATTTGAAATACCCTCTAGAAGCCAACTTGGTTGGTGATAAAAATGTCGAGGGCAAAAATGTTTTGTTGGCGATGAAATCTAAAAATGTTTTACTTTGGCACCAATAGAGTCAATCATATCTAAGGTCGCTAGTAATGAATTCAGAAGATATAATCACACTTCGACTTTCAGCAGATATTTTTGTATCTAATCCACCTCTTCAAGGGTATAAATTTCAGAACCGTCTTTCGCCACCCCGAGAAATGCACACACACATATCCCCGGCACATGTGCGCCATCTGCGTGGGAGGGGGCGAGGGGGTGCCAGCATCAGTCTGGTGGCAATCGAGTGACGCGTGGCTTCGACCCCCGATCCAAAGGCCGGTAAAGCACCCGCAGGTGTGCTCCGCCAGGTCTGCCACCACCACCCTCTCGCTATTCACGCACCCAAATTTACTACGCACTTCTAGGAAGTAGCGATGGAATGTCTTTCATTTCGATGAAGGAAGAGAGGGGCGGGGAATCGGCGGACAGGGTAGTTCATTGATTTTTGCGTGATTTGCGAGTAACCTGTCGGTTATACGAATTTGCGATTTTGAATCATTGTTATTTTGTCCATTTATTCTTACGAGGATCATGATCTTGGAATGGTATAGGAAATGTTGCCGTTCTTACAAATTGATATTCAGCAAATATTATCCTTGAAGTGAAGGGTTCACCTAGGTATTGATGCAGTAACCTATGCAATACCGAGCTCTTCTGTAGGTTCGTCTCTATTTTTGCCATATTTCTTTGATCTTAACTTATTATGGTGAAGAAATATCAACACTAAGTTGTTCAGTTATTCAAATAATGAAAATTGCAAAAATTCAGAGAATATTCAATCAATTTGGAATTGAAATCACCTCTGCTTATGTTGCCCAATAAAATCAGTCAAAACAAAGTATTATTATGCTAGATTAGAGCGTGGAAACTCAAATCGTGAACGGATAGTAAAAATATCACATTTCTAAGCTCTGAGTTCGGGATTGTGAATAAACTTCCAAGGTCATGTTTCCCAATTATTCGAATATTTTTGGAAACTCCCGTAGGATATAAACCACTCGTGAAAAGGTTTGCGGAAATGCGAAACATAATATGTTCATATTATGATTTCACGCTAGCTTTATATACAATAACTATTTGATCAATATAATTACCCAATAAATTAACTTTTTCTTACCTCGAGTTATTTTCTCAAAACATACGTTTTAACCAAGTACCTAGTCATACAATTTTTCAACTTCACATTGAATCTTATCATACGTATCCAACATTTAAATATAAGTCATATTCTTTTTGTCGATTATATCAAAATGCCATCTCATCAGTCCACAAAGTTTTTAAGAAAAACTTTATCTTTTGTCAATTGACTTCCTGTCCCGTAGGCCACATGATATCGTGAGAGAACTGTTTCAGAGTCATTATTTTGTGGTGAATAAATCTTGTCTTTGTAGTTTACCGGGTTTTTCATCTACCAAAATCTGAAAAAATTATAATTGATATTGGAATCTATACAAGTGTAAAAGGGTAGACTTCTACCTACCCCGATAAGTTGCTGAGTTAATTATAAAATAGTTACTATTACTAGGTGATTTTGAGTTAAACAAGAAGTTGCTGACTAATCTAGAGAGATAATCAATTATTATCAGTCAAAACAAATTGAATCAATGGTATTAATTGTAATTTATTCTATTCAGCAACTGACATCATCGACTTCGAGAGAAGTTCTTCAGCAAATAGGCGCAGCATGCTTATTTTCCAACCTATCGATCATAATTCTGAAACCCAATACGACAAGGAAAAAAATATTTGCCCCATTGGAGGATCGAACCAAGGATCTCTCAGACATGATACGGAAAGGCAATCCTCGCCTCAGCTCCCTCGCCATACGTAAATTATTTAAGATTAATAAGTATTTTTATAATAAATATATAGCCTAGTAATTTTAACAACTAAATTTCCAGAGAATTCTCAATAAACCAATCAATTAAATTATCAGAACACTAATTTGGATGTAAAAAGCTCAGATCCTGGACTAATAATAGAACTATGAGAGCAATGTAGGTAAATCCAAGCTGCTCTAAAATTTCAAGAATTTTCGGAAACTCCTGTAGAATATCAATAACCAAACATAAGCTGAACATACACTCAAGAATATAAAAAATGAAATAAGCAATCGGACTAGAATGTTTTCGTTATAGTATTAGGGTGTCAGACAATAAAACGCATCTATTACAGACCGGAAGTGAGTTTTTTGATAATAATAAACCCGATTACTTAGATGAAATGATTTCCCCTTGTGAATTTTTTGTCATTGTTTATTCAAACACATACTGTTGATAGTTAGTTTCTCACCTATCAAAATTTCTTTCGACAGACCATTAACTACAGTCTATGAATAATAATTAATATAGTTATTATGCCCAATTAGAATTTCATGAATATCGAAATGGGATTATTTCAAGGTTTATTTTCAACAAACGTCGAGAAGCAGTTCTTTATTCTCAATATATCTAAAATCAACTGTCATTTATTCTTCTGATCAACCCTTGACATAACAGCATAATTTAAAATTTACAAGAGAATCCTATATTCCTCAATTTTTCGATACAATAACTCAATATCCTTGTCTTCAAAAAAACTTAGAAAGTTTCATTGAATCCACCTAATATTTCGGTTCAATAAATGCCCAGACTAGATCCATATCTAGTTATCATTGCAGCAAGACCTTTCAGATAATTTGGACTCCCATTGTGCTAGTTTCTTGAAGTTGAAGGCGGCATTCCGTTTGGCATTATTTTAACGCCGCCGTAAACTGAAAATCATTGTTAAAACTGAATTGCTTTCATCAATGAAATGATAATGTTCCAATAAGGAAATTTGAAGGTCAATTCGACTGAGTGAATTCCAACTGGTTCTTGGAATGTGGTCCTTGGCATTCCAGTGTCAGGAGGTGGTTGACTAGATTTGTTGGTTCAAACGGACATGCTTATGAAAATGGTATATTTTTATTCAAAAATGAAAACAGAGTCGTATACATTGAATGATTCGGTAAAGTTTCCTCCTACTGTGAGAGAAGATAAGAATAATTTGAAAATCGTCTCGCATGAAACAAACCTATTCTAATGGAAAAAAATGAAAAATCATGAAACATAGTTATGAGCAAATACCTTCTGGTGAAACTGAATCCTTTTATTTTTATATGAATTTGAGTTTTCCATGCCATGAATATTGGCAATGAAAGTAATATTGTATCTGCATTGAAGATATATCAGATAAAAACAGAGCTTCAAACAAAGTTTTTCAATAACTAATGGTGATTGATTTTTTTGTCTGAGATTACTATGAGTATATCTCGCATTGTGTTTTTGAACCAGAAAGATGTCGAAGTGAAAGGCACATCGAAAATGTCACAAAAGTGAAGTTGAAACCATACATTTTCATGTTATATTTAACCTGAACAATCATAATATTGTCCGATATGAAGTGGAATGCTTACTTAAGTCATTACTTATTTCTTGTTATGAACTGCGTTTTTCTCAAAAAATATTGGCATTTTTTGACTGTGAGTTTTTCCTGAAAATGCTATAAATTTCTTCAGTATTGTAAAGTTTTAAACTGGACATATCCATGATCCCTGTTGACGGATATGTGATGTAAAATAAAATCTCCACCGAACCTTCATAAGTCGCATATTCTGACAAAACGCTCAGATTTGATTTCGTAATCAGCTTTTCGAAGTTTCACAAAATTCCGAAGAATACAGACAATTTTCCACCTGATCATGCCTTTGTTGGTTGCTGAATGGCATCGTTCAGCTCGGATGAAATTTCTTTATACCAGAATAATCCTTTTGGGTATCGTTCTTAGATTGCTCTTTTTGTCCGAAATAATGCAATTAAATTAAAATCTGCACCATACAATTTTTATAGTTATCCGATTATTCAGTTTTTATAGCTTCCGAAAAAAAACTACCCGGGACACAAAAGTTCGAAAAGCTTGCTGGGCTTTGTGTGCTATTATTTTAGATCCCGACATTTCTCCGAAATTATTTCTGGTCGCTAGTCTCAGTATGTGTGTGCAGAACCAGATCAGCTGTCCCTCGATAGGGATGAGGAGGGCAAATGAAAACAATTTTATGAATCCTTTGAACGTGTCATATCATATCATATCATATCATAGATAATTCTTTCCAATCGTGTGAAGAGTTTAATTTAGTGATATTTCTATATTGAAATCAACGTTCGTCTATCGAGTTTGAAAAATACTGTTTATGTTCATTTTCTACTATTTCTGTCTGTCGCCACTGCTCACTGCTCAATGTAAATGTGACTACTCCTCCAACCATGCAAACCACACAAAGCACCTTTCTCTGAATAAACAAGATGTTTTCCAAACGTATAGAAGGTCAGTCCATAGGGCTCCAGAGATCATTGAATCAATTTGCTACTTTCAGCACCGGAAGTGAAAGACGACAATGATGATTTCAGTTAGATAAGTTTAAATATCTTGTATATATATATATATATATATATATATATATATATATATATATATATATATATAAGGAAATAGCATATCACAGTTTGGGTATTGAAGAGCTGATCATCTTCGATTCTTGATGTCCCTCCTTTCATTAATCAGAGATTTATATGTGACAGTAGCAAATTTACCTGACTTCACTAGATAAATGCATTTCCTTATCAATAAATGATCAGAAACCATTATTATTCATCATTATTTTTCACGTTTATATTTCAAGAAATATTCACAATAATGTCAAAGCGCATTCCTGAATATCAGAATTGAATAGCAAACGAAATATTCAGAGTGAAGGTGCAAAAACCATTTCCCGGACGAATTATTGGCGTTACTCTAGGCTCCGTCCTTGGCCCCTCCTTTGCAGAACAAAATAGTTCAGAAAATGAAGCTAAAAAAATAGTAAAACCTCGCAATTTTTTCGTCCAGCACCGACTTGTACAAAAATTTGGGATTAGGCTCAGTACACCCTCTAGTTTATTTTCTATATTGTGCCGTTGTACGCTTTTTGTTTTTTAGGAGTGAAAACAACCCCCAATTGTCAAAAATTATAAAATAACATTAAAACCTAAATATGGGAAAAAATAGTTAAATAATGATTGTTTCATGCTTTAGGATACAATTTCATAATCTTTCAACCTACCCTTGTTATAAACTACCCTTGAAAACATTGAAATTTTTATAATATTATGTCTTCGAACTTTAGAATACACTGGTGAGAAATCAACGAAATATACACTCACACACGCGAGCAGATTTTTCTTCTTCTCTGTCTTTCAATATGAATGGAAAAAGTGGAACATATAACGTAACGGCCGAGTATACCGGTTATGTAGATAGATTACTACGCTCCGAAGAGGGTAATTCAAATTTTTCAAAAAAAATTCTCGTTTTTTCAAGCGTAGCTCCTTCATTTCAGGTGATAGAACATTTTTTTCAGGAACGATTTTGTAGAGCTTTTCAAGAGCTATGAGACTATGTGAATGAAATTACTTGAGATCCCTTAACTCGTCCCTTAAGTTTCAAATGGGGAAAGTTCAAAGCTCTCAAGGTGATGTTCGATCGTAAATGTAGGTGTTAAACGGCTGTATCTCGCCGAATATTCACTTCACAAAAAATCTAAACGCAGAGAAATTTTCGTCATTGAAAAAGCTTCAATTTAGTACTGTATCGTTTTTTTCGTATCTTTAGTATTTTGAGAGATTTTTATAAGAAAAGGGTTAAAAGCACGAAATTGAAAAAAAATCGTTTTCTCTTTAAACTCCAATTTTTCTTAAATCAGGCATTTCAAATTGAATAAACTTCGTGGATGTATTGGTAGTACATATATAAAGAAAATCACTGAAGGGTGGCGATCAATTTGAGTTAGGAGGTACTTCGGAGGTTGTTTTCACAGATTTTTTTTTTAGAAAAAAGCGGGTACCGATCTTATTCTGATCATAACTCGGTAAATTTTCATGCTAGGAAGACATTGTTCCATTTGTTTCAAAGCTCCAAATGAATACTTCAGAAAAGATTTCATGAGCTTTCTTCGAAAAATGCAAATTTTTCTCGTTATTTCGCTTTAAATCTTCCGATTTGACGGGAAAAGCTAAGCATTAATTTGCTGTATCTCAGTTCGTATGTGTTGTAAGGAAATCATAAAGAAAGCATTGTTTTTGATTTTTCAGAAGCTACAATTTTCCTCCCCACACTTTTTTTGATAAAATGCATAGTTTTAGAGTTATTTGCAAAACACCATTCGAAAAAGTCGATTTTTTCGTAAAAAAACTGTTACTTTCAACTTCGAATAACTCCAAAAATATTACTTTTACGAAAAAAACGTATGGAACATTTTTTTCTTAGAATTACTTCTTCCGTCGATTCCTACAGTTAAAATGTTATAAAAAAAATTCACCCCCGTGATGAGGTGGCAACCATCCCCAAGGCTCTAGCGTACAGCGTCATGATATAGAAAATGATCCTTGAGCTATTTCCCTACCTTCTGTGAAAATGTCAGGTAAATCCATGGTGGACGATAAAATTGCGAGCCAAAATGCTTCATTTTCCTGAACTATAAACGTTTTCTTCGTAGTTTTCTGGGTTTCTAACCTATCACAATCTGAAACTAAAATAAACGGTTTTTTAATCAACGCAGCAACTTCGGGAAAAAGGAATTGAAATAGTATATTATACACCAAGGGGCGAAGTGATTAATTCCAGTCGTGAGATCAGTTTGTTAAACGGGACGCAAGCGTCGAGGTTAGCTATGATCTCGAGACAGGAATTAAACTTCCTATCGAGGTTTGTATACTATTTACAACCTTTCGATTTAAGCTAATTTCTTTATGAACATATCCAAAATGATACATTTAACGACAAATTACCAAGACCACGTTCTTCTCAGAATAATCAAGTAGATATATTGTTACCGTGACTACGGGGTATAGAATTGTCACTAATATAAATAAATGTCAGATAAAGTCAATAAATGACAGATAAAGTCCAGAATATATGAAATGAGGGCGGGAAGTGAGTTATTTCCATCATCAGGGAAAATCTTATTTGAGGATGGTTACATTGATGTTAGAGATGAATTGATGGTACATTGTTGACGATGAAACATGATACATAATTAAAACTTGATTAAAATTGATGAATAGATGAAATGAGGGCGGGAAGTGAGGGCGAGAAGTAGATATGTGTATTGTGACACTTCCCAACCTTCAATGACGTTAGTAATGACAGCATTACATATATGGTTGTAAATAAAGTAATAAAATACTATTGATTCATCAATTTCTGTCTGGGAAGAACTAATTATAGAAATAGCTTGGGTTTACCTGCTGAACTAATCTTTGTTACTAACATTTCATCGCGAGGAAACATGTTAATTTAAAGAGAATTATTTGAATCTATTCGTCATTGGACAAATGTCCCGACTTCTTGATTCTGTTGAACTCTAAGGATTCCAGCAGGTTGAGTTTCAGACTTTTCCCAAATGTAATATATTGTTATCATGGATGTTGAATTTGACTTTGACTTATGCACAGAACGAATTGTATGTTTCCTTATTCTTTTGCTGAAAGATCTCCCTGTTTGACCAATATACAATCTGGGGCAAGAACCACACTTGGATTCGTAGCAAAAAAGTTGTATCCAACACTTTGAGAAATGGTCCTATTCGCATATAACAACATGCAAAAGAGTACTATTTTCCGCACAAAAATTGCCGTTACAAAATTGTCAGAACGTAGCACTTTGATTTTGTCTGCCAATAATGAAGACTACTTGATAACTTTATCGCAATCTTTGTCTTTTCGTATCATTTCCCTAGAGAGTGAAACTCTTCAAAACTCAAAACGGTGGACACATTTCATAGAAAACTGAAGCGAACGAGGAACTGAAAAGCTTCTTCATGTGGATAGAAGTCTGATCTTCTTCACTTGTATTGATTCCAATATTAATACTCATTTTTTTATGGTAGGTTATAAACCGAGAAAAATACGAAGAAAAGATTTATCCTCCACAAAATTATGACTTCCGAACAGTACCTATACAAAAACGATATCATCAATCGCATGAAAAATTGTGACAAGTTGCGTTCTGGTAGGTCACAGAGGTCGCTATTTTATATTCTGTCAAGCGTCAAACCAGGCTTCATATAAAATAATAATCAAACAAATGTTTTTTTGATATAATTTTGCAATTGGGTCAATAGAGATCAATTACTCTAACACCAAACTGATATTTTTGCACTCGATGCGCGTTTCGCTGAAACGGTTATACTGTAACACGGTACTGTGGTTGATACTGTAGTATCAATTTTCTTCTCCTGAAGATGCTAACCTTGTTAACGAAACGCGCGTCGAGTGCAAAAATGTCAGTTAGGTGTTAGGGTAATTGATCTCTAGGAAAAGTTTCAAATTTTACACCAAAGGTTCCAATCTCATCAGTTATTTATTAATAATACCACAGCACTTTGATCATGCTCTTTCTCTCATAGTTAACGGTACGTGGTAAAGTGGATAATTAGAATTACCAAATCATAAAACTGAAAATATAGGAAATCGTTCGTGTATAAGGCTTCGTATCCAAAATGAATCACCCTTTGTAACAAAATTTCAGAAACAAAAAACTCAAAAAGAAATAAGGAAATGTTGTTGAATTAATTGTATCAGTTGCATCATATATAAGGTTTCTAGCCACCGCATAATTATACGATTTGTTCAAATATTTGCTGTCTTCAAAACAGTAAATCCGTTTTTGACTTAATATTGTCCCACTCACCCCTGTAGATTTTTGTGTATAGAAACCCTGCGGCAAAAAGCCAAGTAAAAAGAAATACCTGTCCTTTCTGCTAGTACAAAAAGCGAGTACAATGCCGCGCATTCATTGAAAAGAATGAACTTTTGCCTATAGGTATACCTGTCGTTCTGATTTGCCAAGTCGAAAATATATTTCACCTCAGTAATCATTGTCAGGCATTGAGCAAAGACGGAGCATTGTTCGAAATCGGTTCCATTCATTTTTCTAGATAGCGAAAAGATAAAGTGTTTTCGGTTTTCACTTTTTTCTTCTTTTGCTCTGCAGACAGCAGGTTATGCATCGTTTTGGCCGAATGTTTAGTTTTGGGATTACTGGGTATTGAAAGGCGAAAATGATTTAATCTTATCCCGCATATTGAATCCATCATCTTTTTTGTCAACACCTTTTTTTATCACATCTGCGAGATTGTATGTGTTCTGCGTAAGCTGGAATGAGGATATACGAAGGAGATTGAAGGTTCTCATGTATTCAACACAGTGTTGAAGGGTGAAATTATAAGAAATAAATCGCCGGATTTCCATATAATAATGATGGAATTGAATAAAAATGCAGGAAATGACATAAACCTGGTCTCGTATCTTGTATATCCGCTGCATTTATCGAATAGTTCATTTTTTATGGATAGTATCACGAGACTTGATAAATTCATCAGTAAATTTCATATATTTTGAAAAGATACCATGTTATTATGTCAGTCGGGATTCAGACAGGATTCAGACAGGAACGTTGTTGCATAGACAATACTTTCGTGTTGAGTTCAGCCATTCAAATCAATTTAAGACTAAAAGGTAGGAAGGTATTTCTAGCATTTGTAGACTTTAAGGGGGCGTTTGACTCTATAGAACATAATCTACTATGGCACAAACTATATCACTTGGGGGTTAGCTCTAAATATATAAGAATTCTGAAAAACATATGACAAAGCCAATATGAGGATTAAATTTGATAACCAGTACACAAAAGAGTTTGAAATTACAACCGGCGTATTACAAGGTGAATCGCTGAGCCCAACGTTTTTTTCCATTTTCATTTCAGATATTTTTACATACTTTCAGGAAAAAGGTTGCAGAGGAGTAAACATCAACGGGATAGAGGAACTACTTCTGCTGTTATATGCAGATGATCTAGTCATTATTAGCGATACACAAAGCGGTTTACAAAAAAGTTTAAATGTGTTAGCAGATTACTGTCGTGAAAACTGCTTAACAGTCAATACAGCAAAAAGTAAAATACTAATATGCTCAAAAGGGGGTTACTCTGCACATAAAAAATATAATTTCTTTTATAATGCCCAAACCTTGGAGGTAGTGAATAGTTTCACATATTTTGGAGTGGTTTTTTCTTCATCTGCACTTTTCTCAGAAGTGGCAAGGATCACCGTTAGTAAAACTAAACAAGCCTTAGGAGCAGTAACAAGTCTTAAGGCTAGCGCTAAACTGCGTTCCTGGGATGCTAGAATTCATTTATATAATTCCGTTATGATTTCATCCCTCTCATACTGTGTGGCAGTTTGGGGTCTCAGATATACTGAGGTAATCGAAAGAATACAAGTAATGTTCTTTAAACGCCTTCTGTGCCTTTCAAAAAACACACCGGATTTCATCGTGAGGCTTGAAACTAACACCATCAAACTAAGTTTTATCGTTATTGAAAATGTCTTATCCTGGATAACGAAACTTCATAATATGCCCGGTACTCGCCTCCCAAAAATTCGCTACGAAAGGTTGCAGTCCATCACGAATCTTCCAACTGAGTACAATTGGATACGCCAAATTAGAGAATATTTCGAGAGGGTGGAAAGATATGATCTATGTGATAACCTTTCTCTTATCTCTGGAAAAAGCAAACAAAAACAATTCTTGAATTCGTATCAAACATATTTGCAAAGAGAGGATATTCTTCGATTAGAACAGTCCACTTTCTCACTATTCTACAACGTGTTTACCGATACTAATGGACTATTTTATTTAAAGCTCAGTACGCCGATGGCCATTACAAGAATATTTGCCCAATTGCGCTGTTGTGAAAAAATGTCTGTAAAATTTTTCTTTGGGAACTGCCCCTACGTTATCAACACACAGGAAATATGTTCGATATGAAATTTATTAGAGGCTGAGACTGTAGACCACTTAATATTTAAATGTCCCATCTACGTTGAGGTTAGAGGACAATTGTGGTTGTACGCAAACACCATATACGAGTTGGCTGACCTGCTAGAAATAGCCACGCCTAAAATCATCACTGCTATATCTAATTGCGTTATGAACATTTTGAAGCTCCGTTCTTCCATCATTAACGAATAGGTTGTATCCTTTTTGTTCTTCTTCTTTTTAAGCCGTTCTTTAGCATATGAACCAAACACTTGTTACAAGAATATTGTATTCTTAGAAACAATAAATATCTATCTATCTATCTAGTGTACAAAAAAAGAACACTTCTATTTATTCCTTGGTTGTTTTGAATATTGTTTTTATTCGGTAACCAATTGGAGCTTCAAGATGAGTTGCAATCGTTAGGATCATTTCCTGAAATATCTGAAAACTAAATTCACCCATCTAATTACATATTGATTTTCGACATTTTCTGGCAAAGTCATACCGATTCATATATAGACCGTTTAAGGACAGTTCCAGTTTATATTTTCATATACGTATAGTGTGACAAATTCAACTCAAAGTCGTTTCTAAAAAATGTCCTCTTTGGATACTTCTAGTATCTATTTAATTACGTTATGTGGAGATAAAAATTGTCATAAGCGAGCAATACATAAAATTCAATGATGTCCTATATATATATATATTGATGATATTATAAAATCGAGACGATTAAAATAGATTGGACTCTTCGGATCCATAACAGAATATAAACAAAGTTGATGGTTTCTGAATGAAAAAGATATTGTATTGGGATTCACAACTTATTTGCACCGCTTGATCGACTATAACATTTTTAACAAAAAAAATTAAAACTATGTATCAAGCGAATATCACTGTTTTTGGTGTTTTCGACTTTTTATGCGATGTTTCAATCATGAATTGTGCTTGATGCACATTTTATAATTTATTCATATTCCGAAAGTTCAAAGGTGTATCGCAGCGCCACTTTGGCCAAGACAATAGATTATCCCTTTCATGTTGATTGAAATTTTCAACCAGAAGGCATATCTCTTCTCTCGAAATCCCAACAGCGTCACACGTTCCACGATTTTGTGAAACTTGTTTGAGTGAAAATCTCGCAGGGAACGGTATTAGTATTACAAATTATCATTTTGTTCAAAGTTTGTAATTTGGTTATCAAGAACCGTCCAGTCAAAGGATCGAAAACTAGTATGGTTCTTTGTAATAATAACAAACTTTATTGAATTCTGCATATAATTCAATCCAAGAATGTTCCGTTTTGATCTTCTTGATTCAAATAATATTGACATTCATATAGTGCTAGCGAGAAAGCTGGCACAATTATGTGCAGGCCCAATGCCAAGGCCCTTTGGTTCGATGCCCCAATGGGGCCGCAGACATATTTTCTCAAAAACAGATAAAAACTTCCAAACATAGCCGGTGAGCGTACTCGAAGATAGGCGGT
Source organism: Zygogramma bicolorata (assembly GCA_032362365.1). Taxonomy (NCBI): domain Eukaryota; kingdom Metazoa; phylum Arthropoda; class Insecta; order Coleoptera; family Chrysomelidae; genus Zygogramma; species Zygogramma bicolorata. The sequence continues at coordinate 103,380 of JAVJAQ010000472.1, read as the reverse complement.
AATAAAATCGCCTTTGAATAATTCTTTCAAGCACTACCTCTCGACTACCTGTAAAAGGCTGTAAGGCTATCAAAATAACTACCCCCTGGAAAATGCTCTGAAGAGGATTCAATTTCAGCACTTGTATCAGCAAAAACATTTGTAGGATTCTTTTTGGTGAGAATCATGTACTGGTACCTGTCGAATATAATTCAATGCTTTTCGTGGTATCTGCCAAGGGACTAGTAATTTTCACGCAGATTTTAGCCCATAAACCTACTATATAGGTTGTCGATACTGATTAAGCGGATTGTTCAAAGGATATTTATGTTCCTGTATGATGAATTGAAATGGAAAAAAAATGTTGGCGGCGCTTGTCGTAAACACTGATCTTTAGATATATAGGTATACCTTTAGATTCCAATAATTTAATCAAGGACGCGTTAGGACTTTTACAATTATTTATTCAGGTGAATAAGAAAGATCACAGAAAAATGAAATATTGTTTGAACTGTGTGAAACGAAAGGTAATGATCCTAACAATGAATGCCTGAAAGATTACATAACTTAAAAAATCCTTACCCTATAAAGACTCAAATAGAAATCCTAGCAATCTTCCGAATTCAGGAACGCTTTGTGATGTCAGTACCCTTATTGAACGCACGCTGGCATTTCGCAGCTATTGTTTATCTCCTTTGAACGCTGCGGTCATTCATTTTTTTTATGTTGCATATTCAAGTCGAAAGTGTGAGTATTAGGTGGCTATAGTTTGTTACTGTTGAAATCGAACAGTTTTATGCCGACGTATTTATTGTGCTGCGTTCAATAGTTGTAAAATGGAAAGAGGTTTTCAAAAAGTAGATTTGTGAACACACTTTAATTAACCACAGACTATTGGTACAAAAGCAAGGCAGTAAGTACTATATTTTTGATTGATAAATCATTTCTGAAAAAGGTTTGGAAGGTAGTTATTGCATCCATTCAATGCATTATTATGATGCGTCGAACCATGTTGAGGTGTGAATATTGTGCAAAGAGTAAAACAATATAGGAAGCCAATACATGGATTTTGTTATCTGTAGAGATATTTCGCGACGTAATTCACTTCGCCTATACTTTACAACCTTCTTATTCAAAGATGTCACTCCTAGCGGCAACAACCCCCTTTTTTTAACATTCAGCTTTGCGTTGATTGTTTCTTGATTTATTCACTCAACTAGCAACAAAACACCACTTATTTGGAAATATTATACTCAGTATTCTTCTATAGTGAAATTTGTGAAAATAACAGAACTGTGGAAATACCGTTAACATACAAGTGGGCAGCAATAAAGGAGGTGATGTTACAAACCGTAGCCTCGCCGCAGGAAGCCGATTTCTACCCTCGTGTAAAACTAGCATTATAGTTTTATATTATTGTCGCCAAAAAAGAACATTGAACAATTCAATGGTAGTCATGCCTTTATGTTGTCTCAACTATGCGATTTTTATCAGTGTTGAAAATTAGTGAGCATTCCTATTGTATAATACAAAAGACGTATACTGGAAGTGTTGATTCCCAACAGTTATAGTTCCTGAAAAGAGTATCAAAACACATCAGTTTTCGTCGGTGGAACTCCATTACTGCATTCAATGGCTCGAAAATTCCTGGTTACATCTCAAGCCCTCAACGTTCATTTTTTTACGTTGAATATTTGATTAAACGCTGTGATTTGGTGGTTAATTCTGAGCTCGCATTATTCTGTATAAAATGGCGAAGGTGCCGCACAATGTTTCATTTTGGGATATGAATAATAATATTCTATCCGTCTACATTCCCCGCCTGAATAATCCGTCGTACCCCCAACACCCAGCTAGACTGAAAGCGATCCCGCGGCCATTTCCAGCAGGAAGTGAATAAGAGGACCGCCGTTTGCTAAATGTTTGCTGGCTGTTAGTAATTTGAGACACGCTCCCCAGCGCTCGTTCAGCCGAAACGCACTCCAGACTCTCTCGAAAAGAATTGAATAAATTTGCAGGGCTCTTCGTTTCCGTGTTTTTGGATAAGCACGTGCCCGCTACGGCGTTTCCGGAGGATGCAGCAAAGTCAATATAGATGGGCGCGGATGGGTGTTCGAGACCGTTATTTCGAGGGTGTAACAAATGATTTTTTTCACTCTCCAATCTTTGGTAAATGTAATTGGAAAAGTTCACTATTCTCGTATATACAAGTCAAAAGTTACAGCTTACGCGAAATACCAAGCAAAATTCATCAAAAATTTTTTTTATTGATAAGGTGACCTTCTATCCGAGGTGCCGCCGAATCACTAAAAAAAATCAATGCATAATTAAGTCAATTCAACTGGAATTGTATTTATTCTAGTTTCTTATTTCACAGACTCCTCTGAATATCCATTTTTTTCAAAATTGATTTTATGAAGTGAATATCATCATTTCTTCTTTTCCAATGAATTGCATACTATTCTTCTTCTACTGTGAAGGCATTTTACTGTATCTCTTTTGAAAGTTGTGTGGTGGTTTGGGTTATAGTGTAGATATTGTTGGTATGTGTTTTTTTTTTTTCGATATACACTTGTGTATAGATGAAGTGTTGTTCTTTATCATTAAATCTAGAAAAGTTCCTCGTTGTCTATTTCATATGTAAATTATTTTGTTGTGCAGAAGTATACACCTCGTACTCAACTCAATTGGTATTCAGAAGCAGTAAAGCAATGTAAATTCAATATCAGATGGTCATATAACTGATTTGTTGCAATTTGGCGCTTGGTGCCTTTTCACTTATCATCATTCAAGAGAATTGATTACGATTTCATAGGTAATGTTGTATGTTCTGTTTGCTGCATATGTTTTGTTCTCTGCAGTAAGAAGAGTCCGACTTCGATACTCGTGGAAATCACATCATTCAAAGGGAGTTTGTTTTGCATCGTTAAAATCTCAAAAAATATCCGTTAATCATTTATCAAAGTTGACCACAAAATTCGTATGACTCAACATTATTATAAATTGGTTCCAAATGTATGAAGTCAGCAAAGCCTTCGATCCTTCTGCATTTAAATTGGAGTTCATTGTTATTCACCTACTGAGGGAAATAACGCCAATATAGCTAATGTTATTGGCCAACAGTTGCTGAAAATCCATCTCAACGTAATTTGATGAAACTCCTGAAGAATCTATAGTGCAACATGTGTAGCGGTTTTGTAAACTGTCTAGTGAAAAATCATACAATAAAGTGTTATTTAATTACGTTAACACATTGTGTTGAATCGATACTGTTTTCTGGAATAACAAACAGGTTGTTTGGTATACAATAGCTTGAAGCTCCCAACCAATGTTATTATTTTAATTCTTTGTGAATGCCCATCGTCCACGTAGAAGTTAACGAATGCTCACGACAGTTCAATCACATCTCATAGATCCCAACTATGTTTTACTGGTAGTTTCACTAGTGCCTGAATTATTCCCGAAGTTTTTGAAAATTTTAATTTTCTCAAGATATCCGTGAGCAAGAAAAACTGTCTAAGGATTATTCAAGTACGCGTGGTATTCGGTAAGAAAATTTAACACCCTACCTAACCACCTAGCCCAGTTTTATGTTGGTACGTACAGCTTATCCAATCCATCTTGGCACAAACTCAGATACTTTTCCAGTTGCAAACTGGTAGTGCAGACCCTGACGAAAGAAAAAACACCTTCTAGGAATGAATTTCAACACAGTGAACACATAGAATAGGTGTTTTCTCATCTTAGTATACTTCACAAAGATTGCTGGCCATATACATTATTAGTTCTGTGCCAAGATGGATTGGATAAGCTGAATGTTGGTGACTGTAGTATGATAGGGTACTCAAAAAGTGGAAAGACTGATGTTGAAAACGATTTAATAAAGAAAAGAACGAGAACAACTCAATCTCATATTTCAGAAAAATGACATGAAATCTAACACCGTAACATTTACATTTGAAAAATTAGGGTTGCTTCAAATAGCATTTCAGCTATACTAAATTCCTTTCCCACCAAACCTGAGTTGATACAGTAATGAACTACTGTCTGTATCGTTCTGGTAGTCTATGATTTCGTGAAGGATTCCGACGTGGTTCTAATGGTTGATTTTGATTTGTCTGAGAGACTGAGGTAACCGGTTCGGAGATTTGAATCTTCGAATCGTTTCTTGATTCGAATCTGTCTGCCTCAGGGGTTGATTTGAAATCAGGTGGAGTGTTGGGGGTGGTTATGTTTGGTCTGCTTGTTTCTGCTTGTTCACTCCTTTCACATCTACAATGTAGGAAGATGGCCCAGTTTGATTGATCGTATTGAGGTATTGATAATTTTCCGAGTGGATTATTCACCCAAACAGGCTGATTTTCCATCGTTCTTTCTCAATATTTCGATGTGGATCTGGTTTGACTTGGTCAAAAATGGTCTTCGGTTTCCTTTCCTTGAAAGAATGATTTCACTGAGTGTTCTTCCAGTTGACCGCTGATTAGTATCTTGATAAGAGAATAGAAACTGGTACAAACGTATGTTCATGTCTGTGTTTTTATCACTCTCGTTCATTTGTTCCTTGAACGTTCGAACTGCGCGTTCTGCCAATCCGTTTGATTTCGGATGATATGGTGTCAGCTTGATGTGAATAATGTGATTTTCATCACGAAAATTTTCGAAGTCTTCTGATACGAGTTTTGGACCATTATCGGATACACTTGACATAGTCAGTGGGCATACTTGAAGACTGGCGTTAAATCAAATCATCTTTGGAATACCTCGTCCATTGGTAGATGGCGTAATAACTTCGTTGTTCGCATCAGCTTTGGCCGGGGCTTGATACTCGTGTAGGAGTTTGATTTTTAATTATGGGAAATCATCGACTTTATGTTGATGATGGCACTGCCTTGCACTGACGAGTGGCCAAATAGCCCGAAACCGGTCTGCAAGTGTGTCCGTCCCTATAATTGAAAATCAATTTCTTCATTTGTATCGACGAAAGCAAATGCAGGATTTACTTCTGTGAAGAAACCTGCACTGGCACCTGGTCGGATATAATTCAATGCCCTTCGTGGTATTAGCCAGGGGAGTAGTTGTTTTCTGACAGGTGCCAGCCGAAACCTACTGTGTAGGTAATTTGAGACTGGCCTGAACAGATTGTTCGAAAGATGATTTGATTTAACGCCAGTCTTCAAGTATGCCCACTGACTATGTCAAGTGTTTTTACATTTTCCTCGCAGGAGGAATGGGCAAATTCGGTTTGCTTTTGGAATACCTCGTCCATTGGTAGATGGCGTAATAACTTCGTTGTTCGCATCAGCTTTGGCCGGGGCTTGATACTCGTGTAGGAGTTTGATTTTTAATTATGGGAAATCATCGACTTTATGTTGATGATGGCACTGCCTTGCACTGACGAGTGGCCAAATAGCCCGAAACCGGTCTGCAAGTGTGTCCGTCCCTATAATTGAAAATCAATTTCTTCATTTGTATCGACGAAAGCAAATGCAGGATTTACTTCTGTGAAGAAACCTGCACTGGCACCTGGTCGGATATAATTCAATGCCCTTCGTGGTATTAGCCAGGGGAGTAGTTGTTTTCTGACAGGTGCCAGCCGAAACCTACTGTGTAGGTAATTTGAGACTGGCCTGAACAGATTGTTCGAAAGATGATTTGATTATCGGATACAATTAATTTTGTAAGTCCAAACCTTGCAAAAACTTCTCTCAATGCATATAAACTTGAATGAGTGGTAATATTTTTCATTAGAATAACTCACAACCAACGTTTATATCCATCCACTATGACGAACCACATTTTGCCTTCGTAAGGTTCAGCAAAATCAATGTGGATTCCAGACCATGCTTCTGGAGGTGAGCACCATAGGTGTAATGAAACATTATGGTCATTTTGTTTTGATTTCTGGCAGGAAACACACATTTTCATGCGATTCACCAAGTCTACATCAATATATGGCCTATAGACATGATAGGTATCTGGCGATAGATTTCATGGCTTTTATTCCAGAATGGCCATAGTAACTGCAAAATTTCAAATTGTAATGATCGTTTCTTTCTATAGCTGTATGTTCTTAAAAATCAATTCATCTCGTTTCTTATAAAAAGTTAGAATTTCAATGTCGATTTTTTTCTTGTCAGAGCAATGATTGTCCATATATCATCGAACCTTCTGCAAAATCTTATCCATGACAGTTTCATCTCGTTAACTTGCGCTTACTGATTTGTAATTAACCCACACGTAAATGCAACAGGTGTCCTCTATCTGGTAATCCTTCTTTCTCGTTAGGTGATACAGTTTTATCATCAATAAGAAATCAAGACAGGACATCTACCGCAGGGTTTCCTTTTCCTGCTTGGGATGCTATTGTGAAGCTATAACTGTTCAACAGAATCGCCCAACGGTTATTTTCGGAGTTTCTCGATTCTCCCCAAAAGTCCTTTCCAATGGCTTCTGATCTGTCGGTAACGTGAATCGTCCCCTATATACATACTGATGAAATTTCGTTACTGCAAAAACTAACGCCAAAGCTTCCTTGTCTATTGTCGAGAAATGCTTTTCAACTTCTTTGAATTCGCTATGGGTCTTATTTGTCTTTTGAAATATTTGTGGAAGAGAACTGCTCCTGCACCGTTGTTGCTTGCATCACTTGTTATAACTAATGGCAGATCATGACTATACGCGAAAATCGTCAACCGCTAGATGGCGTCGCTAAATCCAAGATGGCTTCACTTTAGGGTGAACAACAAATTTTGTCCATTTGAAGTAATGGTACTATTAGTTCATGTTTTGCATTCTTGAGGACTTGTTGAGTGATAATTACTATTGAAACGTCTTCAGTAGCTTTGTGTGCTAAGGTAGTTACATGTTTGGCTAGTATTATAGCCTCATTTTACTCGTAAGTGTTATAATTTGGACTACTTCACCTACCTACATTCCAGATCAAAATGTCTATAATAGAATTTGAGCTACGTAGTATTCTGGATTACGTGGGAAGCAGAGCTAGACCGATGAAAGAGGGTGAAGCTGTGTTCAAAGAAGGGGAAATCATTGTATGTGTAGTGGAAGAAAGTAACCATAAAAAATAAGGAGCTTATGTTTGCGAACATTACCTTCAGTAGAGCATCCACATGGAATCAATATATTGCTGGCTGATGAGGAATGGAAATGCCTATGTTCCTGCAAAGTGGGTTTATCTGGGTTCTGCAAACATATTGCAACCCTTGTATTATGTTGATAAGTAGGTAATTTCATTTCCTAAATATGATATAGAAGTGGAATTTGATGAAATTTTTGCATGTAATCAGCTTTTTGTGCTGAATAAAGGATCAATATATCAGATTCAATAAAAAATGTCACCGATTAGTGTTTCAACAAATGCTTTATTTTTACTATTCAAATAAATCATGAAAAAAACCTGATTTTTGTCTTGCTACAAAACCTTTTTCTGTACTTATACATTGTATAATTCATTACTGAGTATTTTGAATAAAACTTATAGAACATAAGGTTCCTTCAAAAAAAAAAGCTTAAGAAATAGGTTGGGTACTCAACCTATAACGCACCAATTTGTTTCGAAGAGTTGAGGCAATGGATGCCAATGAATCAGTGGAATGAATCATTGATTCATTGAGATCAACAACTTTAACGCTGAACTGATACCACTCGACTAAGTATTCAATTCGTTAACTAGGTTATCATTTCCAGAAGAAAATTGATAATATCAAGTGTTATTAGTTTGGTGTTAGGGTAACTGATTTCACACCAAAGGTTCTAATCTTACCAATCATGAATGAATCATGCTTTTTAAAAAATGTCTCTATCCGAGGAGATATAATTTTTTCTTGGCATTTATTCTACTGACTGATTGAGGGATAGTGTGAAAGGATAAAAAACAGACTAGAAAATTATGAGTTATTTACATAAATGTAATCATACTTTGCTTTAACTATATATCAATGAATAATATATTATAAAGTCTTGAAAATGGCTTCAAAGTGGGATCTGAAACGTCCACTAAACTCAATTTTCAGACGCTCTAGAAAGTGGAGGCTACTTACAAACATATTTTTAGTTATTGGTTTACTAATTTTCAATATATTTTTCCCCGTGAGACAAAATTTTTTTGTCGTTATTGGGGAATTTATGTAGTGAAATAGTACTAGTATTTTATAATGAGCACTGAGACACCGAGCACATTTTTCTCGATTTTGTAGGAATACTTCAATGAATTCGCTGCATTTTGGATTGTAAACCACAACAACACTTCATATCTATTTCACTCTTCGCAATTCTGTACTGTATTAAGTTATAAATATTTCCAAAATAATAATTTAAAATCCAACACTCATAAGACTCCATAGAATTAATATTTGTTGATCACCTTCCGGTTAGTTCAACAAAAATATATAGATGGCGACCACTTCGAAGTTTTAAGCTATAAGGAACTAATAATATCTGATGCCAATTTATTTTTCAGACTTATCTCTCTTATTATCTCTTCTTCTGAGGTCAATTTCCAATGTTGGTCTTTTTTTAGCAGCCTGTACAAAGGTATACACTGTATGTGAAGATTTTCAATAAAATGACAGTAATAAGTTATAGCAACAAGAAATAAGTGGAGTTCAGTGGTATTTGTTGGTGATAGTATGTTTCGTACTGCTTTTATGCGATCCTCTGTGGGTGTAGTCTTACTGCATTAATTCTATGCCTCAGAATTTTACACTATTTTTTGGCCAATGATACTTCGTAATCTGTGTTTTGATTCCGAAAGATCGTAATCTATGCAATACCTCCCGCACTCGCTGATCATGGAGGCTGATATCTGGGGCAGTTATCAGGATATCATTCAAGTAACAGGCTTCTCCTTCTAATCCTGCTGAAACCTGCTCCATTGTGTGTTGAAATAGGGCTGGAGCAAATGAAACACCGAACGGAAGTCGCCTGTTCGCAAAAATTCCTTTATGTGTAAGGATCACTAGATATTTCCTGGATTCAGGATGAACTTTCAACTGTAGATAGGCGTCCTTCGAATCGATTGTTGGAAAATATATTCCCCCACTGAGTTTTGGCGTTATTTCCTCGAATCTTGGCAGCGGGTTATTATCTATTTGGACATAGGGATTAATAATAATAGATAACACGGAAATCCCTACATATTCGTATATTTCCATTTGATTTCATTGCGATGACTACAGATGAGGCCCATTCGATAGGGTTAATTGAAGTGTCGATTTGTTCCAACACATCTTCTAAAAGCAAACTATCAATTCCTGCAGACACATGTACTCGTAAGGGTATGGGTACATTTCGTGCTCGAAATGTTTTTGGAACAACTCCATCATCAATATAGATTTCGGCTGAATAACCTTTGAGTTCTCCCAACCCGCTATCGAAAAGGTCCTCGAAATATTTCAAGGTGTTATTTGTCGCATCTGTTCCGTTATATACTTATATTATACTTAAATTATATACCAAAGGTTTTGTTATTATTTTGCTGGGATGAGATTTGCTTCCAGAAAATGATTCTAGTGCTCTTGTGTTGATCTCACAGCTTTTTGATCGTTGTAGAAACGTCAAACCAAATTCAAGGCACCAATCTAACCCGAAAAGTGGAACATCCGTTGTTTCTGTCATATAGAGTGGAAGTACACGACGCTCACCATTGAATGCCTGAACAATTAACATTAGTTATGCCTAATGTTGGTATTTCTATATCAGTATAAGCGATAAGATTTGGGGTTCGTTTCAATTTCGGTTCACCAAGTTTTTTCCCAATCACCGAGTGAGCTGCACCGGTTTCATATAACACGTTTACTTCCTGATTGTTAATAAAAGTTTGTACCTATACTTAATTTCCTGAGCTGTTTTATGATGTTTGTCTTTGCTTTCTCGAATATGTCGTGCGGTATGCTGCTTTTCTTTTATTACTTTTGCGTTACCAACAGAAATGCACACTCAAGCAAAATGTTTTTTTAACACTTCGAAAATATTTCTCCAACGGCTGGGTAATAATTTTAGTTTTTATCTTTCGGGTAACCATAAAAAATGCAATACGTATGGGGATTGAAAAAAATGTTTACGTGAAGTACCGGCTTGTTGTTGTTGTCTTACTGGGGGTTTTCTCCATTTAGTACGTTTATTTGTATGTTTGTTAACATAATTGTGTTTCCATTCTTCAATGATTTGGATACTGCATTGAGTAGTTTGGCTTGTATGGGCGCCTGTTCAAAAACAGTTGCGGAAGCTTGAACCTGTTCTAGTGTTGCTGCATGTGTAGGATGAGTCCTTATAAGTTGTTCTTGCGATTCTGGGTAATTTACTTCAATTATAAGTTGATCGCGTAATCTTTCCTGTAATCTATTATTACCGAACTCTCAGTTTCCAGTAAATCACGTAACGTTGTAACAAACTCAGTAATAGATTCTTTCTCCTTTCGGAATCTTGATCCAAATTGTATGTTCAGCAAAAAAATACGTTTATTTTCCATAATATTTATTCAGCATCGTTTTCGAATCCTTGTACGATTTCGTCGTGACTGCATCTGGTTTGGAATTATCTCGCCAAGATTTTAAAGGGATCTGGCCCTATCTTGGATAGAAGCAGATTTCTCTTATTTTCTTGAGTGCCATCACCTGTTGAGAGATTGTGCATCAACAATTCAATTTCAAATCTTTGCAAATAGTAGTCCCATTCCTCTCTGTGTGAATCTTACTTCTCGAAAATGTTTCGCATAGTCGTTGGCCATTTTCACGTGTAAATTCCACCTCCTCGCCGCCAAAATGCAGTATGATAAGGTACTCAAGGAGTGGAAAGACTGATGTTGAAATCGATTTAATGAAGAATAGAACGAGAACAACTTAATCTTAACTTTCAGAAAAATGACTTTCTGTTTCTTCATTATTTAAAGCATCAGGGTTGTTTCAAATAATAATTCAGCTATACTACAGTGACAATGCAAGGCTACCGCCGTCTGGCACCGTGTATCCTTTTCAAACATTTCAATAAACATGTTCATCGAAAAGAGATGCAACTTTGAACAAACACATCATTAAATCTTATCACAATGACGACTTGGGCATCTGTTAAGTCTCTTAGGTCAGAAATGAGCACCCAAAATAATTATAGTAGTTATCCCGATTCCGCCTACAGTGAATAAAATACCAAAATTCTATTCATTTCAGGTCCACCCGATTCGAAATGTTACAAATTATCTGCAAATATTAAGAAGAATAAGTATCACGGGAATATATCAATGACCGTACAAGCCAGTAATGCAGAATTTTCACAAATGAGCAATGTAAGCATAATATTAGAGTCATTTTCCACAATGAAAAGGGAGAGAAACCGGTGTAGACATCTATGCCGTGGCTGATAAAATGGATGTTAAACCGGTACGTTAATATTTGAAAAGTGGTTTAAGGTCTTACTTTTTGAAGAGAGTGCTGAGAGAGTGTGTAATATTGAGTCTGTGCTACCTTGTTTTGTATAACTACGAAAGGTATGTACACGTTAACAAGGATCCAAACACTTCCCAAATTCCGATGAGAAGCGTTCAATATATAATAATAGGAAGAAGAACTCAGGAAATTGCCAAGAGGGCCCCTCCCTTTTTTTATGTTTTTTTTGGGTTTTGAACCAACTACAATTTGAAAAAAAATAGAATTATTATTGGAATCTATACAAGTGTAGAAAGGCACATTTTCAATCAGTAAAATTGAAACAAGTGTACACTAAACTGAAACAAAACCCAACAAAATCCATTGAACAGAAAATCAACAGAAAATTACGAAAATACAAAGACACACTGTCGAAAACAGAACGCACACAACTACTATAAAAAAAAAACAAAAAAAAGGAAGAATCCATCCACCACAAAACAAGGACATTGAAACGGACTCTTCCTCTTTTGAGTAAACAGTTGGTCATTTTCGATCTGAAAGTTAAAAAAAATCACTTGTTGATGAAAAATTTTTTTTCCCAGTTTTCTGTAATTATGAACATATCGATTTGAATATCTGGTCAAGTTCATCGCAAAGCTTTGCAGTTTGACGTCTTCCATACATTCTGCTCAAATTGCTTGCTCTGAGTGATTTCCAAGTTGTAAAATGCAAAATGAAGCTGAAATGAAGAAAAATGTTTTAACCGAAGCTAGTAGTAATGAAATAATCTGTTTCCATTTTATTCTCCGATGTACGAAATTATCTCGTGGAATAACTTTAAGAGATGAACTCAAATGTTGTTCTCATTATGTATTTTCTTACTTCGAGGTTTACATGACAAAAAATTTCATCTGCCAAAGTGTTATAGGTGCACTGTTCGATTGAGGAATAAGAATATTCGAATGAGAATTGAAGATATTCAATATATCTTCGAGATTTCTTTTTTTTTTAAGTACAGCAGCAGATATCGAAGGAGAGGCATAAAACCTACCTATTTTCATACATTCCTGCATTTTTCACTCTCTTCATACATTAGATCCCTCTTTATTGCCTTTACCTTATTTCTCCTTTCCTCTTCCATTCTCTCTTCCCTTCCTTTCCTTCAATCAGTGGGGACATGTCACTAATTTAAAATGTTTTATGCTCAACTGAGTACCAGGGGGCTGCAATCCTCATTAATCTACTCTGGGAATGTTATAGAAACCATTGTTCTAAAAGAGCAAGACAGCCAGTACATTGAAGACTCTTTTGACTGCAAGATGACTTGAGACTGCAATGACAGAAAATGTGCACAGAGAAATCAAAATATCTTCAATGTGGGTACCAAGTCACGAGAAATCAAGGGTGATAACACTATACTCTCTGAATCAGAACATGTCACATGGAGGAGGAATTCCGACTATTTTGGTATTACTACTTTTCTTCGGGTTTGAAGGCCGTCGTTCTTTAGAATTTCTTCCTGACGTTTCGCTAGCGCGAGTGGCTATCTTCTTCAGAGGCTCACTCATCTTGACTATTATTCCGATGACTCATCATAGTCAAGATGAGTGAGCCTCTGAAGGAGCTACCCACTCGCTCTAGCGAAACGTTAGGAATAAATTCCAAAGAAAGACGGTCTTCAAACCCGAAGAAAAGTAGTAATTCTGAAAACCTCGGCCGCGAAAGCCTTAACCATTTTGTCCGAATATTTTTTTAATCGCAATGAATTTGAAGTTGCATCCGATACATGTGAGTTACAACCCAGTTTCGCACTCAGAATAAAACCTTTGTTCGCACTAGAGTGTGAATTATTATGGATCAGTGGTTGCCGTTGTTTTCTGATTACAGTTTGTAGACAAAAGCTAGTTTTGACAATATGTCAAATAGTAGTTCAGATATTTCAAGATTCTCAACATATTTTGAATTTAAAATATTCTTGTTTGAGGATTTTTTTGGTTGTTTTCGTTCGATTCAATAATAAATAATATCTACTGATGTTAGTTGAGAGTGGTTTCCATACTCCAAACAGTGATCAGTAAATATAAATTCGTTTTTCAAAAGTCTTAGGGTGGGTACTTTACCACTTGATTAACAGTCGGTTAAGATAATCGCTGCCTAGGTTGTGCTTTCACTTCAGTAATTGAGAATATGTAGTGTCTACTTGCAGCACCGATTATTTTAATGAACTGTTAATCAGGTGGTTAAGTACCCTCCCTTAATCTACAAAAAAATACAATTTTTTCATCATTATTCCTTCTCAAAATGGTAAAATATAGTGTACATCACCATTCACGGAAATATCAGAACCTACACACCCTTCAATATTAATAATTTCTTATCATGCTTCCTCCGTAATGTCTTTCTTGCTGAACCCAAGGGATAATTGAAGTATCGCATGTTTTCTCCACCTCTTTTACGAATGCTTGATAAATTTCTCTTGAAAACCGATGTGTGTCGATCCATTTGCGGAGGGCTTGAGGCTGGATTCAGACAGATCCGAAATTCGATGGTACGACAATCCCACAGCTTTTTGATTGGTCGAAATTTGAATTTAGACAAATTCAGACCAATCAGAAAGATGTCGGATCGTCGTACCATCGGATTTCGGATCTGTCTGAACCCAGTCTAACACGGAATAGAAAAATTTGAATGCTAGAATAATTCACCGTTTATTGTCAGTCAGTATACCAGGTCAAGTGGAGCACAACAAAAATGCAAGAGTACGGTTATATAATAAGTAGTGATGGCCTCACATATCGCATATGAACATTTCATTCTGAATTTGTCAGCACGCCATCAAGAAACTATACAGCCCACGTAACCCAAATCAAGAGAAAGGTCAGCGGTGACCTAACACCAACAATGATGGCCAGTCAAAATACAACAGGGAAAACATCTCATCGAAAGTTGGGCAGCGATCTCTTCAAGATTCCGCAGAATGCCAGCGTTGTTCAAGTTTCTGGCCTAGCCAACATAATCGCCGCATTTAGAAAAATGACTGAAATAGGCCGGCACTTCATCGTCGGGTATAATCAGAGATTAATTGAATAATGGAAATCTAAATCATCGCGTCAAGTTGCAAAACGCAATTAGTTCCATTTCTAAGTGTATTTCGTAAGCGATCGAGAAAAAGATAATAACAGCATACGGCAGGAAAAAAACACAAATCAGATGTCGATTTGGAAATTATACTAAAGGTCTGATACACTTTCGAAGTCGTGGGTGATTATTCAAAATTTTTTATCGTGGTTATAAACATGTCAGCTCATAAAGTAATATTTTTAATTGAGTCATGGTCATCGAAGATATTCTTCCCAATGTTTTACACGGAGAAAAAGTTTTTCGTTGAGGTTTTCATTAGTGCGTGAACGAAATTGGATATGGAAGGTTGGAATTCAGAAAACATATTATATATAGATTCGGTTGAATCTGGTTCACATTGATCCCTGTTGGGTGGTAGTGATACAAAATTCCATTGCCCAAACCAATCTTACGTCTCCTACGAACACAAAACAAATGTATCCACCAGACAGTAAATGACACTGAACAAAATATTCCACCAACCAAATGTCGCTGATAAACTGCACTCGTCCGCTAAGAACTGCTGAAAAATGCACCTTGATTCTCCTTGTCCCTCGGCAACATTTAACAATAATTCTGGGTTCTATTCGGCTTATAGAGAATAATTTGGAACGCTTTCTACAAGGTGCCATATTATGGTAGTTTATGTTTACTCAGGTGAAAGCTATGTCTCTTGGATCTCGCAACTGAAAATTTCTAAACAAAATGATGAAGCTCAACAAAACGAAGATTAGCGAAATACAATTCTGAACGTGGTACTCAAAAAATGTGTGAAAACAGAATCATCAATCACTGAAAAGATGAAACCGACATGAATTGAAGAAATATTCTGCGAGCCAACAAAATATTTTGAAATTTCCATGAGATAAAATAAGTCGAGGTGAACAGGAAGGAGGTAGAGAAGCAAATGTTGCAATTGAAAAATGAAAAGGAAGTTGAAAACAAATTAGCTATATTTGGATTCATTGCAATACGCATATACACAGACGGCTCAAAAACCAAAGAAGGATCAGGATGTGGAGTTTACTCTAGATCACTTAGCCTAAGGATTAAGTGGGGAATGGGAAAAAATACCAGCGTGGTTCAAACAGAACTGGCTGGTATCTCAATCGCCACAAAAGAGCTAACCAGAAAAGGAATTTCTGGCAAAGACATAATAATCTACACTGACAGTAGACAAGCCCTACTAACCTTGAATAGACAACGTATTATCTCAGGGTTAGCACTAGAGTGCCACCAAGATTAAGCTAACGCCTCTGTAGATAATAATATCGTACTAAGGTGGGTGAAAGGGCACGACAGGAGCAAAGGTAACCGCATTGCTGACTCTTTGGCCAGGATGGCGGCTGGAATGAACATTTTGGGACCAGGTGACACCCATGGCTTGACGACTTCGACAATTGCGGAACTAGCCAAACGTTACACCCATACTCAAACCCTCAAAAGATGGGATGAAACCAAAGGATGCAGTTTTGCCAGGATCACCCTGGGCGACCCTGAGAAGCTGGATCCAAATAAATATTTGGCGATGACCAGGAAGAACCTACGTTTAACAGTGGGATTTCTGACTGGACGCTATCAACTAAGGAAACACCTCCATATTATGGGGCTAGTGGACACACCTCTATGCAGGATATGTGAACAGGAAGATGAAACTGTCAGGCATGTCTTATGCGAATGTCTGGAGCTATCGTCGATGAGAGAGTGTGTGTTCGGTGAGTCTTGGCCTACACCTGCCGATATTAAGGAGATGTCCCCTGGTGACCTGTCCTCCTTCCTGGATAAGGCAGGATGGACAATGTCCTAGGAGGGCGACTCCTTGGGAGGATGTACAATGGGCCATATTGTGGCCTAAGTGCTGTGGGTCTATACTCACCCTCCTCCCTACTCTACAGATACAGATACAGATTGGATTCATTCCATGTTTCAGATAAAGTTTTTATAAACTTTTTTGAAATATTTTTGTCAATCCTAATATTCTCAAATTTCATCAGCTTATTTTCATTTTGTCGAGATTTGTTACTTCATTTCGATAATTCAGTTTTTTCGATAGAGTATGATATTTTTGACAATGGAAAATTTAAGTTTCACAACATAATATTTGTTTAATTTCTAATCAACCATATAAATTTGTAGGGCAGATATTCCTCTAGAATAACACCGACGTATACAAGAATTGCTTTGTAACTTCTCGTGATTGACAAAACCGCAATATTAATTTATCAATATTACTATGAAAAATATTTCTTCGAGGTATTTCCTTCATATTTTTCAGTCTATGCCTGCTATAAGTATATATACCTTTCATCTCAGATAACTCAGCAAGGGGCAATCGGAAGGTTTCTGATCGAGGATTTTAGTGAATCATTTTCCAGGTGAGCCGTTATGAATATTACATTAATTATTGAGTATTTCCCTTCATGTAACAAAACAGCCATGAAACCATGTGATTGCACGGTTACTAAAAGGATGCGAATAGAAATTATTGTACACTTTGTTTTTCAAATTGCAAAATTTCTTATTTCACTCCCAAATACTAATAAGAGAAATACAAGGTGGTGGATCCTCTGAAAATTCCAAGAAAAATCGATAATAACACCACACTGTGTAGTATTTTCTACCGATTATGTTTCAACATGCCCTATTTGTATTTGTTATAATAAAGCCTTATTAGATGCGTACTCGTGCTATAAAAAAATTTGGAATGTTATAAAATAATACTTATTATAAAATATATCATACAATATTCTCTATTCTCGAGTAAAAACGAAAACTTTATAATAAAATGCAGAAATGCAAATAGCTGACGGTCAGTTTGAAATGGAAATGGGAATCCATTTAACAATTATTTTTGTACCAAGCGAAATTTCCCTCGGTTTCATCCAAAGTTACTCAAACATGTAATTCCTCAGACTCATATCGGCAAAACTGAAATTTCCGGTAACGTAAATATCGCTGTGCCATTAAATTTGGTAAATATTGAGTCAGTATCAATTTACAGAGGTCATCTTCGTAACACCAGAAACCTCATGGAATGAAACAGTTCTTGGCTCGTTAAGAAAGTTGATATACTGCAAATTGAAGTTTCCCATTGCCGTTCGTAAATTGATAGCACTAATAATGAAATTCCTTCTTCGATTGAATTTCTACCGGTGTTGGATCTTTCTCGGAATCTTTAGGAGATATTCAAGAATAATTGAATTTGTAACAGCATTTATGATTATATACGGTATTAATGACCAAACATGTTGATAATATATTTTTTCTACAAACGTCAGTAAAAGTATAACTTTTGACGCATGCTGTCAGTGTTTGAAATGCCATTTCATGACACTGGTGTTGAAAGTAAATCATTTTTAGCACTAGTGCTAGAAGTGATTCATTTGTAGAGAAAATATAAAAACATAATTCAAAATGAAGTGTTCATTCAATTAAACGTACAATTAGTGAAACTACAATTATGATAAGAAACTCCATGGCCAATCTCATTGGTAGATGCAACAGAATTTATTTTGGTGAAGCTTGTACCAGGGCAGAGAACAATGTTATCCGCCGAAGTTTTGGACAAAATTTGATCCGCAATGTTCTATTTCCTTTGTAGCGAGTCTTCTATTTAACCCTCTGCTACTGTACTGGACTCCCATCCACCGTGTCTTTTGATTGTAGTAAGACCAGCACCAACAAACTTGCTGAGGAACGTCGGAAACAATGTTCAGTATGAAGATGGCAATCAGGCAAATTTAGAAATTCAGCAATTTCGGCAGGCATCCCACCAAATGTGTTGATTCCAACTGGAGTCCTGGAACATTTATTTTTAATGCATTTTATAAAAACTCTTGAATGATTAATATCCACTGGATGAAGGGCTATGTACTATTTAAAGTAGTTCATATACAATGTACCACTTACAACAAAGGTGCGTGGCACATTAGTTTTTGTGTAAGGTATATGCACAACGAGTAAAGTTCCGGAATCCTCGATATTATTTAATGTCAAATCGCACAGTTCCTCTCGACGACAGGCTCCAAAAACACCAAAAATCGCAGCAACTTTCTGCGGTAGATATATTGCAGCAACTTTCTGCGGTAGATATATTTCATCCGGGGCTTCTGCGAGAAATTTGTCGATTTGTTCCCTTATCAATACTTTTGACTTTTTCGGTCGATATCCTTCACCCTTTCGCTTCAAAAAAGCCACAAGCTTGTAATATCTGCTTATGTCATGATTATTTATGTTCATCATCGACTTCAACATAGAGTAATTCGACCAAAGCGTTGACTTTTCTTCAAAGTATGCCAGAAGCACTTTTTCACTGGCCTCCTTGCCACTGACATTTTTCTGATCACACCATTTCAAGAAACGATCGTATGAAAACTAGTACTGTCGCTTTGACTTACTAGGCAATAATTCAAAAGCAGCTTTATTGACAGCTTCTTCATTTTTTGGATCACTTTCCATCGAGGAACGATGAAACGAGAAAGAATAATTCGTGATTTATTGACGTTAGTTGTCAACAAAGACAAATTAACAAATTCTGTTTTTGATTATCTTGGCAACTTGTTTCATGAATAGATTAGATGAAATTGGATTCAAAACTGATAATCTCGAGGCTATTATTTTATCTATTAATTAATGTAAAATAGGTATGCATTAATCTGGACTTTTAATGGTGTTTGTAAAAAAATAGTGAATGATATACCTGCTGAAAGTGATTTTATTTTGTTTGAACTTCCCTTCTCATAAAATAGAATATCACTTTTAGCACTAATATCATAAATAACTATTTTTTTTTTTTTTTGTTAAGGCCTTCAACTACTGAGGTCATGTGGCCTATTCCAGTAAGTATCATATATACACACATCTATACGCACACACATACATATACACACACACGTACATATATACACATATATATCTATATTTTAAAAAATATGCCTAGTTCTTGTATGTAGTTCAGGATGTTCTTCAGCTTATCCGTATCATCTGCTAGGCAGGATTCTATATTGTTTGGTATATCTAATTCCTGTCTTAGTTCTACCAGTTCTTCACAGCTCAATATATGTTCTACTGTCTTTCTTCTTCTACAAAGTTCGCATCTGGGTTGTCGTTCGCCACTAAGCATGAAAATGTTGGTGAGCCACGTATGCCCAATTCGCAGTCGAGTTATTATAACTTGTTCCCTTCTGGACAGGTTGTATAAACATTTCCATGGGTTGACTGACAGTTTTACTTTCCTTAGTTTTGATTCAGACCTAGCCCAATCTGCTTCCCATTTCTGATGCACAATATGTTTTAAGTAGTTCCTAACGTCATCTGGTCTTACTGGAATATTATCAAGTTGTTCTTGTCCTGTCGCTGCCTTCGCAGCTTGGTCTGCTATTTCGTTCCCGGGAATGCCAATATGGCTGGGAATCCACAGGAATTTGAGATATTTGCCTTCATTAGTTAGCCATGCAAGACGAAAAAAAATTATTTGGATCAGGGGGTCTTTGTTGAAGGTATTCTTTAGGGCCTGCAAAGAGGATAATGAGTCGGTGCAGATTAGGTATTCATTTCTGGGCAGAAACTCTAGGTACCACAAGGCTTGCAGAATAGCATATAATTCCGTCGTGAATACAGAAGCCTCTGTTGGCAACCTCCAGGAATGGGTGAATCCCCGATGTGCCAGTGCTGCCCCTGATCCTGTATCAGTTCTTGATCCATCTGTATAAATTATTTGGCCCTCCGAATATCTGTCTTTCATACTATAGAATTCTCTCATTATGATATCGGGGGCAATTAAAGTCCAAGGAGGGAGTTCGCATGGGGTCCAACTGTAAATTTTGGGAAATTCATATTCGACTGCGCTCATCAGTTCTCTGCAACGTGTTCCTGCTGGTCTGGTGATAGTTTCTCTTCTACTATATATATCGTAATCTTCATCAGATGGAATTGGAGGGTAGCAGGGGTGAAGTGGCTGAGCTGTTATCCCACAACAGTAGCTCAATAAAAGTTGTTCTCTTCTGAATTTAAGTGGAGGTACACTCGCTTCTGCACAAAGTGATTCATAGGGACTCGTACGGAATGCACCCAACGCTAACCGAAGGGCCACTCCTTGTATAGAGTCCAAAACTTTGAGTCTCGACGGTCTTGCTGATCCATATATAATACATCCATAGTCTATTTTCGACCGTATGAGGGATTTATAAAGTCTTATCAAGATTTCTCTATCACTTCCCCAATTGATGTTGGATATCGCTCTGATAGGGTTCAGTGCCGTTTTACATCGTATGGCCAGATTTTCTATTTTTGGACCCCACGTCAGCTTTTTGTCAAATATCAGACCAAGCAATTTCATGGACTCCACGTTCTCTATATCTTGTCCATTCAGTTTTAAACGTGGGTCGTCATGTGCAGACCGTAAGCGACAAAAATGCACACATTTTGTTTTGGGTGCAGAAAATTTGAAACCTAGATAAAGGGCTGCATGGGCTAGTGTGTTTATTGCTTGCTGTAAGGTCTGTTCGATTTGTTCCATTGTTGGTGCGGAATAAAAAATTGTGAGGTCATCTACGAACAAACATCTTCCTATGGATCGGTCTAGGAGGTCTGCAATGAGGTTAATGGCTATTGCAAATAATAAGACGCTCAGAGTTGAACCCTGGGGAATTCCATTTTCTAGGGTCTTATATTCAGATGTGAGATTTTTGTTGCGCACACAAAACTCTCTTTTTTCCAGAAAACTCTTTATGAGATTTGGTGAATGTCCCTTGAGTCCCCATAGCTTGAGTTGATTCAGGACGTTGAAACGCCACACTGTATCATACGCCTTTTCAAGATCAAAAGATACAGCTACCAGATGGGTCCTTTCTGCGAAGCTGTCCTGTATTTTTTTTTCCAAGAGAAACAGTTGATCGAGAGTGGATCGATGGTTTCTAAAACCTGATTGGTCTGGTGATAAAAGTTTATTGGTTTCAAGATACCATCTAAGGCGATGGCTAATCATTTTTTCCATAAGTTTACTCAAACAGCTTGTCAGGGATATTGGACGATAATTAGCTGGAATGGTATTATCCTTTCCCATTTTTGGTATTGGGATGATAACTGCCTTTCGCCATAAATCCGGATATATACCAGTTGTCCAAATTTTATTAAATAGGTCGAGTACTATTTGCTTCGCATGAGGGCTTAGTTGTTTTAGGAATTCATAAACGATTTCGTCTTCCCCTGGCGCCGTAGATTTCACTTCAGATAATGCATATGTCAATTCGTTCATCGAGAAATTAGTGTTGTAGTCCACGGTGTCATCTTCCTCGAAGTCAAGATTTACCTCTGTATTTTGTTTGTGTCGAAGGAATTCAGGGTCGTAATTATCTGATTTACTGACAGACTCAAACTGATCGGCAAGTGCTTCAATTATTTCTACGTTGTTGGTGATTAGCTGTCCATTAATTACAAGGACAGGGGACGTGTCTGAAAAATTCTTTCCTAATATCGCTCGTATTTTGTTCCAGACTTCGGCTGGTGGTGTATTTGCCGTTATTGTGGATACATATCCCTCCCAAGATCTTTTCTTGCTTTCTTGAATGAGTTTTCTAGAATGTGCTCTAGCTCTTTTGAATGCTATTACATTTTCCGTGGTGGGGGATCGTTTGAATGTGTTGAATGCTCTATGTTTGATGGTTACTGCTAAAGCTATTTCATCGTTCCACCATGGCACGACTTTCGTCTTCATTCTTCCAGAAGTTTTAGGTACCGCCTCGTGAGCAGCTTTCAGAATACCATGGGTTACAACTTCAGTGGCACTATTAACATCATCTGGTAATTGATCGATACAATTTATTTTAGTTTTATAGTGGATCCAGTTGGCCTTTTCTAATATCCATTGTCGAGGTAGCAATTGTTCAGTATTCTGGTTGGCAAATTCAATCTTTATCGGGAGGTAATCAGTGTGGTGATCTCCCAGACATTTCCATTGTAATGATGGCGAGATGATCGGCGAACAGAAGGCTAAATCTATTGCCGATAGTTTATTCGACCTCAAATTCAGATAAGTTCCTTCTCCGGTGTTCAGTAGATTCAGATTGGCCTCTTCTAGGAAGTTCTCAATATCTCTTCCCGATGCATCCATTCGCTCAGAGCCCCAGAGTGGGTTATGAGCATTGAAATCACCCACCACTAAGAATGGTCTTGGGAGTTGATTGATGATATTGCGTAAGTTTGCTATAGTCCAGTTAGAGTTTGGTAAGTAAATATTGCATATGCTCATTTTGAAAGGGTATCTGGTTTCAATCGCAACAACCTCCAATGGGGATTCTATGGGAATTTGTTGATGGGGTATACTATCCTTAACAAAAATTGCTACACCTCCTCTTGCTCTACGATCAGGGATGGCATCTTTTCTATAGGAGTTGAAACCTCTGAGTCTGTAAGTTTGTTCTGGTTTCAGGTGTGTTTCCTGAAGGCACAGGAAAAAAGGAGAGTTTTTCGTTATTACCTGCTTTATTTCTGGATAATGGCATTTACAACCATTACAATTCCAATATATTAGATTATTCGATGAGTCCATTTTTGATGTGATATATAGTTCATTCACACAGGGGTTACTTGAAAAGCACAGAGAGTATAGATATTTCAAACATTATCCCAGAAATATCACAGAAACTGTCTTTGTGAGTAAGTTCAGATAACTCACTTCGTCGACCTGCTGCCAGCGGGTCGTCCTCTTTTCTTTCTTTGTTTACTGGTTTTTGATGACTAAGTGCTAGTAGATAAGTTACCGGCCTCAGAGTCATCCTCTTCCGTGTTCGGCTGAGTGCTCTCATTATCGGAGCGCTTTCTCTTTGTATCAGAAGGCGCTACCGAATCAGGAGGGTGAGGAGGGGGAAAGGAGGAGGGAGGGGTCAAACTACGCTGGTTTGACCTGAGAAGGGGGAGAGAGGAAAGGTTATTTTTGAGGGTATCCCTCACTATGTTGACAAGTTGTGGGGTTAACTTCTGAATCGCCTCGTTAACTTTTTCGTCTATTGATTGTGTCGCTCTAACGTATGAAACACCTGGTATCGGTGTTGTTATTTGTAGTTTTTTCTTTGCTTCGAAATAAGATATACCTTCATCAATTTTAATTTTTTGTATGGCTTTTTCTTTTTTCAATTCCGGGCAGTCTTTCGAGTTGGACAAATGAGGTCCCTTACAGTTTACGCACTCTACAGGATCTTCACATTTATCTTCATGAGTGGGTTTTCCACAGGTACATACTTTGGTGTTTTTACATCGCTTAGATATATGACCGAACCTTTGGCAGTTGTAACAGCGCATAGGAGTGGGGTAGTACTGACGGACTTTGAGGTTGTAGAATGCGGCTTTGACATTTCTCGGAATGGTAGGTTTGTCAAATGTCAAAATATGATTTGGAGTATCTGTAATAACATTATTTTTCTTCGATTTTATTCTCTGTACTTCAGTTACACCTTGGTCTTTCAGTCCCTCTAAAATTTCCTCAATGGTGGCATTCAGGAAATCTTTACAATAAACTACACCTTTCGAGGTGTTCAGCTTACTATGAGGTTCTACTTCTACTTCAAATTCATGGAATCGTTCAATGTTCATCAACCTATGTGCTTGTGCTCTGGAGGTGGTCTCAACAAGGAGGCCTTCCTTAATCTTCCTCACGTCTTTAGGGCTTCCAATAAGACCATACAATACTTTTTGTATGAAAAAAGGGCTCACGTTAGTGAAATCCCCCTCTTTCATTTTGATGATCCAGAACCGAGGCAAGATTGCCGTCTTCTCTTGATTCATCGTATTTGGATTTTCCGAGGTGTTAGGCAACTCCTCAGAGGGTTGGTTTTGTTCTGAGATTACTGTTTCCATACAGTTCCCACGAGCAGCAGGGGAAGTAATAGGTCCACCCCCACAGAGCCCCGCATGTGGGGGTAAGGTGCCAGCACCACCACTTCGTCCATTAAAAACTCATTAACGCCTGAGTCATTCATCCCCTTGGCATGGAACACCTTGGGATTGCGGATTTTTTTTTCTTAGGTTTTCTCCTATTTTGAGCTGTCCTTGGCTTCACCGCTCCCCGTTGACCTTACCGGCATGGGTGACCCTACTAGGAGCTACAGCTCCCTCCGGCATTGCTCTCAGGATCATTGCGGTTACTGAGCCCCACCACCAACGTCAAGGTCTCACAGCTCTTTGGTGGGACATAAATAACTATTATTTCGTTTACAAAATATTCATTCGTGTTTAAGTTATTCTTTGAAAATATAATATTATTATAAACTTTATGGTGATAGATGCATTGGTTGAACTAACAAGGAACAATGTCTTTATTGGTTTGAAAATTTCACTAATCATTCACTCTGCATTTGGTGATCGTGGTACTGTGGCATTTTGCTTGACTCAAACTTCAATATCCAGACCATCTGCGTGACCTTGGATATCAAAATAACTTGTCAGTCTTCAGAAGATCATTTTTGAAGTTCTTTCATAAATGAAAAATATTCAAAGATTTCTTTTAGTTGTTATCTATCGACAGTAGATTTTTCGATAGATTCGATAGCACTTATGCTTTCATTATTATATTCTTGATGTGGTATACATAAATGCTGGAGTTCTGCAAGGATTAATTCCAGGTGTTGCACTATTTTCAACTTCATATAATGTTTTGCTGAGAGCAACTTCTTGCCGAGTTCGAAATTTTCAAATGGCAGTATTCCTCACATCATCGGGGATTTTAGAATCAGTGAATTCATCTGTTTCATTTATTTATTCTCCCATGAAAGAAACATGTCAAGATAAAATCAGCATTACGTCAGCTTCTAATAATATTTGAACTCACAAATACCACTTTTAGAAAAATATAACCGAATATCTGATAAACAAAATTATTGCAAAGGGCAGATTTCTGTAGAGAAAACGCCGTCTACCTAGTTTTAAATGACTTAGACTCCAGACACTGCCAGAATATAGTTTAGTAAGGTTGTCACAACCAGGAATCGTGCTTGGTTCACTTGCTGGAAATATATGTTGGGTCGGCTGTGAAAGCTTTGCTCTACTTGTCAGAGGATCTCCTGGCATTTTTCAGAATAAAAAAAAAAAGAACTCTCTGTCTTTTTTATTACCATATATTTGAGGGGAGACCTGTCTCCAAATCATTGCTGCGAGTAACACACTCAACAATTCTCGTTTTCTTACTGGTCTTCAAGGGCTTTAGCTACCTAGATTTCAGTTGCTTGATACAGCGGCTGGCCTGATTTTTGTTCAACATTGAATAAGAATCATCGGGTCGTTGATTATGATCCACACTTCACTGACGATGGCCAACGAACCCGAAACAAATCGGAAGGTCGAAATGAAGTCAATGCTGGTCATCTCCTGTTCGAGATACTCGTGTATTTTGTTTATATTTTTCATGTCATTCAATATGTTCCTTTTTGAAACACAGTCACGAAAGCGCTCAGAAAGCAGAGTCTTACTGATTTTTTGGTAACATATGTGCTATTCCAACTGTGGGGAAATCTAGAAAACCTACAGTGCTATCGAGTCGGTGGAGTATTCGATAAACAGACTCCGCCTATCAAGATTGGTACCTTGGCAACTAACAATTACCTATCGCACAGAGCCAAAACAGAGAAAAGTATAGTAAGTAAATCAAACATAAGCAATAGAATTTACTTATTCGTCCACCGAAAGGACGAATATTGTTTCTTATTCTGAATAGTTACAAGGATTTGATATCTGCAGTATAGTCGGCATAACTACGAAAGTCACATTGATTCGGGATATGGGCCAGATCATAATCTGATCTCAGTTCAAGTCTCGATCACTATAAATGTGTTTCTGTCTCCATAATTTTCAATAATCTCTCCAAAGCCTCAACTATTATAGGTTACGCAAAAATGGTAATAGAAACGAAGCATTTTTCTGTGTGTATCTCTAAGCTCGCAGAGATCGATCCAAAGTTAAGATATCATTATAAAAGTAATATATTGGTATAAATGTATTTGTGGGTGTGTAAGAAATCTTATTATAATCCGAGCAACCTGTCGCTCGGAACGCGGTGGCGGTACCACCGGTACGACTAATCACGCTCTTTCGAAATATCTGCCGCAGATAAAATTATTAGTTATAAATCAAATTATTTTCTTTCGAGAGCCGATCAAGTGGAAAGTTACACAAATATTGGACTAATAATTCTATAGATTTGTGCTGATTCAGGGCGAATATATCACAACGGCTTTGTGCATGCGCTAATAACGGATTGAGTAATAGAATGGATTTCGCAGATGATTTGTTGCCCATTTTAATAACAATTGTGTAAATGGTAGCGGGCTCGGAGCGAGCGAGACACGTAAAGGCTGTTTATCTTAATGGCATCTCGTTGTTGCGATGTAGACTTTTTGCTGTGTAGAGAACTAATCGAGTTTTTCTATTATATGGCTGATGATGACTTGTTTTGATGTGCAATTTCGAGCATCGAGGAAGCATCATCAGCATTTGGTTCCAAATCGGAAGTATACGAGGGTAGCCACATTTAATCTAACAAAGAAAATGAATACTTTATAGTGCTAGATAAATTGCCTTCACGAAAAAACTGGGTTCACCCAGAGTATCGGACTGGTATTTACATATGTGGCGTTCCCCTCCACCAAATCCTCAAAAATTCACGAAACTGAGGAAGTGTCTAAATACAGCCTTCGCCAGATATTCGAACTCGTTTATGACAAAGATGATGACTATAAGCAACTATTTCAACCAATTCGAGGGGCTATATATTAAATGATCGGATAAATAAAAAAAGCTAATCACGTCATTGAAATAAAGAGAATGGTAGTGATCTCCCTGAAACATTTTTTTCCATCAAATATGACCCTTTCCTGCGAGCAGGATGTGATCCATCTTTTATCGAATATGTAGGTATACAGTAAATTTATGTATCGGATTGACAATAAAATATATCATTATTTTTATTATTATCGTCTAAACATTCCCAGTCGGATCCGTACTCCCAACTGCTCCGACCCAATGGGCGAACGCGCTAGTATTATTAACCAATGACCAATCCCCGCACCGCGTGGTGAATGGTCACTGGCTCCGAGAATCGTGAGTCCTGAGTAGACGCGAAGAACCGAAAATAACGGCCTTCTGCATGTGGCCGGCCGAGGTCACTGTCGCATTTCGACAGGCTGGTATGATCTTGAGCTCCGAGAGTAGTATTGGTCTGGAACCACCAAGAACCACTAATTTGACAGAATTGTCGTGGTGGATCCTGCGGAGTTCGTGAGGTAAATCCTGATACTTTGTCCGTTTTTTGTCCTCTTCTCGGACGATATTCGTTTCGGCTGGGTCCGAAAACTCAATTACGAACATCGTCTCACTTTGGTGGTCGAAGAGGACTATATCAGGCTTATTGGATTGTTTTTGCGGGAAATTGAAAGTTTCAAAAAATTCAACACCTTTCATTTTACACAACGAACTCAATATGTCTATTACATATGAGTGCCGAAGAAAATAGTATAGCACTCGTAAAGCCGCGTTTTGGCGATGAATATAGGCCGAGAACGCATAAACCGCACTAGATGACAGCAATCGCATTAATGTCTCAGGCGCTTCTCGGCAGGCCCTGCATCTAGTATCAGGGACCTCTGTACCCATCAGGCGGCTCCGGTAGACAAGGGTATTGATGACACCGTCTTGGCACGCCATGATGAACCCGTTAGTCTCCAATTTCAGCTCACCTGACCTGACCTAACAGACAAGCTATTATTGTCCTCGATGTTCTTAAAGAAGAAGAAGTATGGGCTTGTCTGTATGCAGCTGCAGCATTTTAGCATTCTCTGCAACCCAAATGTGAGCTTTTCTCCGTTCGGGCTCCAATTCGAGGACAGAGAGTTGGTTTAGCCGCTCGGTGTCGAAGACTCTACCAAGTTCATCAGCAGCGCATCTTGGTGCCTTGAACAAAAAGGCTCCGATTCCTGCATGTTCATGGTCTCGACCATGCAGTGTGGGGGATCCGAACTCCTTATGACTGTACAGGCTCCATCCAGTACCATTCTGTTGTGGACACTGCAAACTCAAAAGTCCACGTCCCCTTTGTTGTCGAAGGAGATATAACTGTGGAACGGACGATTTGGGATGCATGCTTCTGTGCATATGGATCATTTTACGAGTCTTTACGTCCAGTGGCTGCAACTCTCCGTGAGTCCATTTGACTACTCCGAAGGAGTAGAGTAGAATCGGAATGGCAAGCATGTTGGTGGCAAAAACTTTGTACTTGCCCGACAGCTCTGAAGACCAGATCTGCCGTAGTTTCTGCCTATACTTACCACTGAGAGAATTTTTCAATGTTTATATTATTATTATTTTTATTATAGATAGGACTTCTGTCTCCACCTGCATCGGAACCGAAACGAAACAATATTCGGGAGTTATATCCCGAGTGCACCAAGTTTAATCGGTTAAAATGTGTGCTGCAATTCCATGATTCTCGAAATTTTGCTTAGCAAATGACTTGAATGTATGATAATTTGATAAAATCCCGAGACCGCAGGTCGAGGGATTTTATTTTAAATTTTTATACACGAAAGCATTTGCTTGAAAGCAAAATTTTGAAAATCATGGAAATGCACGCATTTTGGTCGATTGAACTTGGTGAAGGAGGGATATATGTTTAGATTATTTCCAGAAAACATGTAAACTCAGGAAACATCAAAATCGAACACAGGAACAATATAGTACCAGAGATAGTACCTGAAAAGTGATCCAAACGCCCGGTTCATTTCGAACATTTTGATCGGTTAAAAGGTCTAGTGCATTTAATCGCTGTAAAACTCTGTAAAAGCAGTCTAGCCTTCAACTGTTTCATCGTTTATTCGCATTGAGGGAAATAATCAAATACACGTTTGAAATGGGCCTGATAGTTTTTGAACGATATAATTTGTTATTTAATTCAGTGAGATTGATATTTTTCTCTCAATGTCTGTGTTGAACTTCTGGTTATTTCGTCAACTTTCTTTAGCTCCTGAATTATCATATAGAATTGCTCGAATAACCCATTTGTATATTTTGTGCAAAGTTGAAAGTCTTTCAGTTGTACAGTATATAATTCGGCTTCTATTGCACTGATGTTCATTCATAGTGTTTGATATAAATGCTTTTTTAGTTATCATTAGTCACCTCAATACCTATGGTTAATAAGAACGTGTGGTGTACCTCATAAGCCCAGAATTAATATAATTCTCATCAATTTCGAGTGACAATGAAGGATGCCTGTTTTATGTTCAAACTTCAGGGGGTTATGATTCCTAAATTATTCATGATGACCTATGATTGAATTCCACTCACTTTGTTTTTCGATTGGTGCAATAGAAGCCGAATTATGGTTTCATAAAAGGGATGCACTCTCCCCCTTGGGATTTTACCAACTCCTCAGTTTTTCAATGAAATGGTTATTGAAGCAATTCTATAGGGAAAGATTCTATGAGAAAATATAAATTAACAGAGGCAACAAATGTGAATTACTTCAAATCTACCATAAGTGCATAAATATTGCAGATAGCATCCCCTTCTCTACTGTCACTCATAAAGTAGTTGAATTTCTTGTGAATTGTTGGAAAAAGTATGTATTTCTGTTATACTCTTTCACAACCCCGTTCTCGGTAGTGTAGTGGTTGACACATTCGCCTTTCAAACGGAAGACCGGGGTTCGAATCCCCGCCTCGTTGATTCATTGCTCGCACAAGTTTCGACTCCTGAGGGTTGACATTCGTCAGCTGATTAACGGGAACGAACAATTTTAGAACAATTTTTAGAACTACCCTAAGGATTCGTTTGTTTCATTCATTCACATTTCAAAAGCAGTATTCATAATCTGATAGAACTGATATCACGAAAAGATTGTGGTTTTCAATAAGACGACTGCAGACACATTCTTTCTTTTTTTCCTCTTGCAAGTAGGCCTTTATCTCCAAAACATTCCAAATATCTGTCCGACATCACCTTTTATCCAAGCTGACATATTCGTTAACAAATCTTTAATTAGCTTAACTACCGTTCAAGATCGGCCCATTATTGATATTTCGTCCGAACGCTAATGAAAAGATTATCGATACGTCACTTTCTGATCGCTGCTCGCGTGGTGACAACTTTTTTTTTAAATAATTGGTCCGGTTATTTGTTCGGAAAGTTATTTGGTCTCTATCTCGATCGGACCGTCGATGAATGGTGTACGAGGTGTTCCAGTGTTAGATCGATTTAGATACGGTTGTTCGGGTTTCATCTGGATATCAAGTAAAGCTGGTTGGAGGGACTTGCATCACGAATGGGGTCGTTACACTTCCATCCTATCGGAGCATTTTCCTGAGGAAATTTATCAAATCTGATGGTTCATTCAACTTTAAAAAGAGTCACAGGGTTATTATCAACAAGGGTTGTTAAGAGGTATTTCAAATAGTACAATGACAGTGCGGCATCGGTCGAATATCAATAATCTTCGACATATTAACCTGGAGACTAGGTGTTTTCTGACAAATGTCAGCTCTTAGATAGTTGACAATGGCACGAACAAATCGTTCGAAAAGAACTCTCACCGACGATTTTTGTTCTATTCTTTGCGTCATCTATGTGAGCCTGATGGCATCATCATTTTTTTATTGGTTTTGGTAAACCAATGCATTCAGAGAGATAAATTATAATCGTACAACCACTTCCACGGGTGGTGAGCAGATGCAAATTCATGGGTATATACAACTTTTCCACCTTGTTTGTCATGAGGTAAAATGTTCATGATTTATCTTCAATATGTGTTACATCACCTTTCTTTGTTCTTTGTAATTTCCCTACTAAACTATTCTCTCAAAATTGGTTTTAGTCCTTATCTTTCCTTGCTTTGCTTCTCAGATATCCTTTGAGGGTGAAATTCAATATAAATTCTCTTCATGATCACATTTTTGTTATAATTCTCATCTGGGTAATACTTTTCGATTTATAGTAATTTTCGTGTGATATTTTTTTCCGTTTTTCTCTGTCTCCATTTCTAGTTGCATTTTTTTAATTTTGATTTGGGATCGTTGATCTCGTATTCTTTCGTTTCAATTCATTTGAAATTCTCTTTCCTTTGTATCTGTAACATCGGTCGCCAGTATTATTGAAGTAACTGTGATATTGTGACTCCTCATGAAAGAAACATTTCGTAATGGCTTCTCATGGAATACCAACCACCCTATCAATCCATCATTGTACGAATATTCACACGTGTTGCTGGTTCCAAAACGATAACCACTCTACAATTCCAGCTACATAAATACTATATCGGTACCGGTCTGGGCCACCTTGTTGATATAGAAATTACCGACAATTAAAGGCTAATTCAAATTATAGGCGACCATGTTAATTAATCAAGTTTACATAATAAATATTGCCCATATCCCGCTGCAAGAACAACATTCTGCTACTGAATAATGCAGACCACCAACAACGAGCGGCTGAATAAAAATTTGTCTCTATTATTTTATAGACAAAACTCGTTGTGGGATGGAAGGTCGCACTCGCACCACTAAGTTATCGCTCAGATTACCGGGATGACACTTTTCACATAATGGGCGCGGAATCAGTTGCCACAAAAAGGACAAAAATTACTTTCAAATTTTTGTATTTCGTGACAGCATTTCTTCAAAGGAATATTTCTGCTGTGTTATCCCTATTCCTATACTAAAAAAATAAGATTCATTCCTGGATGTGCCCCTGGAACCGTGACACGTGTTTTTCATCCTTGAGAAGGATCAAACTAATATCCCTCTGTTGAAAATTTGGCTGTGGGGGTGGAGCTAACTTTTTCATTCTGAAAACTATTTATTCGTTCACGTCTGCATGTTCTGAATGCCCTTCCAGTTCCACCTACGGAAAACATAAGGCACAATACATACGACATTAGCTTTGTTCGCGGGTATGATTCTGAACTAGTTCAGGGACTATTCGCATGCGCAGTCTGAAAAACAGCGTTCGCAGATCATATAGTTCAGAATTTTTGGTAACCGTTCCGTGTTCGCGGATCACATCGCATCTTTTCATTACTCATTCAGAATCGGTTTTAGCAATCCTAGGATTTTGGTTAGGACAGAAAGTTCGGTTCTCGATGTTTCGAAGCAGCAAACAAAAAGCAAAACTATAACCTATAATTACAGCATTATTATAAAGTTACTATTTTATAGTATGAAGATTGTATATTAATGGTTATTCGTTTCTATGTACCATATCGGACCATTTATCGTCTAGTGATGAGGATATGGAAAATTTGCTTTAACTTATTGAAGTTCTCAAGAGTAATGCTACTTCGAAGAACTATTGGCACAGTTCAGTGATGATCTATATGTAGAGCATTTTCGATTAACTCGAGAAATGACCGAAGAGTTATCAAATCGATAACCCCTGGGAATCGGGGAATAGAATAGATCCCAGGTATGGTCCGCCTGTCGTAAAAGGCGACTAAAAGACCCAACCCAAGCCAAGGTGGAAGAGATCGTGCCGAGGGCTGGATGTCACAGGGTTGCAAATATGTGTGTCGCAAACGATTCCTATGGGGCACCAGGGGGCACCCCATAGTATGAGACTCCTTACTGCGGTACGCGGACTACCTATCCCTTGATACTCGTGGGACAATATTAGTACAAACGAAAAACCAAACAAACCGCCCACCCGTCAAGAGAGGCAATCCGGAGCTTCGGCTCCAACTATACCGTCCACCCGCGAAGGTAGGCGTCCTTCGGCTTCGCCCACGAAAATCACCGACTTGGAGAACCCAGCTACCACGACCGCAGGGCCGAGTGGACAAGGTAGATCTAAGCAGGTGAACCCTTCTTTGCAGGCGTACAGGGGCCGGAGAGCGGCCTATCGCCTGCTAGAGAAAATTAAAGACATACCCAAGAAGGAGATGTCGGAAAAACAACTAGCATCGAGAAAGGGCTCGAGAAGTTGTTGCAGAAGCCGCCGCGCGACCCCGAAAAACTGAAGCTGAAACTGCAGCTAAACCAGCAGCTAAGCGACAGCGATCGGGAGAGCAGAGCGATCAAGAAGCGAAGAAGCCCAATATGGGACCCTCGCCCAAACACCCCTACAATGCGGTCTTGAAAAACCACCTTGTCAGGGCAGTTATCGATCGAAGCCATCAGGACGGTAACATCACTCCGTCAAAATGGATGATGGTCGAGATGGCACTATTGAAACAATTTAAAGAGCTACTCAGAGAAAATCCGGGAGCGCCCCCCCAGTGCACGGACGCAGGCTGGTTCCAAGGACGAGTCAAACTGGTATCGTGCGCTGATCAGAGATCCGCAGATCTGTACGGGAAAGCGATCTCAAAAGTTGGCAAAGTCTGGCCAGGGTCAAGACTAGAGGCTGTGACACAGGAGAACATCCCGCGCAGACCGAGGTCAAAGACCTGGCTTCCGGCAGAGCCATCAGACCCTGCAGAAATTATTGAATTTCTGCAACTCAGCAACCCGAGCCTCCCAACCCACGACTGGAGGGTGGCAAAGGTTGGCGAAGAAAAGGAAGGAAGACGAGAGGTTGTTGTCATCTTGAACAACGAGTCGGTGGCCCCCATCTTGGAAAACAAGGGGGTGGTCCACTATGGGCTCGGGTCGGTAAAGCTCCTCATCTACAACGCAGACGCCAAAACCACCACACCCCAAAAGGAGAAGGAAGATGGCGACGACGTCTGACGCTGTCGCATCCGACGGCGGCGAAAGCGGCGTCTCAGAGGCTGCGTCAATGCTGCGTCGGCTCCAAAATATGGAATAAGATGAGCTGCTGAACTCATCTGGCGGAGAAGCTAATGCTGTCGCTGATGAAGCTCCTGCAGATAAATCTTCACCATAGTAAAGCAGCATCAACTGCACTTCTCCTCCGATTAGCTAAAACCGGCGAGGAGATCATTTTAGTCCAAGAACCCTGGGTGCACAAACAGGGGATCTGCGGACTTCAACTTAAAGACTACACGGTCATATACATACAAGGTAAAGAGCCGCCTAGAGCATGTATTCTTGTTAACAGGAAATATAGTTCTTTACCTTACCAAATTTTTGTGACAGGGACAACGTATGCATCGCGGTGCAACTAGGTCCAGTTCGTATATGGCTCATGTCATCATACATGGCGCATGATGCAGAACCTCCACCTGGACCGCTACGAGCAGCCCTATTGGAGGCAGCGAGGACGCGGACACCGGTCGTCATCACACCACACCATATGGGGCAGCACCGATACAAATGAAAGAGGTGAGTCGCTTTTAGAAAAATATTCTAGGTAACAACCTTCAAATATGTAACAGAGGCAATGAGCCCACCTTTATTACAGCTGTAAGGCAAGAAGTTCTGGACATAACATTGACCAACGAACATGCCGCACACCTGATACGGTCCTGGAGAGTATCCCGAGACCACTCCATGTCAGATCACCGATACTTGGAATTTGACATAGACGTACATAGTCCAACAATCAAACAGTTCCGTAATAAGCGTAACACGGACTGGGATGTGTACAAAGAACGCTTCTCTCAGGCTCTTCCGGCAGAGATACCAAACATTCCCACTTCTAGGGCCGATCTGGATCAGCTGGTAGACAGCCTCACAGAAACTTTCAACGAGGCGATGAATGTTGCATGCCCGGTGAGAACGATTAGAGGAAAACCCAAACCACCCTGGTGGTCTTCTGAAATCAGTGACCTCAGGAGAAAAAGTAGAAAGCTTTTCAACCAGGCCAAGAAAACCAATGAATGGGGTGCTTATGAAGCCAGTCTGAACAGCTTCAAAAAGAGTATTCGACTCGCAAAATTTAAATCATGGTCTGAATTCTGTTCTAGCATCGACAGCACTACAGAAGGCAACAGGCTACGAAAAATCATTTCGTCCAACCCAGTGGCGTCAAGCTATATCAGCAAACCTGATGGCACCTGGACGACCACGGACGAAGAGACCGTCGAGCTACTGGCGGACACACACTTTCCTGGCCAACAACTAGGTGAGCAATGCGAACCAGCAGCTCCTAGCATCAAACAAACCACTAACCCATCAATCGTCACCTCGAGGAAGATTGAATGGGCCATCGCACAGTTCCAACCTCACAAATCACCAGGTAAGGACGATATTATACCAGCGGAAATGCAGGTAGTCTCCAACCTGGTGATTCCATGGTTAGAGGTTATATACAAGGCCTGCCTAAGCCTAACTTATATACCTAAGAAGTGGAAGGAGGTGAGGAGGGTCGTTTTCATCCCTGAAGGGGGTAAACAATCGCACTGCACTCCCAAAGATTACAGGCATATAAGCTTATCATCATTTCTACTAAAAACGCTAGAAAGATTAGAAGATTCGTTTATAAGAGATTCACTGTCAGAGGAGGGAATACTTTCCCAATCCCAACATGCCTACTGCAAGGAGAGGTCAGTGGAAACTGCCCTCCACACGCTAGTACTAGAAGTTGAAAAGTCTTTGAACTGCAACGAATACTCACTGATAGCCTTCTCAGATATCGAGGGGGCATTCAACAATATAATTCCCAGTGCTGTTACAGGGGAAATGGAAAATCTGAGAATCGACAAACCAATTGTCGAGTTTGTCAGTCACATGCTCTGCAGCAAAAAGATTTACGCAGAAATCTCTGGCTGTCAGATACAAAGAGTGGTCAACAGGGGGACTTTGCAGGGGGGAGTGCTTTCACCCCTACTGTGGACCCTTACCCTCAACAGCTTCCTCCAGAGAATGGAGAGGCTAGGAGTCAAAATTATGGCATACGCCGATGATATTGCAATCATGATTTCAGGGAAATTTCCAGAGACTCTGTCGAATGTCATACAGAGGGCACTAAATGAACTAGCGCAATGGTGCAATAAATGCGGCCTAGGAATAAACCCGAGAAAAACGGAGCTCGTTCTCTTCACAAGGAGGCACAAAATACCCTCCTTCCGCCTTCCTAATATAGGGAGCCAAGAAATAAAACTCTCCGAACGAGCTAGGTACCTAGGACTTGTCCTTGACCGAGAGCTGTTATGGAGAGAAAATATAGAGGAAAGGGTGAAAAAGGCGACAGTTGCGCTATACGCCTGCAAAAGAACCATTGGCAAACAATGGGGGTTGAGACCCAACATTGTCCACTGGTTATATACGGCGGTCGTAAGACCCACACTCATGTATGGATCACTAGTATGGTGGCCAGCCTTATGTAAAGAGGTCAACCGAAAAAGGGTGGGAAAGGTACAGCGATTAGCTGCCACTCTCACGACGGGGTGTCTTAGGACAACTCCTACTGAAGCCCAGGAAATGATCCTACATCTGACCCCATTAGACCTATATGGGAAGGAGTGCGCGACTAGCGTTGCTCTCAGACTCAATGCAATCTCACCATGGCCTAAGGTAAACTACGGGCACTCTAAAATTCTGAAAGAATTCAATCTAACTGTAAGTAATATACGACTACAGACTACACGATACCCACCCCGATGTTCGACCGCAAGTTCTCGGTGGACATTCCGTCCAGGGAAACGTGGAAGGAGAACCTAGTTGAGCTCAAGGGGACGCTATTTCATACAGATGGCTCAAAACTAGAGGGGAGAGTAGGAAGTGGAGTCTTCTCGGAGTCCCCACCCCTCAACCTATCATTTCGTCTGTCGGACTACTGCAGTGTCTTCCAGGCAGAAATTGTAGCTATAAATGAAACAGTCAAATGGGTACTTCAAACCGGACTTGAATCCAATGAAATATCTATTCTATGTGACAGCCAAGCTGCCATCAAGTCTCTAAGCTCTGTCTACCTGACCTCAGAGGCGGCTTTACAATGCCATAAAGCCTTGAATGAGCTGGCGAATAGAGTAAGAGTTAATGTCATTTGGGTACCCGGCCACAGGGACATAGCAGGCAATTGTATGGCGGACGAATTAGCAAGAGCTGGCGCGATGCTCACAGCTATATCCGCTAATACTAGACCGGGGGCACCTATCGCTGAACGAAAGTTGTTCCTCCGGAAGGAAGTACTCCACCTAACTAACCTCAGGTGGTGGGAGAAGCTCTCCTGCATCTCGTCAAGACAGATATGGCCAGAGCTTAATCTACGACGCACTAAAGATATTTTATCTCTTCCCAGAAACTCCATTGGAAACGCGATTGCGGCCATCACTGGACACTGGCTTGGAGAATGCCATGCCGCACGTATGGGAATCCCACAATGGAATGACTTCTGTAGAAGCTGTCAAGACGAGGAGGAGGTCCACTTACTCTGTCACTGCCCTGCCCTATCCAGGAAAAGCTTTTCTGCTCTGGGTCAGCCTTACTTTGAAAACCTATCCGATCTCCAGTCGATTGGTATCAAAAGCCTTATGCTGTTCATCAACAGCAGCTACTGGTTTCCACGGTAGTGGAGGGGGTGATAACCACGGCATCACAACGGGCCTTTGGCCTATGTGGGTTCCATCCCGGACCACCGTGCTAACCTAACCTAACCTAACCTATCGAATCGATATGCTAGGTCTGATCATTAAAAATGGCAGAAAGGAGATTCTGAGAATCAATCTATAACAGTTTTCTTGAGGTTTGCTGCAAAGGGAGCAACTACATTCTATAGGTTCCTTGAGAGTGTTCATACCCTAAAAAGACCTCTAACACTTCCCAAAGACAAGAAGAGTGTTATTTATAATTCTATAGGTACATATCTGAATTTCATTCTTTCAATTCGACAAAGAGGAATATTAAATTCGTAGTACAAATATCAAATAAGAATAAACTTCAAGAAGAATAACAACTAAAACGATTTTTTTTTATCTTAGAATACTTTCTATAATTTCGGCGTATTCAAACACCCCTGCCCCTAGCTATTAGTTTGGAGTTCTTCTTATAATTCCTTTCAAGTACTTTCCATCTGTTTCCACAGTTTGCTCCAGTTATTTCAGTTTTGGTAATGCGTTCTATTTCTTTCTCAATTTCTTCGAACATTTTCTTTAAGTTTTTCATTCTCATTGAACCCACCTGCTCCCGGTATATCTGACACAGTTCTAGGAATATTGAAGTATTTTGTTGTGTCCATTCATGACTCTCCTCCTCAGAGTTTGTTGGAAAGACCAAGCATTCGGCCATTACGTCCAAAAATATAAGTTTAATTAATAAATGCAAAACATAACTGTTTAATATTACCTCTTTCAGAATCACTAATTCTCTTAGTGGCCAAAATACACGAAATTCTTCTAGGTCAGGAAACAAGTTAAAACTAATATGCCTAGAAGGACTGAGTTATACCTGGGCATGTTTGTGGTATACTTGGCGACACATGCCTACTATGATAATAAGCATCATGGCTTTTCGACATCAAATCAGTTCAGATGGCGTTTGCAACGAAAAGAGTTACCTGCCTTTTATACATTTCCTAGGAAATGTATAAACGGCCGACCTGAAGGCTGGCCATACTCTTACTTTTGGACGCTGACTGATCAATAACCTATATTATTTGTTTAGAATACTGGCCAAATTCCCTATAATTGTGTTCCTTTCATTCGATTTTGTTTTTTATGATTATGAAATTAGATTTTGCTCATTTTGTTGACTGCTCGAATCAAAGAATATAGTTTTTCGATCGATCGGTTGACTATGCACTTCCAAATAGCGTCAACTAGCGAAGAAATTGAGAAACACACCACGATACGTAAAAATGACACTAATGACAGTAAAGTGTCGCCATAAAATCCTAAACAATATCGCATCGGTCCCAGCACCATATTTCTAGACATCTTAGTTAAAACTGTTAGAAGACTTGCCCGAGACAGTATGACAGATAACCCTGATGACAGTTCAAAATCGGTGAATTCGTTCGCGGTAAAATGAATTCCCGAACAAGTTCATAATACGACAATCCTGCATTAGTTCTGGTCTGGTTCATAATCAGTTCCGAATGTGATCCGCGAACAAAGCTAATTTATAAACTACGGATTTTTTCGAAATCAAGTCAAGGACGTAGCCAGAAAAATATTTCGTGGAGGGGAGTTGATCTTAATATATGATGATGAGTGTGAGGCTGATCTGCATGCATACGAATTATTAAGTATTAAAAATTCAATGACTAGAACGTTCGATTACATATTCTCCCTTGCACCCAAGTTTCAGAAAATGCTTGTGATGAGATTCTGAAAGCGAACCCCTTAATATTGTTGTTGGTGTATGCTGAATGTTATTTATATGGCTCATCATGTTCAACAATGCTCAACAATCTAATATACCGCAGAGTTTTCCTCTAATCCCCGTATTAATGAAAAACGGTCATAATTACATATCGAAAATTAATGGCAGCCATTCATCAGTTTCATCATTATTTACCAAAATATCGAAGGTGATTATCGATAGAAAGTAAAATCCGGCTCGTATAAGATAATATAACTCGGTAATAATAGACGAGGACTAATTAATGGTGATCTTATTTTGTTAATTACCAATTTCGTTAACATTTTCGTGCACGAGTTGTAGGATATTGAATAACAAAAACGAGTTCTCGATGTCGAAAACAAGTGAAGAGGTTGCTAGATTATATCATATTGGGAATGTTGGTAGAATTCGATTCGGATTCATTATTTCGTGTATTTTATTATTTGTGAATAGCCGAATTCACGATTGATAATAGGTTCTCTGTCACCAAAGTCAACTGATGATTGAGAGACATTGGTAATGGCACTACATTTCTTTGAATCATTTGATCGTACTTGTCATCAAGAATTTCTCATTGGACTCTCGTTATACAGTCAGCCTGTTCGGATGTGTTTTTTCATTGAGTTTTCCAGCTATATGGTTTTCGATGGTGTTTATTACACCCTATGCAGAAATGCTGGAGTTCGGTTGTGATTGGTTTCAGGGCCCACACTTTTTTTCACTACTCATCAATGATTAATTAGGAGCCACCATAACTCAGTGAATATGGACTATAGAACGACAGGACTGTTCATATTAAACTAAAACAAAAACTAATTCATCCACTAAACGCTTGATAATACAAAACGAATTATAATTTCCCAAAATAATAAATGGAACACGGACCATTTGTCTGAAACTTGTTCGGCAACGCTGTTGAGTTTATGTCGCTAATGAATTACTCACTAAAAACTGCCTATCGCTTGGGTTCATTTCACTTGTCAGTATCTAATCTGACTCACTGCTGTTGCTGGCATGCGTTAGGTATGGTAGACTTTGGCTAGCTGCAATCTTCCAAATTCTCCAGGATTACATTTGTTGTCTAGAAGGAATGATTCGGGGTATACCCAGAAACTTCGAGGTTAATGTTTTCAGAATTTTCCAGAATGAGGAGAGTTCGTGAACAAGGTGCTTCACTTGCGAATTATTGGTAATCATAACACCACCCATTCTCCTAAGATTGTTCGCCCCGAATAACATTCGAAGTGGGAGCATCACGACTCATGTGAGGACTTAGTCGTTCTACGTGGACAACCTTAGGTTTACCTCTGGGAGGTAACTGGATCCTGTATACTAAGTCGTTGATCTTCTTGGTAACCATGTACGGTCCTTGCCACAGACTCTGCAATTCGATGCATAAACCTTTCCGCCGTTGGGGTTGGTAAATACACACTGCGTCGCCATTCTTTAGGCTTACCGGCACAGACATCTCATCGAACCTAACCTTCATTTTATTTCTGGCCATTTCCAGCTTGGATCTGTTGAATTCGTGGGCGATTCTCAATCTCTCCTTCACTTCATCCACGTACTCAACAAGGGATATCTCTCCTTCGCCTTCGGGCCTGTCGGAAGCTTCATTTCCCTACCAGTTATCAACATAGATGGAATGTAGCCTGTCGCTTCTTGTTGGGAACTCCGATACGCCAGCAGAAAGAAAGGCACCAATTTATTCTAGTCTCGATGATTTTCCGAGACGAATATCGAAAGTTAGTTGGTGATGTTACGATTGTGACTCTCGACCCCTCCACCAGACTGCGGTTGAAGAGCTGTATTTATTATTCCTAGAAGAGTCACCATCTACTTTTCGGACTCCATCGACGATGCTGCCGACGCAGATCGAGCTCGTCAAATCATGAGGAGCATTCGGATAAGCCATTCTTATCAACCTCCCGATTTCGGCATCAAATTCCTGCAAGCTCTTGATCGGTCCCTGGTAGACCTGCCTCGAATATCTGAATTTGATGATACGATTTGTGCTCTGTCATAGAGACTTTTTATGATACCCTTTTCTACCTTGAGTTAAAAAGCTGAATTTAAATGCAAGGAACGATTTGGGTCAGTGTTCTTACTGAAAACACTGGTTTGAAATCATTAAAGGTTTCCACCTACAACTTCAAGACTAAGGAAATCGATTACGGTTGGATTATATTTAATTTGATTTTTGGTTAATATGCTAGAAAAATAATTAAGAATATTCGCCGTGTTGTCAGATTGATGACAATTACATCATCAACGTATCTCCACCACGCTTTTGGGTATTCATGAAAGTTTTCCTCAAAATTTTTCACTAAACATAACCAAGAATAGGGGATAGTAGAGACCCCATTGCAATTCCAAATGTTCGTGAATTGAAATGATCCTCTAGTTGCAAGTATGTCGTTTTAAAACAAACATTTAGCATTTCCATTATTTCATTTACGCTAGAATTTATTTTATTTGCGAAACTAACATTTGTTATTAGGTATTTGGCTGAATTTTGACAAAGGGATCCAACTTACTATGGCTCCTAGAAGTATGCTTGTTATGTGAATTCTCGGTCAGCCATAGAGATGTGGAGGTTTCCTATTGAAACATGATACATATAAGAATTCTAATCTCTTCCTTATTCATTTTCAGGGGGATAAACGAAAATATAAATTTACTTTTTTTTCATGGGTACATTGTTCTTCGAACCTAACAAGCGTAATCCTGTCATGTGAATAAGTATTGAAATAAAAAAAATGATGTAAGTATGCTTATATAATGAAAAATATCTCTCAAAGTTTTTGTATTACCGAATATAAGCTCGAAAGCTTCGAGCTTGGCCTATCCTGTCATGTTATTGTTGAATTTTTCGTTATCGTGATCGTGCTCTTATATATGAAACAATCTTTCACTGATTCACAAGAAGAATAAGTAATTCATTCTCAATATTCATATTCAGTGCGGACGTGAAACGTTTTTTCCTCTTATGTTTCGAACGGGGGTAGATATCATTATTGCACAAAACTCATGTTAAAAAACGTTATTGGACGTATATTGAAACAAGCCGTGTGATGTGTAGTTACGGGAAAAAAAACAATTTGATTACTTTTGGATATATTTCTGACAATTGTTGATAAGCGTCAATGAAAGAATATTTCCCTCATGTATAAAATGTCCCATAAGAGTAATGCAATTATCGAAAACTTACAGCGGTAATTGCATTGTATCGAAAACTTACAGCGGTAATTGCATTGTGTCAAGTCACCATAACAACACATTTGAAACCGTATCGCTAGACGTCAGTAAACAACACAAATAAATGTCAGATAGACTTCAAAAATAAAAAAACATTTCGCGTTTTGGTGAGTGCTCCATACAATCTATAGAGGAAAGTATAAATGAACAAAAAATAACATTTCCATGAGAATTTCTTTATCCGTGAAATATTCCAATGAATTACATTCGTGCATAAAAATGACCAGATAGTTTTGCATTCAAGCGTGATATCTTATACAAATTGAATTCGGTTATTTTCATATTTTGTAAAAGAGCCCTCGTCCTTCGGACTCGGGCACTTTCGCCAAAATATGAAAATAAACTCTTGCATATTTTAGATATCACGCTTTCTTGCAAAATTATCGGTTATTTTTATGCACTCGTGCAATTACAACCGATAATTTCTTCCATTTAAAAAATCTCATCTTTCCTTAAAATCTCCATATTTATCAAACATCCTTTCGAATACTTTCTGAGAGAGAAATCAAAAGGGTGATTTCACTCGCCGCCGAGAAAGCAATATCAACTTTTATTTTCAAACAAAAAAGAAGGATCTTATTATATCTCGTTTGATTGTTTTTTCAGTTCTTTATTTAGCACTGGAATTCTTTTGAGGATCGGATCAGCCAAAAATCAAAGACGTAATTATATAGGCAATGGAAGTTCAAACCAAATATACTCTAGAAGTAACATTGTCAATTTCATTAACAATGTTCTCTGTTCAAAATTTTATAATAAATAATGTTTATTGAAATATCCGAAGTTAAAAAATCGATTGAAAAGATAACTCCTGTCATTAGGGGGATTGATTGTAGATACATGCTATCGAAACAGCAATCGTCAGTAGTACACCCACTTGAGAATGTCATTTCAACATATTCATTCTCATTTATCCATTGTCATTTTTATTACCAATTATGAGATTGAAATATTCTTGATTTACCTTTTTCGAAGTAAATATTTTATTCATTTTCACTAAGTCAATATTCTCAAATCCCATTTCAAATGCTGATCCACTGCGTTTTATCGCATCCTTTTCGACTTCATATTTTTCCACACAAGTTGATTTATAGAATGGAGAAGTTGAACTTGAATTTGATCTAAATGAATAGCTGGGGTTATTTCTGAAACAATTTAATGAAAATATCAATTTTATATTAGAATTAGGTATTAAACCTTCGACGCGGCAACGCCGACGGGTTAAGTGGTACCGGGACCGAAACGCAGGTTGCCCGAGCGGGGGCGTACCAGAGCACCGGTACCACCGTAG
The DNA here is from genome assembly GCA_032362365.1 of Zygogramma bicolorata. Classification (NCBI taxonomy): domain Eukaryota; kingdom Metazoa; phylum Arthropoda; class Insecta; order Coleoptera; family Chrysomelidae; genus Zygogramma; species Zygogramma bicolorata. Next base: position 59,197 of record JAVJAQ010000472.1, on the reverse strand, counting down.
ACCAGCCGAGCCGTCACATTGCTCAGCGGGCTATGCGCCACACGACCGCACCTTGCCCGCAGGATAGCTTCGACAGTCTCTTTTTTTATTTCATTCTCTCGTCTCCTGTTACTACTGCTGCTTTTTGTTTTTGATCGAGCTACCAGTTCGAGCAGCGCCATCAATAGAAGGATTTATCGGCAAAATAAAAAGTGTACTAAACTGCGAAAGCGTATACAGGGTGTTGATTGTGACATTCTTGATAAATAATAGAAAAGTTCCTTAAACGTGAGGATCATCACACAAAATCGCAATTCAAGTGCATCTGCCATCGAATCGAATCGCTGAGTACCGAAAAGTTGATGAAAATTTCGGCTATATATATTCATCTCCCTTCATAAGTAGTATTTTTTCAGAATTTGTGATAAAAAAATCGAACCTAAACCGCGCCATTTTCAAAGTTTCAAATGTTAAAAGAAAAGCAAGCTGTTTCCGTTGTTCTCTTACTTCTTTCCCCCTCTTGTTTTCTTCTTTATCCCTGCTCTCCAATATTTTTGGTTTGACCCTACATTGTTAACAATACACTTTTTGGGTCTCGCCAGGTACAACTTTTTTTCGCCTCTTATTATTCCAAAAATGCAATAGAGTTTTCGTTTATTGCCTATCATGAGATGGTGACCTTTCACTTATTATTTTCAGTACACTGTTCTGTCAGCAAATGTGACGTTAATGAATTATTTCACAAGTATCATCCGTTCCAAACAAAACCGATTAAGGCTGGATTCAGACAGATCCGATAGCTTTCTGATTGGTCTGAATTCAAATTTAGACCAATCAGAAAGCTATCGGATCGTCGTACGAACAGATTTCGGATCTGTCTGAATCCAGCCTAATTCACATGACTCCCTCATGAATAATGGAGGCCTAAGCAAGCGCAGAGTGAGAGGTTAAGGGGCTAATTGCCTTCCCTGACTTATAACTTTTTGGGTTAGAAAGAATATTGGATGAGTCCTCGCATCTTTAACTCTTCCCACAACTCCACCGTGAAATGATGTAAATCCACCCTTGGCCCTTATCGTTTGAATTTATTCTGTAACATCTTACCAATGGATCTATTTACCTTGAAAAACGCTACTCAGTTAATCACATTAGCTGTGAATCTTCAAAGTGACAGGATGTCAGCACGTTATGAAACGCTTTGTCATTCAGAGATATCACGATTGATTTTTCAAAATTATTAGTAAAACGTCGAATAACCAACCGCCTTATTAGATATTGAAAGTTTCAGTATTGAGTCGATACTGGCAAACATTTGTAGATTATAATTCAACTAGCATATTTTCTGAATGATTACTGCGAAGATAATTCGCAGTGTCTTCGAGTATAGACAACGATGATGATTTCTGAACAACCATATCTGCTGATCAATTATTAACAGCTCGACTTTGTTATCAATAGAACTCGTCAGAATAATGATCGGATAAACTGCGCTTTCCCAAATTTCCCGCCAGACTCCTTCCAATGGTCATACCTCGGAAAGCGAAGTTTATTCAGCTGGAGGATGCTTGGGGATATAGGTCGAATGACTGAAACCACTTTAATTTCGTTGCCGACGTTTCGACTTTTATAGAGTCTTCTATAACTTCAAAGTTACAGTAAATCAGATATATATATATATATATATATATATATATATATATATATATATATATATATATGTTAGCATGCATGAACACACAGAACACGGAATGAAACCAGAGAAAACAGTTCATCATATATATATATATATATATATATATATATATATATATATATATATATATATATATATATATATATATATATATATATATACATGTTCTTTGAATTTTGCTCCACGTCCAATAATTGGTAACACCAGGACGTGGTATTATACAAAATTGATTATTGAATTCTTTACTTCCTTTGACAATAGCGTGTACTTTGCACATAATGCCTCAAAACACTTTAACAATGAACGCGTTATTTGGAAATGAACCATAGAACTAGATCGCACTCCTATTAGAGCTCTCGATCATATAACAAATGCCTCATACAATGACATTCACATTTCTGTTGATGATCACCCCATGCCCATTCAATTGTTTTCGCTTCATTCCAAATTAGAAACACGTGAACACGACACGTTTCGATGAAACCCAACCCGGACACGCTCCGTCTGTCTGTCCTTCGATTTAGTAGCATGACTCAGGTGAGAACTCATCAGCTGAGTCTCATATGTTTTACTCATCCTCCGACGAGACAAAACAATAACGCCCCGCTAATGAAAAATTCATTTCGGCCGGTGGATGATGTATGCGCAGCATCTGGCTCGATTCAGGACCCGTTCCGTGTTTTGTAAATGGTTTCGAATTAGGAAGATCGATGGTTGGCGATATTTTGTTAAGTGGGCTATGACGAAAATAGCGGAAGGGGTGGTCTACTGGAGTCGTGCGTCGGTGTTGGGGATGAAATCAATTAGGATAGAAATAGGTATTCGTATAAGAACGAGGAATGCGCATGGGGAGACCATCAGAAACACTTGTGAGTAACATTGTTAGTTTCATGGATTGAGCGATCAGGTTTCATTGGGATGGTTGCCTGCAAAAACTGGTTTTGGACTATTTGATCGTCGTCATTAAAGAGTAGTTTCTTGCCAGCGCCCCATTTTCATGGACAAATATAAATGGAAATTATTATAGAACTCTTGAGGTTCTATGGTTTTATATTTTTTCTTGTAGACTCCATATCGAGAACGCAGAATCTAAAATTCATACTGTGACTTCTATGAAACAATGCTATGAATTCAGAAATATTCAGATAGAAATGAAATATTGTGTAATGAACATGCTCAAGACAGCACAAGGCACAAACAAGGACAACACAGCACTTTTCTATAGATATTTCGAAAGCTGTAGCATTTCTGAAATATCATCGGTAGTTCATTATTGTTTCAATTGTTGGAGTTGATGCAGTCTTCCCACTTTTTTGTCGCGCGGCTGAAGAACTGTCTAACCCCTCTTTCGGAGATTATATTTCAAAATTGATTCCATCTTGAATCTCTCATTACATGATGTTCTGAATGAAAAATATCTTCTCCCATTTATCACATGGGAATGATTCGCTGGACCGATATACATGCAGTATTCCTCAATTCAAAAATGAATCGACGCATTCAAATATTACAATTTGTTTGAATGTTCTTTGAGGAGGTACAAATGTCCCGAAATCCATTTTTTGGGTATTCTCTCTCCTGGAGAAGAAAAATGAAAAGCTTTAAATTTTCATGTCATCTGTTCATTGGACAAATTATTGGTATATTTTCCTCGATACATAATATTATGAATAAACAAAATTGGCTGCCTTTTTTTTCAGTTACGTAAAGAAATTAATTTCGAAATCAAAAATGGAAACAATGTATATACTTCCCCTCGGCGACGTTTCGAAGGCTGTCTGCCATTTTTTTTGGGCCTTTTTGAAAATTTTTATCGCAGTTGGATTTTTGGTGGGTACTGTCACAATGTGACACCGATATGACTAATTCATCAATAGCTTGGATAGGAAAAATGCCAAAAATCACTTCCTGAAAAATATTTTCTCTCCACAAAAATAATCATGTTTTTCAGTGATATGTAATAATAATTTCAATAATACGGTCGATGTGGCCAAAAGGTCCACCGCGCGATCTATATTCAACTTTGCCCGCACAATGGTTTGCCTTCTGAGCACACTCGAAAGAGTGTATGAGAAAGGGGAAGTATGAAAAAAAATATATTGAAAAATTAATTGTCTGAAAAGCGTTCGATGAAATTTAAGTATTGTGAATTTGGATTTTATATCAGAGTCGCAAAGGGGGTTCTGAAATATTTCTCTGGTCGTTAAAAAAATAAAGTAAATAAACCTGGTGGACATTGAGCACATCGCCATCGGTTACCCTTGTAAAAGACGCTACAAAAGATTGGAGTAGAAGATATTATCAACTATTCTATACTACTAACTATAGATTAACTGTTCACAGAATACCGATTATCTTTATTACAACCCCAATATATCATGGGGATGCATAATTAATTTGATGAAGAGATCGCTAATTTGAGAACGAGTCGTAATCATCAAGCATGATGTAACATCACTTCTCGGAGAATAATCACCCCGTATAAAAATGATTCGTCAAAAGTGAAGCCCGTCCCACCCACTATTGAGATATCCAGTTGAAAAACCTTGGCATGGATTCGTGTTACGATTAGATTTTCAACTGTTTATTGCAACCTTTTCCTTACATCTGCAGCTACTAATTTACTCTCTGAGATCGAATCTCGCTCGTTTTTTTCTTCGTCGATTTAATTTATAGCTCTTTGCGTTATTGCCATCGTGTTTGATTAGCAAGTCCGTTGCATAGATTCCGTAGTTGCAGTTTTATTGTTTGATTGATCACTAATTGGGATGGAGCGATGATTTTTTTATGCAGCCGAACGCGATAATATTATGCTCAAAGGCAGCCACGTTGATGATGTGGCCATACGGATTGAAACATTTTTATGTTTTTATTATTATAGTTATTATAATTTGATTATATTTATTTTTTATTATTTCAATTTTTCATAATATTATCATTCAGATTTCAGATTATCAGAGAAGCCGTCTGCCTTGTCCTCCCTCTGAAATATCTGGGAAGTTCTTCTACACCATGGCCTTTTCTGCGCTAGAGACCATATACGAGGTTTCCCAACGAAACCTTCCTGCCTTGAATATCTCTGAAAGGGATGGAAATCGACCAAAATTTGTTATAAGCAGGGGAGTGTCCTTTCAATATTTGAGAGGTTTTCTCGAAATCAAAATGGCACCTCAGAATTTTTTGGAATTACATTTTTTATTTTATATGTCCCTTGGTCAATCACTCTTTCCAGTACGCCCCAGAGGCACATCATTCTGCAGGCAAATGACCCATCTACTCGTTTACGAAGAGTCTTCACAGTCCAAGAGGCTGATGTGTGTTCAATTGTGATAGCCAAATACGATGACGTCTGAAAAACAACAGACAGAATTTTTTTTTCAAGAAAAGTGTCTGCCCCGATGGGGAAGTGAACCTACGACCTTTGGGTCAGTAGGCGGATGCGGAACCACATCACCAACTTCCTCGCCAACGTCAAAATAAGTACGACTTCTATATAACGCTTATTCAGGTTACTATTATAAAGGTATTTTCATATCGTTCGTGAACAATTCATTATGGTATATGCTGTGACAGGATAAAACAAGCCTTCTCACAGTAGAAATCATTTTTATTATTTTTTAATGTGTCTGTTGAAAATATTCATATTGTGATGTCCCAGCATAATTGTACATCTATCAGTTAACATTTGTATGGAAACCACTTCAAATTACCAGAAGGACCAATCCGTTCAGGCGAGTCCCACAGTAGGTTGATGGACTACCACTACTCCCCTGGCGAATACCAAAATGACGTCAAAATATATCCGACAGGTGCAGAATTTTTCACAGAATAAATTCATGCATATGTTGCTGACAATACAACTACCAGAATTAATTTTCAATTATTGACACGGACACACTTGTAGACCGCTTTCGGGCTATTTGGCCTCTTGTCAGTACGAGGTAGTTCTCATCATTAACTCGAAGTTTATGGTTACTCATAGTTAAAATTCACATTTTTTTTGAGGGTTCTTTCAGATGATTCGATTTATATCCAATTGTGCTCCCGCCGGTGTTTTTCTCAATTGTTTTGACGACTGTAAGCACTTTTCTGCACCATCTGATAAATAAAATATAGTAGACTGTAATGTTCAACAGTGGCCCTGATTTTTTTTGGAATAACTAGAAATATTCAGAATCTTGGAAAACTGATACTTCAAATTCACAGAAGGGTACATTTTCACTGGTAACATATACGAAAAATCGTATACCAACTCTTTCAAATTTCAGGTACATTTTCCAAAGCTATTTGAACTAATTCTCAAATATTTCTTTGTCGGGAAATGAAATAATTAGCAGCATTTTATCCGAAGTAAGCAAATAAAGTAACTAGTTCTTTCTTTCCATGATTTAAATCAACTATGCTGGTGGCCGTGGGTTCTCCGATAATTAGTTAATGAACTGGCTACAGGTTTATTATGAATAAATTGCGTAAACAAGAAATTATCATGGGATATACTCGTAAATCCATTCGCTGCCGTTTATCGAATTAAAAAACAACGAACAGAGTAAATAGATGTTTGCTTGCTTTGCTTTTCTCGTGATATTGATATTGTAAAAGGAAAGTTGCTGTTTTTTTATGACATATACCATAACTTGTTAAATGAGGGTTCTTCTATCGAAAATTGAATTGGAGACCTATATATTGCCTGAATCAATTTTGAATCATTGGGATGTGCACACTTGTAAACCGGTTCCGGGCTATTTGACCTATCGTCAATTCGATGATTTTCCACAACTGAAAGTCACATTCCTCGGAGAGTATCATACTTCGAACAAAGCTAAAGCCAACGACAAGCAATAAATTGTTATCACGCTATCTGCTCATACACGAGGTACAAACCAAGAAGCAGAAGGCGTGATGACGGCTTATGTCGCTTGTATTCAGCTTCAGCCGTCTTCGGGATATGATATTCTCGAAGCATTGTAACTATCGATTTTGGAAAATTAACGACTTTATGTTTTAGTGTGAGAGGCCAAATTGCCCTGAATCGGTGTACAAGTGTGGTAGAACTTGAAAATCAATTCGGGCTGTTTTATCGCAGCATACGTAAAATATTTTTCTGTGAAGAATCCTGCATTGACACCTGTTGGATACAAATCAACTCCTTTCATGGTGTCACCCAGGGGAGTAGTTGTTTCTCGACGAGTGTTTGTACATTAAACTACTCTGCAGGCAAATTGACTTTGTCCTAAATGAATTGTTCCTATACATAATTTTATTTTGAACATGCCTCTGAACTTTACCCTCTTAGTCTAGCGTACAAAATGAAAATTAAGAAATCTCTTGATAGTGGTCCTAAAAATTTGATCTAGGTTTCATTCGATTTGAAATGATGCCTAGAAAAATGTATGAATAGCTATTTGTATAACAAAGGGAGAAAAGTGAGACTTCTCCTCCCGGGGACGAAGTTTATTTTCCGACGCGTAGCTCATTCAAGGAAAAAAGCAATTCACCTCCATGTTATACATATGACTTTTCCGCCTCCCTCGAATAACAATTCATTTTTGAATAATTTATTTATGAAACTAACAAACAAAATTTATCAAAGAACTAAAACCAAGGAGTAGGTACAGTATAGCATGCTCCTCATAATCTGAAAATGAGAGCCAATAAAACAAAGAAAAAAGAATTAAAAAAATGTCGACGCCAAGATTTGAACCAATATCTATAATGCCTTCAAACCTATCACGAAAAATGAGTGTTGCATCAACTCGCAGCGCTATTGAGACTCGCAGGGAACTTCTGCGTAATCATGAACATACCATAACTATTGCTGTATTATAATATTTGACGATTGTCTTTTATTTTCTCAATATATTTACTTATTGAGAATATCTGATCTTCTCTACTGATACTACCATTTTGCAAAATACTGGTGTTCTATAAATAAGCGGTAAAGTTTATACTTATATGATAGATTATAGTTAAGGTCGTCAATGGGGTATTTATTTCATTTATGCCTTACCATAAGGTCACTTTCACCCTAGGGTATTACTCGTTTAAAAAAAATATGGATTGAGATAATAATAACTTTGCTTAGATAAACATATTTTCGTCGTTTGATTTGTCAACAAATATAATGAAATTCTTTTGATTGTTCTAAATTGTTTTTTCAGTTTTTTGAATATTCAAACAGTATATTCCGAAAATATTTTTCACAAAAATAACAATATTTTTTATTCTTTACAAAATGGGAAAAGGAAATTATTTTGTTGTTTACATTTCATTCGATCTTATGATAAAAACTTTGTTAGAAAAATTGTCTACTGCGTTCATTTTTTCTATAGGTGAAAAATAATATCTGAAAAAGAAGTGTTTGCTTCAAACTTATACATTGTGTTAAACAGAGTTTTTTCCGACATTTTGAAGTTTACGCTTTACTTTACTTTATCACCTCCCTGAAAAAAGTATGAACAGAAATTTTTTTCACAAATTTTCCTTTGAAAGATCAAATTGAATCTAAACAAAAATTTGATTTGCACTATTCATTTTGTTCATAATCTCAAATACGTTTTTTTCGCGACAAAAAATTTTTGGAATATTTTGTTTCAATAATTAAAAAACTGAAAAAACAATTTAGAACAATCAAAATATTTTTTAAGAATTTTTTTCTTCGTGAAAATCAATAATTTATCTGACTTCTTCTTATGGCTTCCGTCATTCTCCAACACGACAAAAAAAAAATTTAAAGAAAACTTTTTGGCCCGTTGGAGAAGCGAGCCTACGGCCTTTGCGTCGGTAGGCGGATGCGGTACCATAGCACCAACTCCCTCGCCAACTTCAAAATGAGTGTGACTTCTATATAACGCTTATCCAGGTTACTAATACAAAGGTATTTTCATAATATTCATGAACAATTCATTATGGTATATAACGAAACCAATTTATATGCAGATTGGAAATCACCGGTCCAAAGGGTCGAGCATGAGTGGTTTTTGTGACATGAAAACAGCAAGTACGATAATTCCAAGAGTGCCATAATTTTATATTTTGAAGGAATTGCATACGCTTATGTCGAAATATTGAATGTGGTTGCCATTCTATTTTGTCATTTGTGATAGATATCCTGAATAATTTGAGTTTGTTCCGCCAGGAACCCGTCCGATAACATCACACATTATATATTATGTGTATAAGATTTATTGAAGAATGAACATCCTACCATCTTCATGGTTTGTTTAAACGAAAAATACTCATACATTTTGAATATAAATTTATTGGAATATTGGTGTATATATTTTTCGAACATGACGATACATATGATAACAAAACTCTACCTCGAATCGAAATGCAAATCGTCCTCTCTTCAGAAAAAAACAAATTTCCAAATCGTTTTCAGACATATTTCCATTATGCTTCAGAATCATTGCGTGAATAATGGCATGTATGTTTATTAATACAGATCCCATGTACTCTACTGTACATACATGGAAAGTCGTATCTGCGGCTTTAGACTGTCGGTAAGTTGAAAAAGCGGAAATATCGGACTTGTTTTAATTTTTCATCAGTTTCAAATCAACAATCATTTTTTTTAACTTCGTGCAAGCCGTCTGACCTGTCTTTCACTGAAGGCTTTCGGGAAGCACTTCAGCCTCTAGGGCCTACTGCGCCTCACTTCCTTTTTTTTTCTAAAAATCATTCCAACAGTTCTCCCGTGAGCATTTCTAGGAAGATTCCGTATCATCGTTTTGGAATCAACAACGTGAGGGGGCGTCAGCAGGTTATCGGAAAAACCGTTTTTGAAACCAAAAACCCAACCCATTCTACACCATGTCATGTATGCCAATGAACATACAAAAATTCAGAAGATAAAATGTAAAAGAACTAGAGAAATTTTGGTGCAGAACGCAAAAACGACGGTTTACCCCCTAAAAAGACATATATACTTCATTTACCAAAAAAAGACCGCTCACTAGAAATCTATTGGGATTGATTCTTCCCAGCATTGTCTACGAAAAACCTAAATAACATGTTCTTATCCAAATGGACTTTGGATATTAATAAAAAATTGTAAAATCAAAACAAGACAAGAATAATTAATAAAAGGGAGGGTGAATTTGTTAATTTGTTTAGTGTTTTAGCGTAGAAAACCTCAAGGGTAATAACGCAGAAAATTGAAGGAAGGAGCACTTTTACGCCGTCTTTTCTTCTACCATGTATTTTTTATTCTTTCGTTATATGTTAGTTAGGCAAATAAATCCTTCACTGTTATCATTATTATCAGTCTTTGAAAATATAATTGATGCTATGAGTCATTCGAACAGAAGATGATATATTCAAATCATATCAAATCAAAATATACTTTATTATCGGAAGATTTTCATCTCATTGATAAAGTCATGATGAATTTGAAAAAGCGTTTAAATAAATGAGCATGTATAAATAAGTATGTACTATCATCGTTTTGGAATCAACAACGTGAGGGGGCGTCAGCAGGTTATCGGAAAAACCGTTTTTGAAACCAAAAACCCAACCCATTCTACACCATGTCATGTATGCCAATGAACATACAAAAATTCAGAAGATAAAATGTAAAAGAACTAGAGAAATTTTGGTGCAGAACGCAAAAACGACGGTTTACCCCCTAAAAAGACATATATACTTCATTTACCAAAAAAAGACCGCTCACTAGAAATCTATTGGGATTGATTCTTCCCAGCATTGTCTACGAAAAACCTAAATAACATGTTCTTATCCAAATGGACTTTGGATATTAATAAAAAATTGTAAAATCAAAACAAGACAAGAATAATTCCTTCCAGTGGACTGGAAAAATAACATTTTTTATAGTATATAAGTGATAAAAGGTCCACTTCTTCCAAATTTATTTCACCATCCCCACGCGCAAAATAATCTCTTAGAGTTGTACTGCAGTTTTGTCATTAGAGCCCCTTTTCATTCACCTTATGAATTTTGCAATTGAATAATAATCACTGCATATTTCCATAGTGATGGATGATATATGAAAAGAAATACTCGATCTGAAAATCGCTTTTATATATTTTCAAGTAAAAATAAACACTCAATTTTTTTTCAAAAAAATGCACCCATCTTGAGTTATGGGTTGTCAACTTTTGAAAAATTCACAAAAATCATCATTCGAAAAATCTATTCTTAACTTCTACTAAATATTTTTCATCATTTTCACGCGCTTAATGAGTTCTTAGAGCTGTACTACAAGGTCATATTTTTGGATGACTGAAAATATCTGGCAGAAATGAAATATAATTGTTGAAAATCATAATTTTTAAGTATTTTTCGACGTTCATCCAGAATATCGAAGAATTAAAACTTAATATTTTGCACAGTTCACCTACAAAATTACACTTGTAATGTTTTTTGACTTCGAGGTTATTCACAGGCCACTTTGTCCTCTGACAATTTTTCTTATATTTCCTCGAATGCTATCTAATAACGTCACAATTCTTTTCACATGCTATTCATTTTTTATACAAATTATCAATCTTACCTAGAGGATTATTTTTTGAGAAAATTCTACCGCCCACTTACTCGTTAATGTTCCAGAGTGTCTCCTAACAGGTTGTCAATTGCTTCACCGACAGTAATAGAATCTTTTGCAAGAGAGAAACTCCATGGACAGTGGCATGTTGTTCGATCTGTTGTCAGCTCGTCTATCACAATATTCTGATACTTCTCAATGATAAAGAACATGATCATTTGTAGAAGTGGTTATGGGCTCAACTGAGGGTACGCGAAAAACTACCTGAGATATATTTTCCCATATCCAGAAAAACAGGGATCATTAATTTGTGAACCTTTTCCGAGTTTCTTCCTCACGCGGATTTTTATACAACAATGACACAAAACTCCCGGATCACCGTCTCTGTCGAAGGGGTCAAACCCATATCGACCGATCCTATAAATAATTTATTTCGTCAAATATTGCCCGGAATTCCCACGGAATCGTCCTACGCGTCTATTCATCAAAAATTAAATACACAATAACCGTATGCTTCCCGGCCGATGATGGTACAGAAAAGGGGATGACAAATCCAAACAATGACCCGCCGTCCTATAATAATTGCGTAATGGCGAAAATAAATGCACTTGCATCCCCCTGAATACGCACTTCACGCCTTTTTCCCACGAGCCACCCTCATCAAACACCCTCTCCGGTTCTATATTGCTAATATTTGCCATCGCATGGTTATTGGCCACCCTTCAATGGGGTGGCCCGAATTATGGTGGCACACAGGTCGATTTTAAACGGGACGTTTTTGGGAATTTGCGTTCTGGTGGTTTCTCAAAGATTGGGCAATCGGTAACAATGAGAGATGATTGATTCAGGAATAAGATTTCGAGGGGAGATCAAAAGATTTGGAATTTAGCAACTTTGATATTTTGATACAGAGTTTACTCAAAATTTTGATTCATTTCAATTTCTTGTCGGAAGTATCTCATACTACAAAAGCTCAAATAGATAAATATCCAACTGAAATGAAAACTGTCTTTGTTACGGGCTACTTACATTTTCGATTAGGTATTTTTATTACTTAATTTGGATAAGGTATCTAACCTCAGGATAGAAATAGGCTGGAAATTTTCAGTCCTGAAAAAGAAATAAAATGAAAATTAGGAATTAATCAATATTTCTAGGAGATATACCAAACTATAAATAATTCTGGATGAATTTCTCATGATTACGTTATTTTAAGGTCTTGCTCTATTAAATAGATACCGGGGTCAACATAGTCTCAAAACGGAGTCCGAGACGATCCCGTGCGGGGTAAGTTGAATAAAATAACCCACCTGTTACTCAGTGGTTTCATCCTCAAAAGGATATTCCTTCTACGAGCTGCTTTGCTTCCTCTACTGCGGAATAGTTGTCGCAGGTGCAGGCACCGGAGCTGAACCGTACCCACCTTGTTCCTTATTTCATAGTTCAACCGTTGAGAAAGATCTCAAAGGGTCTGGTACTGTTCACGGATCAGTTTCGCCAAGGTAAGATGTCATACGAAGTTCTACGTCTGGGACTAGCATACGTGAGCCTTATCATTAATAATCTCTCGCTGAAATGAGAAAATACTTATTATTGCATCTTATTCGACTTGACCCCCATGAATTTGACAATTCTACCTTACTTATTAGTGTACTAAAATTGACATACATCGCGTGAGATAATCTGTACACTTGTTGGTATCGATACTCGAAGGTTTCTTTTCATTTTCGTCTCACTTTCTCGAAGGCAGATATATTAATAGTTCAAATTACTTGCATATGCTCATATTCGAGTATAATAACTATTAAGCTACATACTCTGGGTTCACAGGATCCTTCTCTGTAAAACACAACGAAATTATAGTAAAGATCAGAATTAGTACAATTCTTCACGATCACTCACCATAGTGTTTAAAGTAAGATTTACCCACTCCCTGAGGTATTTGCTTCCCTGATTTAAGGAGTTACAACGTGAAATCTAGTGTAAGGAACAATATCAGCCCTCAGCAAAAATATTCACTTTTGGGGAGTAAATAAAATTAGTAGTAACAAATAATAAAAGTAACATCGTATTCAAAACAGGTAGTTTTATATATTACTTGCGTTTGTATTGACTATTTGGGTCGAGTATTCTTTTTGTCGTCAATCAGCTGCCCCCTTCTAGTAACTCTAAGAAGTCTTCGTTAGAGTTATGCGAGCTAGTGTGAAATTCTGTTATGGGTCAACCAGTAAATGCTTGTTGAATGCACTATTACTATCACATAATGAGTATGGAAAGTAATTTTCTCTATTGCCACCTCGCTGTTGCAGATTTCCTCACGATCTACAAGACTATTAAATTTTAGCCGACTATGGATATGATTTTATATCTGCTTCTACGCAGGACCACTCTGTAACACTGCCATGGATACAATTAGATTCATTTCGCCTTAAAAGTTTCAACTTTTCAACTGGTCATCGTATCCGCCCACCCTCCTGCACAAACAACAATTTCAAGTCATTTAATGTTGATGGATTTGGGTATAGGTGAGATGTAGTAGATGCTGATTAATCGAAAGCATTATAACAGGAATACAAAATTTCGTTATTAAGATGTGGTAGAAAAACAAACACGACAATAAAATTGTGTCTGAGTCACGAACAACTTCATATTTTGTCTTGCAGCAATACATAATTCACTGGCTTGATTGCACATTTTCATGAATTCACAACTATTACAGAATATGGAAGAAAACGACTTCGCCGCTGATTACTTATAACGAAATGTTATCAGAACTGTGATCTGAAAAACACAAAAGAAAGTTTTTTGCTTCGATATATACCTGCAACCGAACAATAAAATATAAAAACCATACTGCGCTATATTTTAATTCTTGAAAATGGCACGAATAATAGTATCATTCATCACCGAATATCAATCAGCAAACCAGTTCTGATGGTACAACTGAAACATTCTATATTTTTGGAGCGAAAGACCTAAAAGTGGTTCAATAACTAATATGCTGGGTCCCACCTCACCCTTTATTACACACTCTCATGTAATATCATTAGTATATTGAATACCGAGGCGGAAAGTGATTAATTTATCTTGAGAGAAGAATTTTGCTTACCGAGGTGAAAGCCTAACACTAGGACGAACTATTTTTGGATTTGAAGAGATTGGTACTTCCACATAGAAATGTGATATTTTAGTCGAATTTTCAGAATTTCTCATGATAAATGAATGTGGAGAAATCTCTGAATTTGTATTCATCAGAACTTATAACATTATATGACAATGTTTAATAAAAAGTCTGGCACACTTCTACGTTCACATATACCCAAAGAGATATGGCGGATCTGAGAACATTCTCCCCTCGAAAGCTTCCTAGAACTGCACACAAAATCAATCCCGATTTCTATTAATCTAATTTAGATCCAGTCTCCCACGGGAGCCTTCCACCAGTTCCCACGGGTAAACATTACTCTAACATTATTGGGTCCATCTAACCGACTACAGGGACGTCGGGACGTCGCTCGAGTCTTTTGTTAAATGGATTTTGTTTTCATGACACACTTTGTTATTCAGTTACACTCTTTGAGATTTGAATGCGGGGAGTCGACAGTTAGATGGTGTTTTGTTTCATCTGTCAAGTGCAGTTGCGGCGGGGGATGGTTTGCCGGTTGCCCAAAGGGAGGGTGAATTTGTTAATTTGTTTAGTGTTTTAGCGTAGAAAACCTCAAGGGTAATATCGCAGAAAATTGAAGGAAGGAGCACTCTTACGCCGTCTTTTCTTCTACCATGTATTTTTTTATTCTTCCGTTATATATTAGTTAGGCAAATAAAACCTTCACAGTTATCACTATTATCAGTCTTTGAAAATATAATTAATGCTATGAGTCATTCGAACAGAAGATGATATATTCAAATCATATCAAATCGAAATATACTTTATTATCGAAAGATTTTTATAAGCGTTTAAATGAATGAGCATGTATAAATAAGTATGTACTACAACTTCAACACAATTATAATAAAGACATAATCAGGAAAATGGATTAACGATAGCAAAGGAATCAAACAGATCAAATCAATTCAGCAATAATAAAAACGAATTAAATTTCCTAAAGGTTGAAATAGAATTTCACATCTACATATTAACTATTCCAATCCATGCTAAGAAACTCTTGGACACCATAAAACACCTCATCGATAAGTAAGAATTTGACAGATCTCCTGAAATGGGATGGCAGAACGACGTATTTATAGGTGGAGTAAATTGTGAAATTTAATTGCACTGTGTATCATAGAGTTTTATTGTTCAATTTGAAGACGGAATAGGTAATCTCAAATTGTTATTTTGGCAAGTGATACCAACAGTTGCATGGTATGATGATTTGTTTTAGTGTACTAGACTACTAGGCACTGTTTCCAGAATTAATAACGACGGGAGAGTCAGGATTTTCAGTTGCCGAACAGTGGTTTACAAGATACTCTGGGTCCAACTTTGCAAAATTATCGAAATGCCCGCTTTTGGAGAGCAAATATACTATTGAAGTTTTCTTGGCTGTATATGCCCCAGAAGGGAATACCCACCATAGCTGATATGTGATTCAATCGAAGCGTGGTAAACTCCCTTTGCAGTGTCTGTACCCAGTTCTCTACACACCATTCGCAAGGCGTAACACCTAGATGCTAGTTTAGGCATTGGAACGGTTTGAATATACCTCGAACTGATTTCGCCAAACGAACTAATACTCTTGATGGAAACGTCAATAAGCCACCGAAAGTTCATTAATTCGCCGAGATATTCCATCGAAATAATGTCATGTATACTAGCATTATCACCGGCACACGATTAATCAAAGAAAAACATGCCACACTCTGCTTGTTGCATGCGCAACACAGTCCTTATGCAACCCATCGACTTGGGTGTCCATCCGTTTCACCGACTGGACAATAAAGGCCGTTTGGCTTACAAAAGCATAGAAGCAAAGACTAAAAAGCCGTGAATGAACCGATAATTATTAATATTATCAATAATCCGACCGGCCGTCGAGTAATCGCAATAGTACAATTAGGCGCATTTTAATCATTTCGTGAATACAGTTTTATTACGGCCACCAATCAAAATGTCACATCGGCGCGCTCTAGTCATTAAGAAACGATTTGATGCTGAAAAATCGAAGCTGTTAATCGTGATCAATCACCTTGCCGAGAAGAAATTGAGTGGTAGCGTGAAGAAGTATAAAATTCATAGAATTGCCATTTTTTATGGTTCGGAATTATATGAAATAAGTTGGAGGTAGTCAACTATCAGAGATACCAAAAGCAAACTGAAATCAATGATCAGACCCAAGATGACTTCTCTCGAGCACCCTAGAAAAAACGGCGACCTGTCCCTCTTCCATAGATATTTATACGGATATTGATCTTCCAAAATATCATCAATCATTCCGGTCTTATCGGTTCTTCCGCGGTTACCCAGCAAGTGCAGTCTGCCCACCGTTTTCTTATGAGTCTGTTGACTTTTCGAACTATTCTTTCAAGAATTATTTTTGAACAGAGCAGCCAAACTTCGGAATTCCTCACCTAGGAAGGCTTTTCCAGGGGTTCACAACCTTCGAAAACGTGGACTGAATGCTTATTTGAATCTTCTCTTCCTTGATTCACGCAATATTCTTTTAGGCATTACAGGGTTTCATTCAATTATGCTGGCCCGTCGGTTACGGGCTTTTTTATTCAATGAACACATGTTGCAATACTTGCATTAGTCTGCTACGATGTGCCAAAAATCGATCCAGTAGAAACCCTCACGTACTCAAGTCCAGGTAAATATCCCAACGCCAGAACCATCTCCACGATTTTGCTTGATTTTCACCTAACACCGGCTTCAAAATGTCACTCATATCAGTTAACTACATAGGAATTTATAGATCGAAAATGGAAAAACCTTGACGACAAGATGACTGAGTTCCAGATTATCCTTCCGAGAGCAAGCGTTACGGGTGTGCTGAAACAACTGCGGTATGGTGGTGCCAAGTTTCGACTTCTGAGGGCTGACGTTCGTCAGCTGGTTAAGAGAACGAACAATTTTAGAACAATTTTATTTTAGAGAAAAGTTGAGGCGATTTCAGTAGTTACCCCTTCGAGTGAATCACATCTGTAAACAAGTACCTGATGGTCGTGATGGATTATTTTTCCAAATGGATCGAAGTAGTAGCCTCACCCAACCAAGCGGCTGAAACTGTAGCGGAAGTTCTCTTACAGAATGTGATCACCAGGCATATATTACTTCTAGACTTACTCAAAGGTCAGGGTCGCAACTAGGAATAAAGAAAACTAGAACTACGGCTTTATGATGGAATGGTCGAGAGGCACAATCGCACCATCACCAACTACCTTCCGAAGTTCGTCTTGGAGAATCAAGGAGACTGGAACAAATTTTTTTATTGGCGTATCGAAGTTTCCAATAGGAAGCGACAGGCTTTACACCATCTATGTTGCTAACTGGTATTTACTATCTGGCAGAGCCGACGGCGAAAAAGAAGAATCCCTTCTTGAATACGTGGATGAACTGAAGGGGGGACTAAGAATTGCCTACGAATGACGGTGTGGTTTGATAAGATGTCAGTGCCAGTGAGCTTCAAGAAATGCCACGCGATGTGGCTGTACTAACCCCAACGGTGAAACAGTTTGTGTCCCAAATTGGAAAGGCCGTGGCCAGGACCGTATATGGTAACTGAAAATATCAACGACCTTTTGTACAGGATTCAATTACTTTCTAGGAGCAAGCCCAAGGTCGTCCATGTAAAACCACTCAGTCTTTACCAGGGCCATGGCTTAAACGTTACATTTATTCGAGTTTTGTTGAGAATTCTCATACTACACCTTTTCCAATCGTAATTCAGAAAATATCAATTGTAATTCAGATTAGTCAAATGTAATTCAGAAGATATCAGTTGTAATTCAGAATAGTCAACTGTGATTCAGAAGATATCAATTGTAATTCAGAATAGTCAATTGTAATTCAGACGATATCAATTGTAATTCAGATCTTGTCAATTGTAATTCAGAATTGGTTAATTGTAATCCAGAAAATATCAAATGTAATATATATTCAATGGAGACAATCAGACCGTTAGATAGCGACAGATTTTGGTGCCCCATTTTCGCAACAAGCCTCGAATAGGGTTGAAAAGACATCGATTCTAAGTATAATGAAGGGAAATTCACGCGTGGCTCCTGGGGAGAACATATGAAAAAATCGATTTTCCGAAACAGAAATGAAATGAGTTCGGCGCCCATTTTCCCACATGTTTACTGAAATACAATTACTGTGTTCTTGCTTGGGGCAGCCGCAGTATTTCAGTTATTTTCTCTACATAGTACATAGGCTTCGTGTTTCTTTTCCCAATAATTAGGTTGTTCCATTCGAAAAAAAATTTAATACTCTACGTTTTCAATCAGTACCCTGTATATTGGAAAACAATTTGAGAAGTCTAAATTCGTTGATATATATCTATGTATGTACATACATAAAACTTTCAAATATATTTCGATAATTTCACTCCTTCAATTCGAAGTCAGAATGGCAGTTCGATGAGACACGCCCTGTATCCTGTACCTATATATTCCGTAGCAGTAAATATCAATCTTCTTCCCTATTGGTGTTTTCGCAGTGTTCTCAAAATTGTCGTGCCAGCACCGAATGCCTTTTGTGTTCTTGATCAAACGTATACGTCTGCATATCGTTCATTTTCTGAATTACAATTGATATCTTCTGAATAACAATTGACAAGATCTGAATTACAATTGGAAAAGGTGTAGTTCTAATACATGATTCAACTAACAATATTTCTACAGTTCAGTCTCTCATTTTCTGGAAGTGTTTGCATCAGACTGAGCGCGATGGTTTTGTCTTCACCTCGTTTAGGCCAAAGTTGGATCAGAGGCACCCAGTGTTCCTTTAGGATACAACTATCATCTTAGACAGCCATAACTCTGATTAAAGCCTTGTGTGCGTTGACGTCCAAATCTAAAACGAAAATCAAAACTACGGAAAATGTATGTGTAGAGATTCAAAGGTCATGCGAGGTATTTTCCAGATTGCTTGCCATCCTATCTTGTCCACCAACACGTCTAGAAGGAAAGACCATTGTTTTCCCGTTCCATAGGATGGAACGGTATTATATGCAGAAAGCAAGTTTTCGAATTCTTGAAGCTTTTGTGCGAAACTTTTATCGAAAGTTATTATTTTATCCGTGGTTCATAATAACACAAGATTACAAATAGGACATCCTGCTCTGTTCTGTTGGTTGTTGATAAACGTTTACAATCTGAATTCAAAGATTTGGATGACATATGACATTTGAAATGACTTCAACAACAGAACACCTTACCACAGAAGTGCAACTTGAAGGCGGCCCTTTGATCTCTAGTGGTCAGTTTTTTGTGACCTTGATTTGGAACTTGGCTTTTAAAATGTCCCTTCTAGGCGGTGAATTCAAACTGTCGATTGAAATATATACCTTTCAACTTCTGGAATCTAAAGAGAGGCATAGAGACACATCCTCGATGGGCACAAACACCTCCACCTTGGTAGCTGGCCAACTTTATCTTTGTATTTGTTGCCTGACCCAACACCACAAATGTGAGGTTGACAATTAGGCATTCCAGATCACGTGATGTTTGGGAAGCAAACAATAACCAAACCGATTTGTTTTCAAACCAGTGTTAAATTGGTGTATCTTCATCTTTCATTATTCAAATGCTCAATGAAGGATAGAAAAACAATGAGAGCGCACCAGTTTTAACACTGAAATCTTTAAAAAAAAACAAACGAATGTTTTTGGGTGGCATTCATTTTTAGGTATCTGGAATGCCTAATAAACAAGCCAAGCTTACGATTCTAACGGAGCGCTTGAGATGCGCTTCTCTGTGTTCTGTGTTTAAAAACTTCAACCTCGCCTTCTTCTAATTATGACGTACTGAAATGTATATATGTAAAGAGTTATCGTGTGTAGGTTATTCTAGATCTTCATATAAGGTTCGATCGCACCTTTTTCAACAATAGAGGTTCACAGTCGAATTTCATTTGTATGATTCATCTCATTTCGCGCCAATGAAAATTGCACATGACGAGACGATTTTTACGCTAGGCCAGTCATCTAAGTGATGTTGCACCATTATAAACAATCAGGCACAATGCAACCGCGCACAAAGCACCTTGTACCGCTCCATTAACAGTAATTGTTATTTGTTCATTGCGCTAATGTCGTCCGCTGATGGCAGCCATCAGTAATGAAAGCGCCACACTTTTTTCGATTAGGAGTCACGACTTGGCTGGAGTAATGCGGTCAAAGTTTGTGTTTTGTTTCATGAAAATCTGAAGGTTGGAGCTGGCAAAATGGAATCTATTTGAAAAGTTTTAGGATTCAGGAGTACAAATATTTTTCAGAAATGTTTGTTATTCAGTTGTTCAGTTGTTATCGGTTTAAAATTCTGAAAGAAGCTCAATTTTGGTGGAGGTGTTAGTGTCAAAGAAAGGTTGGCCACATTTGCATATTAACCTCAGCATGTGACGATGCCTTCTACGCCTTCAAAAAGTAAAAATGTCAGATCCTCAACAATAGCTTCAAGTTATATCTGGAGTTGCAGACAATTTATGTTACCATGAGCGTTATACTTCGAATAGAAATTGTATAATATCACCCTCAAGAAAACCATAAAAAACACAAAGGAGATATTCCAACATAAAATATCAAGATCGACTCTATGAATACCGCGGACACCATCCAACCGGACTCTGTCAAATTGGTAGTTCTGAATGAAGTTGTTCTCGGTTGTCTCAAATCACAGCTTGATAATAATAATAATGTTTATTTGATACCCAATGTCATACATACAATTTAAAAACTTTGATTTATGTTATAATAAACGTTGTAGCTCGATTGCAAGTATGGAGGATTTCCTGAAAGAGTACTCAAAACTGTGTGCGAAGAATGAAAAGACATCATCATAAACTATACAAACAATGGAAAGTGAAAATTTAAAATATACAATAGCTCAAAATTCAGAAAATACATTCATGAAAGATAAAGATGACTAAATTTGACAAATTCCACCCATATATACGTATACAATATATATATATATATATATATATATATATATATATATATATATATATATATATATATATATATATATACATTTTTTTCTCATTATTTCATGTCACTGAGTTCATCCATTGAAGTCTTGTTTTCATAAACATAATTTACTGTTCTCGGTGTTGATCACCATACCTCAACTCTAATGCAGAAATCAGATCCTCATATTTCTTCTGCTGTTTGATCGGTATCGTCTGCAGTATATCTAAAGCTGGTCCTCTCAGAGCTACTACACATGTCCGAAAAACCTTTCTTGGTGTTCTAGAACCTTCTGGAAGTCTGATTTCCGATCTTTTTCTATTTGTTCTAGTTCATTTATTTGTGCTTCTCTCACTTTCTTCTGTTCTTCTAGAATTTTCTGGAGTGCTTCTTCTTGTTCTTTCTTTTAATTTTCTAGAATTCACAAGAGCGATTTTTCTCGATCTTTCTTATCATCTTCCCGTTCTTTCTTTTCATCTTTTCGTTCTTTTCTCTGTTCTTCGAGAATTTTCTGGAGTGACTCTTTTCATTCTTTTTTTTTCACCTGCCGTTGCTTTTCTTCCAACTCTTTTTCTTCCTACCGTCTCTTTTTCTCTAGTTCTTTCACCTCCTGCCGTCGCTTCTCATCTTCATGTCGCCTCCTTTTCTCTAATTCTTCTTCCCCTGCCGTCGTTTGTCATCTTCCTGTCGGCGTCTTTCCAAATCCGCAAATTGGTTTTGGCTAAATGTCAACATGTCCTCCATTGTATCGTACGATGTACTCCTTCTCATATTCACCATAAATTGTTTTTATTTATGAGCAAAATTCCTGCTTCTGACACCACTGAGTTCGTTTATTGAAACTCC
Organism: Zygogramma bicolorata; assembly: GCA_032362365.1. NCBI lineage: Eukaryota > Metazoa > Arthropoda > Insecta > Coleoptera > Chrysomelidae > Zygogramma > Zygogramma bicolorata. The sequence continues at coordinate 37,047 of JAVJAQ010000472.1, read as the reverse complement.
AAACAGCACTTCACTCCTTTTATTACAACTCTTTATCTCAATGCAATACAATCACTCAAACTGCTCCGCTAACTATCCAACGCTCTGTACTAAAACTCTCTGTAATAGAAATTCTCTACTTGGACTTCTGCACTCAGCAATACCAAAACTCTCTCGGATAAAAACTCTGTAAAAGTCATACTTGCTTACGCCTGTGGAGAATATTCCAGTCATATCTCGATGATCGAATTCTCCACGCAAATCAAGAGTTCCTGGAAAAATGACGTTCTCTCATCGACCCCTCAATTTATTTTGCGTTTACGTGCAAGATTCCGTAACAGTATCATCAGCAATCTCATACCCAGCTTTTCTAGGAACTCTAAATCATACATGCATGCTCGAATTCAGGTGATGAATAGAGCTGTCTCAAAAAATAAAAGCAAAAACATTCGATAATGATATATTTCAGTACAGAAAGTATGGAGACGTCGAAAAACAGAGTTTGATCTTGATGGCAAGGATAGTTCCGCTCAACTTATTCTTCTCCATTGATCATTGATCTTACTGAGTATAACCACCTGTGAGATTGAGATGAAGTATCACACATGGAGGGTCAAAAAAAGTAATCAAATAATAAATCGCGAGAGAGATATCGACATAATCGACAGATACTGTAGTCAAACCTGAGGTAATGACACACATCGACATTTTACATCATATCGTCAAAGTCCAACAATCGAAAGCGCCCATTATCCTCGTAACCACACGTATTGATTACCTCTGCACAGTGTGCACACCGTAAATTTATTGACTCGACCGCAGCATAATGTGGCCGATAATTACGAAAGTGAAGACTAACCTAACGAAGACAATAATTTGAGCACAACGTAATCGGGTCGGAATAACGAAAGGGCAAACGGAGCGGCGCTCGTCTATTACACGGTTCAACGGCTGCCAACAATAGACAAGTGCTTCGGTTATACGGGCGATGCGATCGTTTCGAAAATTCAGCGATGTCTTCATTCGCGGACGTCGTCGTGACAGATCGCGTAGGGCACTCGAATTATGTAGGTGTTGACATTCTTGAAATTATTTCGCAATACTGTTTATTGGAAACCGTGCGAATTCAACAATTGAGGTTACGAATCTGTGATTTTGTCTAATCGTTGTTTTTTCTACAGCTTTCTATTGCGTCATTCATTATGTACAGCAATAAATACAATACATATAGGGTTATTAGGTAGCTTTGGATTGATGAAGCTCACTCGCAGAGCAAGACATAAAGAATGGTGGTGAATGGGCTATAACTTAGAGATTAAACAGGGAGTCCCCCAGGGTACTATGCTTGGTCCTCTGTTATTTTCAAAATATCCATTTTGAACAACAAGAAAGAACTGGCCCTGAATAGTGACAGTAAAACTGATGATGTGACTTAGATGTTCTATATTTATTCACTTCTGTCTATATCTGTCACGTACGATAATTCACAACCCAACAGCCAATTAGGCAACTGAAATTTTTGTGTTGTTTTTAGGTAGTTTTTCAGTGCAAAATTCAAAATAACTGTCAGATTTGATATATCAGATATAGTTTTTGAGATACGTAATATTGGCGTTTTTTTTTAAATGATCTCATTTTTCAATCCATACACAGTTTATATAATATGACTATTTCATTATTTATTCCCACTACGGTACTACCTTTAAAAAAACAAAAATATAAGTGAGGTAACTCTCTTTATTAGATATAGACATGAAAAGGAGTATACAGAAATAACATTCATCACTTATCACCTAAGAATTTTCATCAGTACCTGGATAAAGTAAATTCTTTTCATTTAATCTAGAGGCAAGTAATTCAGCAGACTCCTTGGAGAGGTTCAGGTCTCTAATTCAATTCTTGTTGATTAAAGCGTTGGGGGTTTGCTGTGTCTGCTTCAAAATCACTGTCTTTTTCTGATTGCAAATCCTGAACTTCATCAGACGTTGATGTATCTTGATCATCTTCTGAGAGTGTAGGTAGACTGTTGAATATTGGAATGGGTTTATCTTCAGAATGAGGTTCAGACCTTCTTGCTGAATCTGAATCAGGATATTATTATGTCTATTGTTTCGATTGATTCCCTCGATATCTACGAAACAAAAATAACAATCATCGTGATGGTTTCTTGGTTCCCCCCAAACCATAGGTACTCCAAACTTTAGGGACGTCCTCTTTCCAATTGACCATTGCCGCAAATGTTCAACACATGTTACATACCAAATGTGGAACCCACGATTCAGCCAAGTCCCCAAAGTGGAATCCAAAATAGGCCAGATAAGCTCTCTTCCCGAAGTCAGAAAGAGGTTTCCTACTTTCTTTGAAAGTATATTCACCACATATATACCAGAACACGTCTGGTTGATTTAAACAGCTTCTACTTGTGGATGCCATGCCTTTAATTTATTATTGTAAAATTTGGAAAATCATACACAAAATAATGAAGCAACTCAACCTACAAAGGCTCAAGAGTGAACTGAAACCTTCAAGGATAGAAATATACAGATTGTATAGAAAGGTCGGTTTTTACAATAATGGGCAATAACAAGTAACGATACATGCCAATTTTATATAAAAAATTCTGGTTGTGACCTGCGAAGAAATCATTATTTCATTATTTTTACCTGTTATCAGGACTGAAATTGATTGGCCTGCATCTGAAGAACTACATCTTCTTCGAGAAGATGCCATATATTTTTGAAATCATCACTACAAAAACATTCAGAGTCAGTTTATAATCCACCGGCACCAAAAAAATAATATTGTTATGTTGGGTTGTGAATTAATAAATCTTGAGCCAGGGTATGACTCCTGTCGCAGAAAGTGTTTTGTATACGAAAATATAAGTAAATTCTCCTCCAATCAAGATGATTATTCATAACCTGCTGGTGATAAAGAAATGCTAACAACTTCCTCTTATCGCACCGCTCATTATCAATAAGCTGGATTGAGAGTCCTCCTTTTATAGCAATTTTCCAATCACGATTGGAATCTTATAATCCCAAAAGGAAATGCTACACCGAGAATGAACTTCAACTATGTCAACGTCAACGTCATTTCATCTAGAGATTGAAGTTGTGATGACATTCCACAACCAATTTTATTTATTTTCGCTTACTACTAACGAGTATTTCCAGAAGACAGAGCTTTTTGCGGGTAAGGGACGGCTAGTGTTTTTGGATGCCTTTCGAAAATATATTCAATTTTTTTTTATTGCCCTATTTGATTCGAATCTCTTCTGAGTTGTTTTTCTCTGCAACATGTTTTGATACAGTTGATTATATAGAACATGGAAGTCCAAAGCAATATCACCTATGCTGATATCAGTAGCACAGTGATAAATGAATCGAAAAAAAAACTGTTCTGAGGAGAACGATATAACTATTTCCCTGCTTTGAAATTTTACCAGATACTTGTGAGAGACTCCAAGAGTCTTTATTAGCACCGAAGAATTCCAAATGACAATCTCAGTAGGTAATCGGTGCCACCATAGCCTGGTAGTCTTCCCACGTGTCCTCTGTTCTTTATTATCTCCGCCATTACAAATGAGCTACAAGTGACACGATTGTTGCTAACTGTATATTTATGGAAAACTGGTCGCGGCCAGTCGCCGGCGGTCGAGATTTATCTCGCGATCCATCGAAAATCAATCAGGTTTTAGTAGGTGTGGATTCGGCGTGAATAATCCAAAGAGAATTTGAATAATCGAACGAGAACTGGAGTAATCGCTTTGTGGTACAGCTGGCAATTTGGGATCTGTATTTTTTTGTGACGCGTGGCGGTTGCTGCAAGCTAAACAAGAGGTTTCGATATTGTCGAGTTGTGACATTGGCAGAAGGAGAAGGTCAAATGGATATTTACGTGTGAATAAATAAGATCAAGTTCACAAATATTTAAAATGGATGGCTGAATAAAAAGCGATTTTTTTTTCTCATGGTTTCCACAAAGGAGAAACCCTTCCAATTTTCAGAGAACCTCTTGTGAATATCGAGAGAGGAGATATAAAATAGTATTCAATTCGAATTCTTCAAGTCATTTTCAGGAATTTCAGAGGACGATTATACGAGTACAAACTGGTGGAATTATTCCTCAAACAGACAGAGAATTGTTTGAACTCGATACTCCGATACATCTATAACCTTCAAAATAACATGCCGACAATATGCACATTGTGGGAAGAAACGGTATTACTGTTATAATGTGTACACTATATCAGCAATGAAAGGGGTTTGAATTAGTGTTTTTTCTGTGAAAATAATTCTAGGTAATACCACGAGTCAATAATGAAGACACAAAAACTACCTACACGTTTGACACTGACACTTTGGAGTTTGGTTACATCGTTTCCATGGTAATATTCAATTCGAGAAGTCTTGTGATAGGACTACAAGAGGGAATAAAGGCAGAGACTATAAATCCCTCGCCATTATTCCCTCAAGGAATAATAAATGACATTATACTGCAGAAACCATAAGTATAATAACTTACATTACGTATTTTATTAGTCGTAAATAAAAAAAATTTACTTATCGATCTATTGTTGCTGGGTATGATTTCCTTCACAAGAATTTTGAACAAGGACTGTTTTTTTAATCTCAAGAAATATCCTCGAGAAATTAAATAACTCGCACATGCTGGGGTCTAACTTTTGAGTGATGCTGATTTATATGACGAATTCTCTTGTGAGAAGTCGTGTAATTTTTGACAGAACTCATGCATTTTCATCCTTCGATATGTAGAGTGTTGAAAAAAGAGAGCAGTATACCGACACCTCACGAGTTCTACCAAAAGAATTATATATAATTATGATTATAAGAATATATATATATATATATATATATATATATATATATTTTGTTGGGTTCGGGTTGAACCGCGTCTGGAGTTTTGTTCTCGACGTTTCGGCTCCGATTTGAATCCATTTTGAAGAGGTAAATGTGAGATCACGCTGAGGTCTCAATCTGCCTACTCCTCAGGTGTTGTCACAGGGGGCAAGGGTTTGTGACTTGACGCCAGGGCCTCAATCTGCCTACTCCCCAGGTCTCGTCCCGAGTTCTTTCTGAGGTCTCAATCTGCATACTCCTCAGTTCGATCTAAGGACAAACGTCGAGAACAAAACTCCAGACGCAGTTCAATTACTTGCTAAGTGACAAGTTCGACTGATATTCATGAAGTAACATAGAAAAGAATGGAATAAAGAGTTATCGGTTATAATTGCACGAGTGCATAAAAATTACCGATAATTTTGCAAGAAAGCGTGATATCTGAAAATTGCAAGAGTTTGTTCTCATATTTTGGCGAAAGTAAGCTCTTTCACAAAATATGAAAATAACCGATTGCAATTTGTATAAGATATCACGCTTAAATGCAAAATTATCTGGTCATTTTTATGCACGAATGTAATTCATTGGAATATTTCACGAATGAAGAAATTCTCAAGAAAATGTTATTTTTTGTTCATTTATACTTCCCTCTATAGATTGTATGGAGCACTCACCTAAACGGGAAATGTTTTTCTATTTTTGAAGTATATCTGACATTTATTGTGTTGTTATGGTGACTTGGTACAATGCAATTACCGCTGTAAGTTTTCGATAATTGAATTGCTCTTATGGGACATTTTATATATGAGGGAAATATTCGGGTACATTGTGCTTCCTCACTTCTTTCCCTAGTGCTAACAAAAATAAAACTGGTATTGAAAAATATAAATATGGTATCAAAAAAATTGAAACCAGTCAGTTGACCGGTCAATACTTCATATGAAAACATTTGAGAGTGATTCAGAGTAGAAGTCTTTTCTATATTCACGTGATATCAATTTCCAGATGAGATATTGAAAACATACGGAGCAGAATTTTTTTTCATCTTCATACAAGATAATCTCAATACAAAAATCAATGAAATATGGGTTATGTTAAATATGATAATTATTTTCATTTCACCCATCGAGGGCGTAATTTTTTCTGTATCTTTCCATGGAAATTTTATCAATTTATAGTGTTCCATAGACATATATAACCTCAAAGAGAAACAGTTTTTATCACAAAGCTCATTGATTACCAACAATCAGAATTTAGTCTCCAGGCACGAACTGGTGAATGATTGGCTTATGTTGCATATATTTGGCAGCGTTCTATAGATACGGAGAAACTCCGGATTTCATCATACTGCTGTTATATTGCTTACCTCCTCAGTTGTAAGTTTGCTTTGATATGAATTCGATTGTTGTTCTCGACGTGGTGTCCTCTGATATCTTACCTATAAGTACAAGTTTTCGAGGTTCGATTCTGGGACCCATATCGTTCTTTCCTCATATTAATGATTTGCTGGAAGCAATTTTTTACTTGAGTATAGTTCTGCATATGATAGATTCTTCATATCAGTTTTTCTTCTTAGGTGTTCTGTAAGAGATACCGGTATGAACTTCCATATCATCACATGATATCAGAACTTAATTGTGGACATTATAAAGGAAGACTCGAAAAAAATCGTTGAAAATTCAAGCATCTGTGTCATTTTGATATCAGCATTGACTATTCCTACAAGATCAACCATCTCAACACTGGAAACAACAATCAGTAACAATCTCCCATACGAAAAACATGTGAGATCCAGTGGAAAATGTCTCACAGAAGCTTAGTTTTCTATTTCATAACATAGAATATTTGACACTCCGCCAATTCCTGATAATTCGTAAAGACTGAATCACGTCTGTTCTGAAATACTGTTCCAATTTATTGAGTTCGGCTCCGAATCATTCGTTGAAAATATTAGATTCCATCTAGACAACGGCAATTCGTCTTGTCGCTTATGCATCTCTCACGAACTCACTCACGTCCCAGGAACCTTGTAGAAAAGTGTGACAAGTTATCTCTTGTTGTGATCCTCAAACGAATGCTAATTTGTGTTTACTTTCAATTTTTTCATCTCGTAATTCACACGAAAGAATAAAACTTGTAATTATGTCCAACTGTGCGATCCTTTATTCAAATATGCTGTGAAATTGGTAGCTAAAAAATAGTTATGTATACACCGAACAATACCGGGCCAAGATCAATTCCTCGGGGCACGCCGCCTTGGTGCTCAATTAGTCCAACAACAATAAACTGGATCGCTCACAAAGTAAAAGCCATTGATAAAAACGATCTTGTTGACCCAGATTGCCACCCCGAGAAACAATGCCATACCTCCGAACTACACAATCCCAATTTGTAGCACTTGTTTCTACACGTTACGCAACGAGTTATTAATACCATTAATCCGAATCGTACCCGGATATGTGGAATTACTGTAAGAAGCACTTTCTTTTTAGTCTAATAGTCCACCCGCCACATAACGTTTTGCCTATAATAGACCATCGAACAAATTGCCTAATAAATTGGCGCCCCAGGCCAGAGTGTCGTGGATTTCATAGGTTGTGTGCCGAATGAGAGATTTTACGAGGATGGTTGAGTAGTTTTGGACCCTAAAACGGGTCGTTATTGCAGTAAGAATAAACAGTCGTGTGATTGTACCAAGCACAACAATGTTTTCAATCAATCACATTACTAGTTGACTCTGTTACTTTCCAATAGTGGGTTGTCGACGAACTTCTTCATGCTTATAATAAGGAGTAGTAAAAACTGGTCTTATACATTCGAAAGATTCTTTGGTATATGTAGTTGATTACTCAATTTCAAAATCATATAAAATAGATAGATAGGGCTTAGCAGATACTCTTCAGCTGGTGATTTCAAATTGGTTGATATTATGTGTCAGTTAATAAATAATCTCAGGATATTTTATAAAAACGTTTATCTACGACAATTGAATAATACGTCGTTTTGCTCGACCTTACTGACACCCATTATTTACGAGTGAATAAGGAGTCATTATGCACTGTTGTCAAATACTTCAATGATTCAGTTATAATGTAATATTGTTTTTCTATAAACAATTGGTTTTTGAAATTTCATCATGTAAACAACCGAATATTATCTTATCTGACGTCTAAACAAATCTAGTCGGCTCCGTACTCTCCACTGCTCCGACCCAGTGGGCGAACGCGCTAGTAAAATTAACCAATGACCACTCCCCGCACTGCGGGGTAAGTGGTCACTGGCTCCGAGAATCGTGAGTCCTGAGCAGACGCAACGAACCGAGAATAACGGCCTTCTGCATGCGGCCGGCCAAGACCTCTGCCGCATTACGGCATGTCGGTATGATCTTGAGCTCCGAGAGAAGCGAATATTATTATTATCATTATTATTATCATTATTTAAAAAAGGATAAAAGGAGCATCTACTCTAAGCTATCAGCGACTATGAATGTGCGTGTCATATCGAAATAGCTTTTGAATCCAAACAAATTTTACTTAAACCCAAACCTGTCAACAGTATTGTATGAAATATTAGTTTTGTTAGAATCGAATGATAGTGTTTTCGAAAATATGTATGTAATGTAACAATATATTCCAACAAAAAAACTCCAACTCAAACTATTATTAGTCGTGAATAAAGTATAGTATTCTACTCGCGTATAATGGCTATTATTCTCTCACTTCGTGAATAATACGCTCATTATAGGCCCGTTGAATGATATACTATTTTCTCTACTCCAACCCGTAAATATGCTAATTTCTTCACAGTTCATAAAGCGGATAAGTGGGCGATTCCAGTCAACTGAATCGTTATGATTTCATATCAACACAAGGAAGGATATGAATTCTACCAATCACAGAGAACAAAATACTTGGTTACCACGGACAACCTTGAAAAAACTGTAGTTATACGGTCCAAATGGCCTGTGTGGTTAAAGCGATAGTCCACTAAGAGGATAGTTGTGGGTTCCAGTCTCACCAAATCCTTTTTTTTTTGGTTGAGAAAATATTTTCATTTTGGATGTGGTCTCGTGTTGAGTGTCATTTGTTACGGTTGCAACTCTATTATTCCTCGCTTGCTGATCAAGCGATGTAACAACTCAACTGAAAGTATCGACGCGATGAATAAAATAACACCGTCTACGAGTAGTTTCGAGACCAAAGAAGCAAAATGCAAAACCGTTTCATTTGGACGAGTCGTTTGATTGAATATCAATTGTTAATTGTCTGAAATACTGATCAACCCCTGTATACGCACATTGAAAATACCATACCGGCGCGGCGGTGGTGCCTTGTAGTAGTGAACTCGGACCGTATGTCTAATGAGTGTAATGAGTGATCATGCGGCGCTAAAGGCCAAAGGCGTTCAATTTTAAAGGCTGCTGAACTAAACTCTCGTATATTGATAACTATCTGCTGCGATCAGTATTAATACTTTGTTTTTCATTCGGGCATAACTGTAAGTTTTTTTTGCTGAGGAGAGGTTGGTCAGGTTGACCGCTAATTGTTTTAACGCCATTCCGTTAGCGAGATCCATATCTCTCGGGAGATATGTATAAATAACGCGAATAGTATCCTGATGTGTTTTGGTAGGTTTTTTATTTAGAACAACGAATTCGATCTTATTGTTATGATAATAGCATCAAGATCAACATTATATAATTTTTTGTATCAAGAGAAAAATCATACCAAATTTGAACTGTCTTGAAATTATACTATCATCCTGATCAGAAATATACTGATGTTCCTTTTCCGTAGTATTCTATAGCATTCACAGTAAAGGGCAGATTAGACTTTTTTAGTGTATTATTTTGAGTACCTACAACCATTCGTGAACTATCTCTGAAAAAAAAATTAAATTCGGAAGACTGTTCTTTGTTTATGTAGTCCGCTTTCAAATAACATTGTTATGTATCTATTGGCTTGACCACATAGCAGATTTTTACTCCTGTGATAATTCCTCTACTGTCGTCGTTGAAAACGGTCTTCGAAAGGCAAGTCCGATATCGCTAACGAAGCCGAGACCCATAAACCAAACCTAATGAATTTCCATAGCAAATCCGAAGCGCAGCAGCTCCATATCTCCACCGTGTTTTACGATCGCTGGCACATTTTACATCTCCAATCCCACACTGCCGGAAAAACAAGCCGCCGCGTATTTTACACGGGCAATAATAAAACATTTTTACAATAAATTGATAGCGTGCCTCTACTTACAAGTCCTCCACTTCATATTTTATTGTCGACTAGTTTATGTGGTTTACCAGAGATTTATCACCGATTATAATTGACGTTTTCAGTGCATATTATTCATATTTATGGTCGGGATTAGCAGGTCGATTTACAGTTGTCTTCGGATTTTTGTCGCCGTGTTGTGATTTGTTACGCGAAGAAACACCCGCTGAAAAAGAGGCCTCGTCATGATTAATCTCGGTATAAATTCGAATTATGGTGAAAAATTCGTGCGCAGAACAGGTTGCCTGCCGTATTTCATATCTGCTTTGGTAGGTTCTGACCGAGTGCCAAAACAAAGGGATTCGAAAGTTGGTCCATGAGGAATTGCGACTTGAAGAAAGATGTGTGGTTGAACTGATCAGTTCTGGCATATGCGTTGCAGAGTTGTGACTGAGAATATCATCCAAAGCAAGTAACATATTTTCATTTCAACTTGATTTTAGTCTGTTGGGAACGAGGTTAAGACAGCATTTTTTGTTTGAAGGAATATTATATATCCATATGCGTGAAAAAAAGTTTTTCGAATTGTATGGTATTCATTTTATGTTAAACTCAATTGTCCATATTATTCAACTCGATTGAATTCTATATACATTACCTTTTTGACTTTTTTCTATTCATTTCTTCTGATATTTTCAATCGTATTATAATTCCATATTTTGTTTCTACTAACATTGGAAAAGGTTGTCGGAGATTCAGACATACTTTTGATTCCTTATCCTTTCTTGCTAGAAATCGTACCTCAAGAAGTAAGACCCCGTTAATACCCATCCTGCACACGTCCCGACTTCTGAGGATTATTTTCGAAAAATTTATCGAAGTACCTTTTCTGATTTCTATTTCTATTCCATTCGAAATCCTTGGTGATCCTATTTCTATTTGGAGAGTTTGAAATTACAGTCGAAATCACTTCATCTGAAATGACCATTTCAGATATATAAGGCTATATGACTTTAATTTTTGCATTCTTAAAAAGCCATTATTCTGCGGTGGATAAATTCTTGTGTTATTTCGGGTATTTGAACCTACCACAATTTGAAAAAATAATTATAAATATGGAATTCATACAGTTAGAGAAGGGTAGAATTCCAATCCACCCAAAAAGATTCTAGTTAGAAATTTGTATTCTTCGAATATGCCTACCAAAAAAATTAATGACTAAAATGACTTCTTGAAACGTTTTCACTTGTTTCGTTAGCGTTTTTGAAAACAGAAGCAGGTTCAATTTCTGAGATGTTAATAACACAGATAAACTTTTTTTAAAGAAATCTTTTTTTCATTGGTGGCGGTCAAGTTATTCTTTATTCATTTCGTGTTTTCCTTATTGAGCAACATTATTGTTCAAAGCAGCAATTTTTGGGGTAGATTAGGTTTCTACCCTTCTGTCTCTGTGAAAATTCCCAATAAACTTTGTTATTCCAGAATGTGGTAGAACTTAACTAGCTTAGCTCCACCATTTGCATAATGTCGGTACAGATCATGGCAAAAACAGACACGCCTACTAGATACAGAACTAGCAAAACACATCCATCATATGTTTTTGTCCCGGACTCACAACGATCCCTGCACACATAAGTCATCATTTCTTTGCCATGATGGATTGAATAAGCTGCTGGTTGAAATACCTGAAATCTCTACTGAAACAAGAATTTCGAGATCAACGCACTACGCGTTTTCAATCATCTGCTCGTACCATCGAAAGTGAAAATAACTCCAAGAGATCATCACTATTATTATTACAAGACCTCCGGCTCACCTCTTGGTCTTCTATTCTTCCTCATTTACATTTCCCATTCGAGGATCGCCTTTGGGGACAACGTCGCCTCGGAGACTTTACGATGTATCAACATATTTTAATATTTAAGAGAGTGTAATGAGATTTAATAGAATGTTTGAGGTTGATGGGCCTCTAATAATTATGATTTATGTTCACACATTCCCTAGAGCCGGCGCTAATTCGTGAGATTATTGAATTAAAATGGTTTTATCAATCACACGATCGAGGCGCTTTTGTGGTGTTTATGGTGGATGAGACGGGTATGGAACATATCAACTTTTTTCACCAGGGAGAAAATGATTTTTTTTGTTATATTCCGTAACAAATCAAAGTATAAACCTATGATGAGTTGACACAGTCATGTGAACTGCAATACTGTTTTTTTTTGTTATATTCCGTAACAAATCAAAGTATAAACCTATGATGAGTTGACACAGTCATGTGAACTGCAATACTGTTCAACTTTTATCGAAAGCGTGGAACGAAAAAATTAAACATTCGAAAACATATACAGGGGGTTATTTGAGTACAAGGCCAATCTCAAAAGGGTCCTTGAGTAATTCTACAACAATGTCATATAAACATAGGTCCAATAATGTTTCGTTTTCAAGATCCAGGGTGTCAATAAGAAAAACATTTTTTCCTGAATATCTCCGAAATCCTTCAGCCGATTTTCTCAAAATTTAGCGGTGGTATTAAGGATACTGAGGGGCTGATTTGGCCATAACTAGATTGAAATCATTATGTCCAGTGGCGTCCTGGAAGGTACCTTTTCGAACAAAAAATGTGCGCCACTGATTTTTTGAAATGTTTATATTTATTCTCGCATTGATCTACTCAAACTACGACTTTTTTATCTCTATCTTTTCTCTTGTACCTTGTTCTGTTTTCTAGAGATTAAATGAAAATCACTTTATTGCATGTCCTTATTGGACAACAAAATTTTGAAATTGTTTTTCACAGGATGTTGATATAAGAAATCATAAAGGACAAGAAGATGCAATGGAATGATTGTTTGGATTATTGGTTTTCTTTTCATGGCACCCAACTTCACTTCCAAAAAACTGCCAAAAGTAAATATTACTTTGTTTCATCGAAAACAGTTGATCTAAAAATTCATAAGATGACTTTTATGTTGTTCCGTTATTTGTTGAATCATAATCAAAAAGCTCGTTATTGCAAGTCCATGTAGTACACCCCGGTTGTTGATGGTTGTATTTTATTGTTCCAAGTGATGTTTATTTTTTTCACAAAAACAGAGTAAAATGCAAGAAATGAAAAAGTTGTAGTTCCAGTAACCCAATGCAAGAAAAAAAAACGAAAATTGCAAAAAATCAGGGTCGCATATTTTTTTGGTCAAAAATATTGGTCGATGTACCCTCCCGGATGCCACTGGACATAATGATTTCAATATAGTTATGGTCAAATCAGCCCCCCGATCCCCTTAATACCACCACCAAATTAAAAGGAAATCGGCTGAAGGATTATTGAGATATTCAGGAAAAAATGTTTTTCTTATTTTGACACCCTGTATCTGAAAAAACGAAGCATTACCGGACCTATGTTTATATCGACTTTTTGTCTTGAAATCCCCCCTTTCAGCTTGATCACCTACTAAAATAACACCCATATATCCCATATATTGAGTCAAGTGAATGAACCCAAATTCAAACTCTGTTTCAGTTATTATTGTTTGTTATTACTTTTTCGTTTTGAAACTTTTTCTATTCAATCTTCCATTGTATTTTAATTTTACTTCATTTTGATCAATTTCATATGATTTGAAACAGGAATTGAAAATAAATCAATTATGATCTGATTAAAAATTGCTCAGATATATTACTAGAAATGTGAATATCATTATTGGAAATGTTGAAAAAAAATTGTATAAATTATGAACAATTAACGGAAATACAATATGTTATTGAGAAATGGAGACATCTCTCATCTTAAGGATATTAAACTGTTATAAACTTTATATATCTTATGGATAAAATTAACAACCATAGGTAGGTACGTCTCTCATCAACTATATTTTGCTTTGAGTCAATAATTATAAAACATTCTTTTCTAAACCACAACTTCTACTCACATAGAATACCTAACCAGTAAAGTGATACTGTTCTAACCCACAACCAATTCTGTAATAGTAGTAAACGTAAATTATGGTATTATAGAACGAAAGCCATCGACTTCTTTCGAAGTCCTTCAGCAAGTAGGCTTGTTACTAACTCCCTAAGCCATACCTCAGGAGCAGCATGGAATGCGGCAGAGTCATTTCCCAAAACGTCGGAGAGAAATTCCCAAAAAAAATCTCTACCCAGTTGGGGAATCGAACCCACGACCCTTGCATCGTGAATTGGACGCGGAAAAATAGCGCCAACTGTCCAGCCCTAATTCATGTCTTCATCAAGATAAGAGACCTTAGTTATCACTTGGTTTCCTCGTATACATTTTTCAATACACTGTGCCCTCAATCTTTCTCATGTAACCTTTTGATGTTCTCACTTACCTGTTGCGCGTTAAATATCATGTAATCAGGTCAGCTTATCACAAAGAGAAAAAACAACTATTGTTTCGCCTACAAAAAACTGGACCTCTACAATCTGGTAATCTAATGATACCGAGCCATTAATTGAATTTTTTTATTCCGTAATGAAATTACCTGATAATTTTTAACTAGGTAGGAGGGCTGGGTATAATGGTCGGCAGCTGGTGGTTGAGATGATACCGTTGCCCATCGGCCACCAAAAACGCTCTAATATGATGAGCCCGTGTCGGTAAGGTAGCAATGATAGCCCGGTCGAATTGGAGATTTTTTAAATGAAAGCAAAAGTGGCTGAGCATTGGAGAATTAACTTTTTCCTGATAGCACAAATATGAATTTTACAGTAACTTTACTGGTCCCTCATTTTAACAAAACTAGGCGAAAATCGTTTTGAAGCAATGTTTATTCAAAAAATACTTACAACTAAGGAAAGACAAAAAACTAGAAACATAAACTCACAATGGGATATTGATGAAAAATTAACAAAATGTATAGTGACACTGGGCAAAAAATAACTTTCAAGGGTGCCAACAGAATCAAGGAGGAAGTCTGATTCGTTCCCCTGTTTCAATACCATGCATACATCCCATATATTACTCAGTTCGACTCCATTTTTAATGCTACTAGAGAATTTCAGATGAATGAAAATAGATCTCATCATTGGTCCGACTGCATCTTTCAGTAAAAGTGAAGTGAAGTGCAAAGCCAAACTAAAACACTTGAATTCGACAGTCGTTTTGCTAATAAAGTTTGTATCTCCAGTAGAAGGATTTACACAGATGCTTTATCAATACTATAATTGTATTTTTTGCTGCCTTCTAAGGGTATCCGTTCATCGGGGTAAAATTTTCAGTCTCTTTCCAATGATGAACTGGACGAATATAAAAAAAATCCTGCTGAATGTTTCTACACTCATTATCAACATATATATGTTTCAAACGATTCATTTCAGAAGTGATATTATGAACGTCATTAATATCCCATCGTGGCGATTTTTTTTTACTCAAAGTCGTCATTTGAGTGTGAATAAAATTATGTTATCTCCATGGTGTTCCAGAGAGGTAAAGTCGACAAAAAAATGATGTTAACGATAAATCGAAATATAACGAAATATCACTTCCTGAACTGAAACTGTAGGGAAATATCTGTTTTGATACGTACAGTACAACAGAAAAAAATCTTTAATATCAATGTACGGATACTCTTAAAGCAAATTTAACTGATAATAGTCATAGTGGTAAGCACAGTTGTTCAAATTGTATGTATGTTATATACGTTGTCACAACCTTGTCGATGTAGATCATAATTTGACTGGCCTATTTTGAAATTTATGGCAGAATAACCACCGAAGTGTTATATCATAGTTATTACCTTCATTGTTTTCTAACACTAACACGTTCAAGATCGTTATTTACACTTTTTAGAACCTCCATTACCTATTAATTGCCAAAATAACACGGTCCATTCCTGATTTCATGGTTTTTTCAACGTTTCAGCCTTTTGGTTTATAGAGGATTAAGACCTTATCTGCGTTTCGAAAGCAAAACTAATGATGTTAGGTGTCTTGTGCCTTATAATTTTTCACGAATAAACTCATTTTCATTAAGAGGCCATCAATCATTTACGAAAAGTATCCTCAGGTAGAGGAGGGCGGGGATGGTTTGGACAATTTTCAGAAAATAATTTTTTTGTTGCTTATACTCAAATGAACACAATCAAAGTTGACGTTATATCATAGCTACATTTGTTGTTTATAAACAGACAAAGTAAAAAAATTCTTACTTGAAAGGAATTTTTATTTTCTTATAAATACTTGATATGGTAAAGTGTCCAGACTATCCCGTCGAATCAGGTTGGTTTGGACGCAGAGTATTATTGAAAAAAATATATATATTTAGGATACTCATACACACTTCTATAACGATTTTAAAAATAATAGGAACTCAAACGTCAGACAAGAACTAAGTAACAAAATAGATATCTAAAAAAACGTGCTGAGTTCGGTAAAAATCGAAGAATTATTTTGAAAAATAAAAGTCACTTCAGGCTAGAACTGGACAATTGTAAAATTAATAACACTAAACAATGCTAAACTCGGCCAAATCAATATTAAAATAAATCATATTCAAATATCTTGGTCGAGTATCAATGATAGGGGACGGCAATTTCACGACCACTTCGTCTTTTCTGATGAATGCTGGCTTCTCATCAGATATCGTGAATCTGTTTGACATTATATGTCGCTTCAAAAACTGAACTTCGTATCCTTGAAGCATTGTCTCAGACACTTTGGCAACAAAGTTTCTTGTTGATTTTGCCGTTTCTCCGTGAACTCTACAAACCACATAGTCGTCATTTTGAATAGGAGCCAAAGTGTTTGATTCTTGATCCTCGTCTCCTGATGAAGAATCATCATAGGGCACGGTATCTTCCTCTTCTTCCGAAGTTTCATCTTTTAAGATCTTCTTTTTCACTCGTTGTACAGCCTGATTTCGCTTCTTTGTCACTTCCTTTTCTGCTAATTTCCCTTTTTGTGCAGCTATTTCGTCACGCTCGGGGGTGTCAGTGGCAATGATGGATCTCTTCTTCACATGCCCTCTTCTAGATTTCTTCCTTGGTGACGCCTTTGGGAAAGGCCGTACCTTCGATGGCGATATGAGTGCACTGGAACAATTTGGAATCATCTCTTCTTTGCGAGTTGGAGTAGTTTCCTGCTCTCGCTCGCCGTTGGCATTCGAGCAACTTGGTAGTTCATCATTGTTTGCGTTGGTGGCACTGGTTTCCGTGGCGGCCTCAGTGATGGCTTCTGCGGTGGTCTCTGTGGTGGCCAAAGGACGGTCAGTGACGTAACAGGACAAAAAATCCTCTTCGCTGAAAACTCCTCTGTCAAATGGACAAATTCCTGTGCATCGAAACCCCGATTTCACATTGATGGGATTAGCACCCTTGTCCCAAGCTTCGACACAAATCGCTGGTAAGTCATATATTGTCAATGTTTTTCCTGGATGGGAAATCATCCATTTATCAGCACTCTGGTTGAAAAAACGTTTAAAAGGTCCAAAAACGGTCCTATCAAGCGGTTGCAGCTTATTCGAGGTATGTGGCGGAAGCGTTAGAATGATGATGTCATTCTCTTTTGCATAGTCGATTCCTTCAACGGATAAGTGAGACTGATGGTTGTCCATTATCAAAAGTACCTTATGCTCAACGCTGCAGCGGACATGTTTAACAAAGTGTTGCAAGACATTCAAGAAATTTTCAGAAGTCATCCATCCAGATGGATGGACCAAACCAAGAGCCCCGCTTTCCACTGGAACACCTAACATCATCCTTGCTGAATCATATCGTTTTCTCGGGAAAATCCATACAGGAGGTAATGCTCTCCCACTAGCGCAAATAATACCGACTTGCGTAATGAGTTCCCCACGTTCTCGCGAAGTAACTTGGCCTACTTGATGACGACCTTTGGAACTGATGACTTTTTGCACCTTTTGAACCGTAGTAACGCCCGTTTCATCAAGGTAACATATGTCATTTGGTTCAAATCGATGTTTTCTTAGCAATGATTCCAGTTTGGTTTGAAAATCACCAACGTTCGTTTTGTTGAAGCTTGATATGCGAGCCAAGCTAGTAGCTTCGGGGGTTCGGAGTGATAATTGGGGATGTCTCTCCATAAATCCCGAATACCAATCACGGCCAGCCATGCCTTGTTCTGCCCATGTCCGAGGATGTGGTAATTTATTTTTAACAGCGTATTCATAGGCCAACCTGCGTGTGCTTTTCGGCGTCAAGCCGTGGTACATATTGGAGCATTTCACGAGGTATTTTTCCAATGATTTCTTCATATCAGTCGACAAAACCTGCCTAGTCGTGTATTGGGGCCCGAACATGCAATTTTCAAAACCTTCTTTAGCAACCTTCTTGACGAAATTAGCAACAGAAGATTTTTTTACGTTATGAAGCTCGGCTGCCTTTCGGAGGCTTAGTCTTCTCTCCAGCACATCTTGAACAGCCAACTTCATGTTCTCCGCAGAAAACATATTTTCGCGTTTCCGACCATACTTTCTTGGCATTTTCTCTGAAAAAAAACATAACTGATTTATAGTATGATTACAGACAGCGGATTGGTTGTATGCATGCGGGATGGTTTGGACACATGCGGGATAGTTTGGACAAACGTCCAAACCATACCACAGTAGCAATCTTTCAAAAAGTTGACTGAAACTAAAAGAGGTTATGTTTGTCAATGACTTAAACTACAGGAAACCAATACACAAACATCAAGCATTATGAGCGATAACTTGGGATTTTTGACAAGTGGCTGTTATCCCAGTTATACAGCTCTCCTTATAGCTGAAATGTTAGATCAGAAACCATCAAAATACATTTTTCCAAATCACCTACTCAAACCATAACCAATTCACTAGCTGCTGCGTTCACAATGTGGAGACCACTGAACCGACACGCCAAACGGAGAATTCACGTAAACAAGGAGAATTTGCGGGAAATTTAAACCTGTCCAGACCAACCCGTTGTCCAAACCGTCCCCGCCCTCCCCTACTAATTTGGATTCAAACAGTTTCTAGCACAGTGTTTCTCTGTAAACGTGAAAATTATGATATGTTTCTGCATCTGATGGAACAGCTGAAATTCCTATCATGATTCTACCTAGTTCACTTATGGTATGAAGATGCCTCGGTATTTTTGGAAAATCCATTTCGAATGCCATACATTGTCGATTCGCAATAATAAAATCAAACCGACAAATTTTTTTGTGACGAGCACGAGTGCATGTTCGGCAACCCTACGTACACTTCCTCCGTTCTCGCAGTCGGCAACCCTACGTACACTTCCTCCGTTCTCGCAGTCGGCCAAACAGTTCAATGCTTTTATATATTGATGGTGGCATGCATTTACCATTCGTTTGGTTCACCTTCGTCTTCAATTTCAGAAAGCTTTCAAATTCATGTACGTTTTCAACCCTTTTCAAACTTTACAATTTTTAACCAACGTTTGTCTCTAATTATGATATGCGCAAGTAGCTGCACTTTCAATATTGAGGAAAACAATAAAACTGTTTCACAAGTTTCCTGATTTCTGCAATTCTAAGACTGTTGTGCAAAACTGAAAATTATGTAGTAGTGTATGTTTCATTATTCGAACAATTAACAGTTGTGAATGATCCTATACCTGATGTGAATTTCAATAAGTAACAAAAACAAAACCTTGCCATTAGTTTTTCAGCGACAAAACGGAACCTAACTCTTGAAAGCATGGCAACCAGAATTTTAAACAAATCTTTGACGACGTCTTTGTCAATTTTTCACTTGCGTTGTCAAAAGAGAATATAAATAAATAAATAAATAAAATAAATAAAAATATATTTCAATTGCCCAACAGATAACTCCATTTATAGGACAATACAAAAATAAAGATGAGCTACAGTTGTATACATTAAATGAGAGATGAAAATAGAGAAGAAAAAAAAAAGTTATGTATCTAAACATTTTTTTAATGAATATTCGACAGGATATTAGACAATTTGTCACTGTGAATGTCGAATGTCCTCCGAATCAGCGCAATACTTATTGAAGTTAGTACACATCACCATTATAGGTGAGTTATCACCTAGGTTGGTTCTCCGGTAAGGTAAATAAAAAGTAACATGTCTTCGTGTTATTGTTTGCGGTACATTAAAATTCAGTTTGCTCAAAATTTCAGAAACATCCAATAAACCATGTACTACCTTGTATAGAAATGTTATTCTCTGAGCAATTCTTCTTTGGACCAAAGAGGGTATACCAAATGTTTCTAAAAGAAGCGCCTGGTCAGTACCTCTGAGCGGATATCTGCCATTGAGTTTGAGAGATAAGAATTTCAAAAATCTTCGTTGTACATTTTCCAAAGCAGTAATGTGCTCATTATACCTTGGATTCCACACCAAGGTACAATATTCCAATTTTGAACGAACTAAAGAAAAATAAAGGGTTCTGATGGCTGAGATATTTGTGAATGATTTACAATTACGAATGAGAAAACCTAAATTCTTCAAACCTGATGACACTGTGCTATGTACATGAGTTATAAACGTCAGTTTGTTATCAAATAAGATTCCCAAATCCTTAACTTCTACACAAACTGAAAGAGGTATATTATCAAACGTATAAGAGAATTGCACTAGGGACATATTACGACTGAATGAACACACTTCGCATTTCGCTACATTCATGTATAGTTTATTATTGGAACACCAACTTTCAACAATTTCCAGTTGGGACTGCAGAAACTCGCAATCTTGCAATGACGTGATGCTAGTGTAGATTGTAAGATCATCTGCGAATAATAGATGACCACATTCCAAATTATTAGTTAAGTCAAGGCAATATCCTGAGGTGTAACGTACTGGGTATCACCTAATCGCATTCTGTTAGGAATTCTGCTCGTACCTCTTTTACTTTGGATAAAGCTCCAGAAACTTTTTGGGTCATTACAGATGTTTCCCTCGATATATTGAATATGATTGGCGTAAGCTAGTCTGGTTTTGTTTTTAATGAAACTGCGTAGTCGAGAAAAGTTTTGATAATATATATTGCTTCTTTTTTTGTAACGATCCATGTAAAAACTCTTAAGTTTCAATCAATAAATAATTTCAGATGTATACCACTTGGAAAATTAACGATTGCTCGGTCTGAAGCGAGACACAAATGAGTCTAAGATCGAGTAAAGTTTATTGTTAAATGCATCTACTATCTCGTTAATATCATCTATGTTAAGAAGACAATTCCAATTCACCAGTGCAAGAGTCTGATAAAGGTCTACAAAATTCGCTTTCCTGAAATTATATGCCTTGTTTAAGTCATTACTGTGGAAAACGGAATGGGAGTTGGATTCTCTTCTATTAAATTCAATATTTAGTGAAGGGTGATGGTTGTCTTCAGTGACTAATGGAAATGACTCCTTTTTTACTTCAACAGACATATCACTTATAACAAGATCCAACAAGCGATCATAAGTATTGAAAACCGAATTATTTTGACTCAATGATTTTTGAAAATGAAATATAAGAATTGTGCTTTTAACAATTGTACTTTTCCGTTGAATTGAATGAACTAAACTGTATTCATTGAATTGTCATACCGAAATACACTCGAGCTTTTTTTTGTCGAAGAAAACTTGACATTTCGAGTTTAGTTGCCTTCCGGCAAATTAACTCAAGAAACTGCCGGAAAAAGTTACTCGTCCTACGGACTCGTAATTTTTTCAGAGGCAGTTTTTTTCGTTGAGTTGCCAGGCAACAAAATTCTTATCGAAATGTCAAGTTTACTTCGGCAAAACAAAGCTCTCGTGTAATATGTGATAAAACACTACCTATCTCAGCCCACCTCATCATTGGAACTCTGTAGGATTTGCGGATACAATAACATCGAATCCTCTGTCATTAATTGAACAAAACTTTGAATTCTGCATGACAGATGGGATTTTCCATTTTTTTTTTTTTTCATTTTCATTTTTCCGTCTACTGGATTACACAAACTACCGGGTGATGATCTCTAATGAGTGTCACTCACAGTTGAGAGATGATACGAAAAAAGAGGCTACAAACCCAACAAAAACCATATATTTGTTATACAAATTCATTTTCTTTCGGAAATGGGTTACAGTTATTTGATATTTGATGACAATTCATATAATGAAAAACTCATTCAGTTTGCTGTAAAATTTTTATTGAGGCATACATCGCATAATAGAAAAATATAGGTTTTATGGCTTATAATTATTATGAACTCATGAAAATTACAAAAGTTCAGTGTCAATGAAACTTCATCCACTAATGGCCATGGAGTGGGAGGGGTCCTAACATCTACTCTAGCAACTCAGAAGTCAGAAAAACAATCGGAAGCGTATACATTTGCACCCGTTAAATTACTTATATTATATATCAATTCTAAAGGTCACTTCAATAGACTAACCACTATTGAAGAAATGAACGTCAGAATGTGATTAAATTAAAAGAATTGGGGTAGAAACCTGACACCAGACTAGATAAAAGAATTACCCCTGAAATGATCTTAAACCTACTGCGACATTTTCAACATCGCTCGGGGTATTGTCAAGCAGATAGTGACAGATAATTTGAACGTATAATTATAATTTTTCACTATACTCAAATATTCATCGGCAAAGGCATGCTCTTATTTGTTTTTGATATTGTTCACCCCTCTGTATGAATTTGACGTTTGACGTTTTACTAATAGTTGCCTGAATTTAGCATTCATGAAAGATTTGAGAATTTTAATAATACGCTGAGTGGCCATTAGAAAATTTTACTCATACCATTACACTGATTTGTATCCTGTATTTCTATTGATAGCACGAATTAAATTTATAAATCTTCTTGTCTGACTAATCCGTTTCGAAATTAAGAATTTTATGCGTTATTTTCGCAATACACTGTATAACTTATAATATGAATTAGAAGGATGAAGTAAAATCCATCTTTTTCT
Organism: Zygogramma bicolorata; assembly: GCA_032362365.1. Lineage (NCBI taxonomy): Eukaryota > Metazoa > Arthropoda > Insecta > Coleoptera > Chrysomelidae > Zygogramma > Zygogramma bicolorata. The sequence continues at coordinate 14,104 of JAVJAQ010000472.1, read as the reverse complement.
AACCAGTGTCTAGCCACTACCGTAATGATGGAATAGTTTTGTTTTACGTGCTCATGCGAAAACTCCCACAACCGCAATAATTCCCAGCAGCCGACCGCTGCACAAGTTGTAATTAATGTTTCTCTAGTAACATCGTATATTGAACCATAACTTAGCCGAGAAAGTTGTTACATTTATGGTTAAAAGCTAAATTTATAACCGCAGCTATAAAATGTTGTAATATAGGTGTAATAATCACCTGGCCTGGCCATCTCCATGACTCTATAATTAAAAAAATTTATTTCGATGAAAGGTTAGGCACGGGTCAGTAAATAAGCTCCGAATTTCTTCAGTGCCTGCTCGTTGTGCCATTTCAACTCGTTTTCGACACTTTGTTGAACCGCGGTGAAGTATCTGCAGAAGTGTGTACAGTCAAAAGCAAAAGTGAGGTTTGAGAAAAACTTAGAAGTTATGCGAAAAACCTGATGTCCCCTAGAAGAAACTCTCAGAAGTCTTCGCGATACATGTGCGAGTTTCATTGCATTATTGAAATTTAGTAAAAGGTTTCTGTTTTCAATATTTGTAGCTGAATAATAAATTCTTTCAAGATGATAATTCACAGGTATAATTCACACGGAAATTTAATTGAAATAAAAAATCGGAAATTAGTGATGACAAAAAAACGATTGAAAACTTTGAAGTTTTCTCGTATATGATTCTGAATTCCTCGATTTTTCATCCAGGAAAAAATTCCAGGTAATTGGCCCGATACAACTAAAGCAAACTTCATTTCAGAACCATTGTGCCATATAATAAATGAAACCCTTAAAGTCGGTATCTTCCTTAAAGGCTAGAAGACCAACCAATATTTGTCATGAGTAAGATCGCCAAAGTATTCGAGAAAATCATCAAAACAAGATTCAATAGATTTTTTGAAATATACAAAATCATCAAAACAAGATTTAATAGATTTTTTGAAATATAAAACATCCTCTCGGAAAAACAGTTCGGGTTCAAAGAATCTAGATCGACTGAGGATGCAATGATCAATTTAAAAAGCCGAATTATACTGCAGATGACGTAACGAAAAAGCTTGAAATCCTTTTTACACAGGCATATTATATAAACAATGCTAATATCACCACAAATCAAAATCTACAGCCAATAGATCATGGATACAACATCTGATTCAAAAACGAAACGACGGTCGTCCCTGAAGAAATGTAAAAGATCTTTCGTCTATCTCTGCCCAGTATTATATGCGGATATCCCGGAAGATTTGCGAAATATTCATTTTACTGATCTGTTAAAAAAATGGCTACTTAATGTTCACCGAAAAAAAACACCATTTGACTGACAGAAAAAAATTAACGTAACAACTGAACTACACAACTTGAATACGTGAGCATTAACTTCTGGTCAGTAATGATTCCCTAATTGTAATTGTTTTTTCTCAGTTCTGTCGGTAATTCTCATTAATCTCAGTAAATCTCAGAATTCATGGCAAGTCAATGAACCTTCATCATTGGAATGCATTGTTGAAAGCTGAAATGAAAATGTTGAGAAACATGTCCAATCTTGATTACAACAATTTTTAACAAAAATTATCTCAAAGCTTATAAGGTCAAGGAAAAAAAATGAGCAAAGATTCATACCTAATAAATGTTGTATGCATGGTAACTTTGATAAGAATTCATTCATATTTCGCAAAAAATGGCGAGATACAGCAATTAAATTATAATAAAATATCATACTATACAGTGGCGTTCTTTAATGTCTACTCCACTCTCGGAAAAAATCTTGTGACACATCATTTCAAAGCTCCCGGCGAATACTGCACAACCCTAGAATATGAAGTCAATATCTTCACCTACTACAAAATGGCGAAACATTTATTAATTGCCTGAATACATCCACTTTTAACTCCATGATTCGAGGAAATGTGTTGAGTTCAGTTCAGAAGATGCTCGAAATGGTTGCCTTTAACTTTTTGACATAAGAACAGCCTATCCGATATTCAACCCCGAACATTTTCGAACACAGGTTCAGTTTCGTACACCTTCTATTTCAAATACTCCCATTAAAAAAAGTCTAAAGGTGTCAAATGTGGCTAGCGGGCTGACCATTCCGTAGGACCTCGACGGCCAATCCAACGACCGGAGAAAGTTATGTAATAGTTTCTTACTCTGGAATTATGTGGTGGTGTTCCATCCTGTTGGAACAGAATATCCATACAGAATTCGTTAGGATTCGCTTCGACTATTTCGGTGATTGGAGGGTCTACAGTACTTTCCAGCATATACAAATACAGTTCCCATATTTTCTAGATGTCGAGTATGAGATTCCCAGGAAATGTGAGGATTGGTACCCCAATAACAGCATTTTTGTATTCATGCCTAAATTTCATTGTCCCAAGTTTAATTCTTTTACCCATTCAAAAAATAAAAGGAGGTGGAATTGGAAGAAGGCCACTTTATATAGTTTATAATAATGTTTTTGCTTCAATTCGTTATTTCTGCGAAATTTGAATGAATTCACTTTGAAGTTCCTATGCAAATATTATTTATTTGGTATAAATCTTGCTATAAACATTTTTTCCCTCGTCCTCAGATTTCAGTAAAGTGGTGTTAAAAATTGTTGTAACGAAAATCGGACATTTTTTTGTTCTTTGAATCTTTTAGTTGAGCTTTCAAAAATGCAGTCCAAAAGTTTTTATGAGGAATCATTGACTTGCCCTGGATTCCGAGGTATATAAATCCTACGGCGCTCCACTAAGTAACTTCATGGCAGACTGGAAGATATTACTCGGAAAAAAAATGGAGATGTGAAATATATTGAAAACATTTCATTTCGAATATCTTTTGAAGATTCTTTTGTAATTATCCGGGAAATCGTTAACGAAATCAAAATGCACCGGTCCGCCGTAACCTCGAATATTATTTTTATGTATGGACTTTAGAGTGATTATCAATTATTATTCCTGTGGAGGGTGTGAAGTCTCATGTTACGGTTAGTTGATGAGCGATGAATTCACATTATCTTGATACCGGGTTCGTACAGGCAATTCCACATTATTTGGATATTATCAACCTCACTTTTTCTTACTCATATGTTCATTCGAAGGAATACCATTCATAGAATATTTCAACCCTTCACGAAGGAAAATAGAGAGATGTTTCTTGTCAAGTCTCACTTTGCTGAAAGAAACTCATCTCATGTGCAATAAAAAGATAAAATGGTAAAGGCCTCCGCGGCCGAGGTTTTCAGTATCATTACTTTGGTTCGGGTTTGAGGGCGCCGTTTTTTGGAATTTCTTCCTAGCGTCTCGCTGGCGTGAATGGCTAGCTTCTTTAGAGGCTCATACATCTTGAGTTTAGAATAATTTATTAACCTTTTGGTACCATACAAAGATGAAGGTAAGTCATAAAATGCGTATAACTATCTTGTAAAAAATAAAATAACAGTAATGGATCACACTAACAAATATTCAGACAACATTTAAAATAGTTGACGATTAAAAAGAGAAATAACCACATATCCGAGTCTATCTATTTATGTCCTGAACAAATTCCTCTAGTGAATAGAATGCGTTATCAATAAGCACTTTTTTTAACTCTTTCTGAAATTGCTTCAGAGTATTGAGTTCCTTCAGAAGCGAAGGTAACCTGTTATATAAGAAGGAACCAGCATAATGAGGAGACTTTTCATAACCAGAATGCTTGTGTTGATCTAGGTGGATATTATCAGCACTTCTTGTGTAGTGTGTGTGTATGCATATGGAGTTTATATGTTCTTTGAAATTTAGATTGGTATCTATGACAGTACCGAGACTTCTTGTTTTTGTAGATGTGTTCACCGTAACACTTCTATCGTTCAATTCAAACTGAAAATGTGGTTGGGTGTGCGTTTTAACCCCATATGAGAAATTTAATATAACGGCTTTTTCGATATTCACGACCAGACCATTCATGTCGCACCATGTCTTGAAAGATGACATCACACTACTTACTTTCAATTTTACCTTTTCTAGCGTAGTTGCTGACAATACCATGCTAGTGTCATCAGCATATATAAATATATCTTTATATTCTGGAAAATACTCAGGCATATCGTTTACGTACAAGAGGAAGAGCAGAGGCCACAATATCCCCCCTTGGGGAGTGCCAATATTGTTGAAAAAAACATCCGAATATGTATTATCGATATCTACGTAAAATGGCCGGTTTGAGACATATGAGCGAATCCACGAATTTACGGGGTCTCTAATCCCTAATGCATTCAGCTTATCACACAAGAAATTCGGATTCAGGCAATCGAACGCCCGGGACAGATAAAAAAATACGCCATAGGTATATAAATTCTTATCGATTTTGTCGTGTACCGATTGAACAAATTGAATTGACAAATTCAATGGTGGCGGTCTCACAGGAGTGTCCTGGCCGAAAACCGTGCTGTTTGCTAGTGATTATATTTTTTGAGTCCAGATATGACATAATCTGGTTGTAGACGACTTTTTCGAAGGTTTTTGCAAACACACTTTGGATTGTAATACCTCTGTAGTTTGAGAGTAGTTCTTTCTTTCCTCTTTTATATATAGGCATTACCTTGGACATTTTTAATGTATTCGGAAAGGTTCCCGTTAGTACCGAGAAATTTATCAATTGAGTTAAAAAAGGAATAATTTCATTGGAACATTCTCTCAGCAAAAATAGAGGCATGTTGTCAAATCCAGTTGATTTTTTGTTTCGGAAACTATTTAATATTTCTAATACATTCATATCTGTCACCGGACTATAAAAAAAGGAACCACATGATATTTTTCTGGTTATCGTACAATCATTGTTTTTTAGTGGAACTATCGACAAAACCGAATCTACGAGAAAATTAGCGAAACCATCACCTATATCTTTTTTTCCTTCGTACTGTTGGTCATTATATTCGAGCCTATCTGGGATGACTCGTCTTGTATTTTTTCCAAATTTCTGATTCACGAATTGCCAAATTGTCTTTGACTTGTTTCCTGAATTTTTTATTATGTTGGAAATTTGAGTTTGCTTCTCGAGCTTTATTTTTGAGTTCAATTTTTTTTTTTCGATTTTGTACTGTTCATTACTAATTAATTCCGACTGTTTCCTCATCCAGTTCATGTACTTGAGGTCATTCACTTCTTTCCGATGACTCCGATGACTAAAAAGATATATGGAAACTGTTGGATTCAGGAAGATTATAATCCTGATTATTGGAACTCAAAATATTCAATATGAAAAATTCATTCATTTACAAAATTGCCTTAGTTGCATTAAAAAATTTATTGAATTTCCTAAAACTCTCCTATATTCAATGCTCCAATTCTCAAAACAAAGACAAAATTTCATCATCATCTATCAATTATGGAACGAAACTCCTTAATATGAGATTTTCAATATTCTAAATGAACTTCCTGTTAAATTATTGTTAATTCAATAAATCCAGACAACTGAAAAGGTCAAAAAGTAGATATATTACTCCCTCAACAAATTTTTTGATGCTTCTCTTCATTTACTTGTACGTTCGAAGAAGACTGATATAGTCTCAAAAATACAATTTTCATTAACGTTTCCGTGAACAACGAAAAAAGCATGTACTTCTCTCTGATTAGTATTTATTCTTCCTTTGTTTTGAGAGAAAGTCACTTCTGCACATTGTCTCTTGACCGAAATACAAAATTCGTTTTTTTGTTTTTGTTTCTGGATGTGAATTTGATGTAGTTTTTTTTCAGGAAAAGAATATATCTCCTTTTCATAAGCCACTATGAAGACACAATCTTAGGAAGTAGCATGATATTCTTGATGATAATCAAATGAAACCGGATGACAATGAAAAGAACTGTAAAGACATGTATTCCATTTTGGCATCTTCGAGAACAAATCGACTCTAGACTATCCTACATCTTACCAACGCAAACTTTCAAATACTCCGTCGTTGAGTGTACCAATAAACCCTTTCAAGGCACTCTGCGGTAATAACACGTTTCGACCTGTCGGTTTCACCAAATAAAAGCCTGCCCCTGTTATATGTGATTATGTAGTTGAGGAATTTAACACCCTACCGAAATATAAATTGCTTCGCCAATGGCCAATGGGGATAAATCAATTTCACAAATATGTGCCGTGGATCTTTACGTTGGCATTGCGGGGAAAATATAATCACGATAAAAGTTTCCGTGAAGATAATTGAAGAGTATTTCAGAAAGATTAGGAGCTTCTGGTTGCCTATAGTGACATTAGTGTTGAATTTGACTTCTCCCATTTCAATCCTCACGGGACATTTTGGAGCTGTCCAGTTCGACATTTTTTCAAAGTGTCAACAAAAAGCATACAGTTTCACGAATGACAACAGAAAGTAATGAGGGAGGCATGAGTGACGTAAGATTTGCCGTCTTCATTTCTAAAACGGAAACAGAATTCGTAAAACCATTTTGGATTCGTGTAACAAGTGATAATACCCAGTTATGTTATGATCGGTATCTGGCAAAAAAATTAACAATTGTTTTGTCATAGATTCTCGGTAGTGCAGAGGTAAGTACATTCGCCTTTCTAGCGGAAGACTGGGTTTTGATTCCCCGCCGGGCCACCGTGCTGGGTAATCGCACGTTAAAAGGTAAGGCCTCTTTGATACATTGCTCGCACAAGTTTCGACTTCTGAGGGTCGACGTTTGACAGCTGGTTAACGGAAACGAACAATTTTAGAATATTTATTTTAATTTGGTGCCTTTTAGAATAATTGAGAAAAGATGGTCCCGAGATGAATATATTTCCTGCCCTTCAAAATTGTTCAATGCTAATTTTCCAACTTCCTCGGGATTTATTCGAATTACATACTCTTTGTGGACTATTGATAATATTGTTATAACGTGCAGAATTTTACCGGTCCTTTCTTAGTTCATAATACATCGAAGAGGCTGTTGTCGTAGAAATTTAATTGAAAATTGGTTGCAGTAGCAGTAATAATGTGATCTCACTCTAGTTGAAGGGCCAACAGAAGTAGCATTTATCTCATCGCGCATTTATCTCATTGTGTATACCCCAGCAACAGCGTATACGTTACCATAACGAAAGTCATGAAAAACTGGGCTCCAAAGCCTCGATTTTCAACGGTTCTCGTTACGGAGATGCATACGTTATTGCTGAAGCGCAGCATGTCCTATCTTAGTGATAACGTATTCGGTAAATAACTGAAGTGGTCAAAAAATGGACCCCTCACCTCTTGTGGCGGATGTGCGTAAAATGCTCTTTGGAACGAGTTTGGAGAGTTCTCCAACTTTGACCAACAATCGCCAAATTTTATGCATCCTCGAGTTTTCGGTTTTTTTCATTTCATGTTTCAGGGGCGCCAGGATTTGAGTGCGAAATTTCAACCTGTTTTGCGAAGCAAGTGGAATTTCCGAAACGAATAATGAGCGCCAACGATCCTTGTAGCTGGAAATATCATTAAAATGACTCATGAATGTCTAACAAGATAATGTCAACCAGAAACATATTCTTGTTTGTACCAAAACAGAACCTGATTTAAATAATGTTAGTGTAATGCGTGTTAGCTACAGTACGACATTACTGGTGCTTTGATAAATAAGTGATGTTGCTTTGTTTTCGATTCGAAACTGTACTAAACATCGGTACGCACCCAAAGCAGTAGGAAAGGCAAGGAAGGAATGGTAAGACCATTTCAAATGAAGTAATGGTCAATTCACGATTTGGAATCGGCAAGAGTATGTGGAGAACTAAATGGGTTCACTTTACCTACATAATGGGTTGATGGGCTTACATTGTTCGTTTTCGTTAACCAGCTGACGAACGTCAACCCTCAGAAGTCGAAACTTGTGCGAGCAATGGATCAACCATCAGAAAACTACTTCCCTGTCCACGAAGTGGACTACTCGCATATGTTTGTTTACGTTGACCGAGGTGAATTTAGCTCCCGGCCGGCCAGCTCCAAGCGCCACTATTCCACCACGGTCTGATATTTTCATAAATTCGATTTCCGCTTGTTTTGGTCGAAGTACTGGCATTCTTTTCAAATTCTGATACTACCTATTGAAAAGTATCAACTGATAACGAAAAAAATTCAATTAGACTCTTTTTTTCCCGCTTCATGAACCAAAATATAGATTTTAATGAGAAGAGACCACGTGTCAATATTTATTATTTTTGAGGATGAGAACGACGGCCACGGAAAAAAAATCAGCTAACTATTCAGAGGAATGAAGAGTATTCAGAAAAACATTTTTTCACATAAAACTCTTTCACAGAGAAAGCTCCATGAATCGAAAAGTATCATATTCATGGCGCTCGACCAAATTTCAATATTTTTTTCTGGGGTTGTGAATAGGCGGCCATAAACGGAAATAGGTTGATTATATAGAGGAATGAAAGGAATATCGGGGCAAAAATTTTCATTTACATATATCTCTTCCGAAGGGCCAGCTCCATGAATCGAAATGTATCATATTCATGGCGCTCGACCAAATTTCAATATTTTTTTCTGGGGTTGTGAACAGGCGGCCATGAACGAAAATAGGTTGATTATATAGAGAAATGAAAGGAATATCGGAGCAAAAATTTTCATTTACATATATCTCTTCCGAAGGGCCAGCTCCATGAATCGAAAAGTATCATATTCATGGCGCTCGACCAAATTTCAATATTTTTTCTGGGATTGTGAATAGGCGGCCATGAACGGAGATAGGTTGATTATATAGAGGAATGAAAGGAGTATCGAGGCAAAAATTTTCCTTTACATATTTCTCTTCCGAAGGGCCAGCTCCATGAATCGAAAAGTATCATATTCATGGCGCTCGACCAAATTTCAATATTTTTTTCTGGGGTTGTGAATAGGCGGCCATGAACGGAAATAGGTTGATTATATAGAGGAATGAAAGGAGTATCGAGGAAAAAATTTTCATTTACATATATCTCTTCCGAAGGGCCAGCTCCATGAATCGAAAAGTATCATATTCATGGCGCTCGACTAAATTACAATATTTTTTTCTGGGATTGTGAATAGGCGGCCATGAACGGAAATAGGTTGATTATATAGAGGAAAGAAAGGAGTATCGAGGCAAAAATTTTCATTTACATATATCATCTCCGAAGGGCCAGCTCCATGAATCGAAATGTGTCATCATATTCATGACGCTCGACCAAATTTCAATATTTTTTTCTGGGATTGTGAATAGGCGGCCATGAATGAAAATAGGCTTATTATATAGAGGAGATTCAATCATCTAACCCTGACCATTCTTTGAGGCTCATTCTTTTAGATTTACTTGCAGCAAACCTATTCATTACATTCTCAATATCAACTCCTTTAGGAATGTTGAGAAGAGTTAAACTTTCAAAACGCTTTTCAGCCATGGTGACCTTAAATGTGTTTCCAGACACCTTATGCTTAGTAGAATCGCTCCTTTTCGCTGTTGCCGTCAGTTTGAACATTGAATAACACTACTACCACGTATACATTTCTGCATCAAATGAACCATTTCGATATCGATTAATGATTACTATTCCACATCTGTATACTTTATAATATAGTATATCAAGAGAGACCTGAGGAAGTGAAATAATAAGCCGGATTCAATTTATACGTTTTTATGCTGATGTTTCTGAAGTTTTTATATAAATTTATTTTATTGATGTATAAGAATTCAGATGACTCTGCCAATAAGATTTTGATATCTTCAGGTAATGAAGTATACGTTGATTGATTGATTTAAATCACACACAATAACAGAACATTACATTTCAAGTATGTCATATTTCACGAATTCCATTATCGAATCGTTTAGAATATGCTCATATTTTCGGTACATCGCATGGCACATCCACAGTCTGAGCTACTCGTCAATCGAATTCGTGAAATAGAATCGGGCCTATGATTATTGCTTACATGCGGCATGTGCTGAATCTTGGATTGGAATGAATTAAGATGTCTAGAAACTCTGGTATTGCAACTGATGCCATATTTTTTTAGAATTTCATGGCGACAATTTAACCATTTCATATTGTTTTGCTAAATTACGTCGCTAGAGACGATACCTGTAGACATCAGAAATTTCATATGAGTTGAACTTAATTCCTTCCATTTCTCTATATAATCCACCTATTTTCGTCCATGGCCGCCTGTTCACAACCCCAGAAAAAAATATTGAAATTTGGTCGAGCGCCATGAATATGATACATTTCGATTCATGGAGCCGGCCCTTCGGAAGAGATATATGTAAATGAAAATTTTTCCCCCGATTCTCCTTTCTTTCCTCTATATAATCAACCTTTTTCCGTTCATGGCCGCCTATTCACAACCCCAGAAAAAAATATTGAAATTTGGTCGAGCGCCATGAATATGATACATTTCGATTCATGGAGCTGGCCCTTCGGAAGAGATATATGTGAATGAAAATTTTTGCCCCGATATTCCTTTCATTCCTCTATATAATCAACCCATTTCCGTTCATGGCCGCCTATAACTTTAACTTTATTTTATTTTTGAAATAGGCAGTCCTAATCTACATTTATAAAAAATAATAACGATTATACATGAAGCAATCATATGTATATGTAGTATGTAGCAGCTCCTTCGATAGTATTATTATATAAACAATAAATTTCAATGTACTCATTATTTACATTGTACTGTTAAGAGAAAATAACTATTCAAGTTAAGCCAAATACCATTATAGTTATATATATATATATATATATATATATATATATATATATATATATATATATATATATATATATATATATATATATATATATATATATATATATATATAAAGATACATGAAACCAACAAGTATGCTTTCCCAATGCAAAGCCCGTAAGAACATTTAACAAAACTTAAAATTACTAATCATGACAGATAACTAATACGACCATTTTACTTTTGCAGTAAGTGGTTTATCATTTTCAATTTGAACTGTTGGAGAGTTTCTGATCTCTTCACATCATCTGGCAAACTGTTATAAGCAATGAATCCCTTGAACACTAAGGTTTTAGTATCGTAAGCCTTTGATTTCCTAGTCACATGTAAGTTATGTTTACTTCATGTTGGTGGATTTGCGTATTAAAAGTTATAAATTTATGAAAATATGATGGAAGAAGATTATGTAACATTTTGAAGATATAAGTCATAGTTAAATAAATAAGTCTATTTTCTATTGACAGCCATTGCAATGTTTCCAACATCAATGATATTGGTGTATATCTGTTCTATCTCAATGTGATTCTCATTGCACGATTTTGTAGTTTTTGTAGTGATCTTATTTTATTGAGGTCAAAAATATATAATAAAGTCGGGCAATACTCAAAGTGAGGTTTGATAATTGTATTATATACTGTTTGAATTCATACTCAGATGTTGAGATACCCTAGAGAAGAAATATAGTTTTTTGAGTATTTTTTTCTGAATATAATTAAAATGACTATTCAACGTTAAGTGGTTGTCAATCATAAACCCTAAATACTTAAACTCGTAAACTAATTCAATTGTGTTATTTTCTATTTTAATCTGAATTTCATTTAGATCAATTTGTCTATATTTAAATGGTGTAGCAATTATCATCTCTTTCGTTTTGTCCACGTTCAATTTCAATTTATTCATTTTGAGGTATTCTACTATTCTAGTTAAAGAATTATTCATCTTCAGTACTGCATTATTCAGATCTGTATCAGTTACTGATATTAATGTGTCATCTGCAAACAAGTGTATATAGTCACATTCATTGTATTGATTAATGTCATTTATATACAGAAGGAACAATAGCGGACCCAAAATGCTTCCTTGTGGAACTCCATGTTGCACTTCTAATGGAGCTGACAATGAATTACCAACTTTTGTCTGTTGTTTTCTACCTGTTAAATAGTTGTTAATCCAAGCAAGTACTTTTCCCCCTATGCCATAGAGTTTCAGTTTTTTCAGTAAAATATTATGGTTTATGGTTTCAAATGCTCGCCTCAAATCCAAAAACACAGCCACAGTGTACATATTTCTACTCATACTATTCTTCCATTCATTAACAGTTAACTGAATAGCTGACTCACATGAATGATTGGATCTAAAGCCAGATTGATTCATAAAAAGTATATTATTTTCATTGCAGTATTTTGAGAGTTGTTCATAAACTACTAGCTCTAACAGTTTTTCAGCACAAGGTAAAGTATTGACAGGGCGGAATTCACTACACTTGTTTGTATTATTTACCTTTTCAATGGGAGTAACAGTACTTATCTTCAATTCTGTAGGAACTATACCATTTTCTAATGATGTATTTATGAAGTGACACCATACATGACCAATTACCTGAAAACTGTTTTTTATCATTTTGCTATTCATTTCATCAGTCTGTGAACCTTTATTTGCATCGATTTCCGATATTATTTTTTTCAGCTGCTTTAAGTCGACCCAGATTCACAACCCCAGAAAAAAATATTGAAATTTGGTCGAGCGCCATGAATATGATACTTTTCGATTCATGGAGCTTTCTCTGTGAAAGAGTTTTATGTGAAAAATTTTTTTTCTGAATACTTTTCATTTCTCTGAATAGTTAGCTGATTTTTTTTCTCTGAATAGTTGGCTGATTTTTTTTCGTGGCCGTCGTTCTCATCCCCAAAAATAATAAATATTGACACGTGGTCTCTTCTCATTAAAATCTTCATTTTGGTTCATGAAGCGAGCCCTCGGAGTAAGGAAATATATTAAAACGAAAATTTTTGATTGAATAATCCTTTATATTTTATCAGCTGATTTTTTGTTCGTGGCCGCCTAATCCCAAAGCCAGAAAGCAGGGCCTCAAAGGCAGTTAACAGTGCCCTTCAGTAGCTAGCCTTCGATTATTCTATAAAAATTACTTGTTTTGGATTAAGTTCACATCCTTTTAGCAAATTAATTGTATCACAACCTAAAATATACTTCTTACATGTGAGCTTCAGGAATAATTGATCTACTGTGGAAAAAAAGAGTCTAATTGAATTTTTTTCGTTATCAGTTGATACTTTTCAATAGGTAGTATCAGAATTTGAAAAGAATGCCAGTACTTCGACCAAAACAAGCGGAAATCGAATTTATGAAAATATCAGACCGTGGTGGAATAGTGGCGCTTGGAGCTGGCCGGCCGGGAGCTAAAATCACCTCGGTTTTACGTTGTGGTTGTGATAAAATGAATTATTGTAATTGTCCCACTCCCAGATCGATAGACAACTTTATATTACCTATCACCTATGATTTGTAACTGTGAGAGGATGGAAAGTCTTTTTAGCCATACTTTGGCCTCAGCAGGTCCATTTTAGTTCCTTCCGTTTATCTGTCCAGCTATAACGGGAAAGATTATCAACTAGTTACACCAATTACAGAACCTTTTTTATGGGCAACATCATTTTTTATTTTATCGAAGAAAAAAAGTCTTCGTGGATCAAGTGATCTGTCAGCAACCATTTGCTAAGCCATGTCATTCGTACAGACGGCGAACGATCCTTGTTGGTGCAACATCGGCCGTCATCAGTGGGTCAGTCGACATCTCCATGCTCGTTGAATGTCAGCAACCGTAACAGGACATATATTTTTAAATATACCGACAAAAACTTCCATTTGCATAATTGATATATCGTTAATGCTATAATCAATATTTGGCAGGTCGATAATTTTTAAATTAGGATTAATACTTTACCATCATTTTCAGCGTTTTTCACATTCGGACATCGAAGAGGCTAAATGAACGATGAGATAGGAACCTTTGGTGTGAAAGTTGAAACTTTTTGCAGAGATCAATCACCCTGACACCAAACTGATATTATTTACACCCGACGCGGGTTTTGCTAACAAGGTTAGCAGCTTCAGGAGATGGAAATTGATACCAAATCTGATAACTAGAGTTAGCCAATTTATATACTTTACAGTTTTCATGTTGTGCAAAGTTTTTTGTCTGATATGAACATGGCCTATTACTACTAGTTATTCTGGTTAATTTCTCAACAATAAACTAGAAAGTGAGCTAAAAAGGATTGGCCCTTTGTCATGTTATTTTTGCATTATGATATATCTGAACTCTCACATGCATCAAGCAGCTAACACCTGGAAAATCGATTCAACC